>OZ038487.1:50333218-50528218 GCA_964036315.1 Acanthosepion esculentum | reverse complement strand
TTGGGCTACCTCTACACACAAACGCACACACACACACACATATATATATTTTAGAATAAACATAAACAAATAAATGAAAAAATAGTAAACCAGTCGTGAGTACCTAAAAAGAAAACAAGAAAAATTTATTTAAATTCTTCAAAAATATTGCTCAATTGACCAGACCAGAAAATCTGAAACAGAAAAAAAATTCCAGAAAAGAGCAGAGGACTTTACATTTTTTTATATATATATATAAATATATATATATATATAAAAATATATATATATATATATATATATATATATATATATATATATATATATATATATATATATATATGTGTGTGTGTGTGTGTCTGTGTGTGTATATATATATATATAGAGAGAGAGAGAGAGAGAGAATTCTGGGATGAGGGGGGTATCATTATTTACACTATTTATATTCAGACTATCAATGGCTGACATGCTGCGGTAACAACAACAAAAATGGAGATATTAAACCAAATAGTGCAAATAAGTAGGAAAATGTTTATAAATTTAATTTTTTTGATTTATTTAACTTTATCAGAAATCTTTGAAAATAGTGAAACATTAAATTTATAAAGATTTTCCTACTTGTTCCTTATTAAATCATTTTCTCACAGAATTAATCTATATATCTTTTTAACGTATATATACATGCATGAACACACACACATAGATACATATATGTGTGTGTATATATATATATGTGTGTGTCTGTGTGTGTGTGCATGCATGTGTGTAAGCATACACACAAATATAAACAGATATTTCTTTCTTTCATTTTTGATCCGATGAAGCCTAGCAAAAGCGATAATCTAATTCCAATGAAACGGTTTTCCATTTCTTATATTCTTCAAAATTTGTCCGGATTCTGTATCCTATTTTCTCACATGCACGTACACACATGCATATATATGTTTATATATATATATATATATATATATATATATATATATATATATATGGAAGTAAAGAGTGATGTAACAATAATGAGATCGGTAAATTTATATTAGATTTTACAAGTGCACAAATGTAGTGATTGATATGGGAGTTGAAGATGTTGTTTTAGCCTTCTTTAGGCCTTAAGACTGACAAAAAATACATTCTACTCTCATATATATGTGAAATATGTCTGCCTACTTGGAAAATCAGCATTTGAAATAGCCGCTTTTGATTGAGCTTGAACAGCAACAGCAGGTACAAATATCTGCCACTATCTTTGCCACTAAGCATAGATTGATTAGCAGTCTAATAAAGACTGTGGTGAAAAAGTCAATGTATCTTTACTTATGAATTTGGAGGGATAAAGCATGAAAAGAATGACCAAATAGAATTGAAAGAGAGTAGATTTACATAGACTTCAGTAGATGTATAAAATTCAGGATTTGGAATTAATAAACACTTCTTTCGTTTATGTGCGTGTCCCTTCAGGACATAGGCTATCATGGCCCTCCAAGTCTTCCTGTCATTTTTAGCTCTTAATAAGATTTGTCCTTTTATTATTTCTGCCAAACCCTGTTCTTTCATCCGCTTGCTCAAGCCCATCAAGGTCATTACATGCTGCTTTCCTCTATTCCTCTTTCGCTCAATCTGTCCTGTGAGTATCAGATTTTCCAAGTCCTCCTTCCTCATTATGTGCCCCAGAAATTTCCGCTGCCTCTTCCTGATATTATGTATCAGTTTCCTATTTGTTTCCATTTTCTCCAAAACCTTGTTTTTGCTCACATGTTTGGACAATGGTATACTCAGCATCTTTCTGTAGAACCACATTTCTGTTGCTTCAAATCTCTTATTCATCTTTATCCAGCATTCACTGCCATATAGGAGGACAGATATTACTTAACAGTCCCGTACTCTTTTCTCTCTTTCTGACAAATTTTTTTTCTGCACTGCTTAGTTTTTGAATGGGGAACACTCCGAATACGTTGATGTATGGATCACTTGTCATAAATTTAGTATAAGAGATAAACTGAAACATTAATCTAAGAACTCAAGTCATCTTCTTAAATATTTATAAAAATTACTCAATATCTTAGGTTAAATATTTTCATTTTGTAACATCTTTGAACAAAACTACCCCTAACACAGCCCGTTCTATATTCAATTTCTTTATCACTTATAATAAATTCATAATTGTTGTAGAGTTATTTCCTCAGTGGAAACTGTATTTGGACTAAATTCGGTCCTAAACAGGTTCAACGTACAAAAACGTTAGGAACTTGTTATAATAAATATTACGTAGAGTAATCTAGTTGTGGTAGCTGACTACTTTCGTATTCGACTCCTGTCGACCCTCACTGACTCCTACTTAGATGGGAGAGTCTATTATCTATAGACCAGGTGTGTTTCACCATAACAATAATACAGTTATTTGAAATGTTTAGTATTTATTAATTCTTCTGTTTCTATGTGCCATGTCTCTTCAGGACGTTGGTGATCATGACTCTCCACAATTTCCTGTTCTTTGTAGCTCTTAATGAATTATGTCTTTTTGTTATCTCTCCTAAAAACTGTTCTGCTATGCATTTGCACAAGATTGCTCAGTAGGTCATCTGTTGTTTTCCTTTATACTTCTTGCCTTCAACCCTGACCTGTGAGTATCAGATTTTCTAAGCCCTCTTTCCTCATTATGTGCTTTATAGATTTCAACTTTCTCTTTCTGATGTTCACGTCTTGCTTGTGCAAATCTCTTCTGGCTCCATGCTTTCAAACCAACTTTGATCTTCAAAAATTTAAATGAAATGTCAATCATTATCTACTGTCTTCTTGATTACTCTTCTGTTGTTCTCATTCCTGATATGATTACAAAAAAATTATATGTCCATTTTGTTTCCATTTTCTCTAAAACTTGGTTTGATCCATGTTATTATCAGTATCGAATTCCACATTGTGAAATGTTATGAATTTGGTTTATGAGCCATCACAGCTTTCATTCCAATTCCAGATCATAGTTTCTGTTTCACATGAGATTTTCATTAAGACTTACTTCTAACACTTGATAATGAATATATAATTATATTTAAAACACTTATACAACAGTCTGTTCTGATTTTCATTTCACAACACAGTTAACTAAAATAGTGTTTGGTTTGAATAAGGCCAAGAAAGCAATTCCTGTTGATATAGACTGAGTTAAGTTTACTGAGATGAAACAAGGGTTTGCCAAAAAAAATTCAGATTTAGACTTTAACATCTTAGACATACATAGTGATAATGGTACTTAATTTATTTTATTTTTGTATTTCCACTATTTTCTCTTCCATTTTTCTTTTCATATGTCTGTGGTTCTGATATGAGAAAAAGGTTGTGCACCTTATTGCAAAATATCCATTCTTGTGGGGAAATGTATTTTATTCAATGTCTGCTATTTCTTTTGTATAATAATAAAAGAAACAATGTTTTATAGTGAATATAAAATATTTAATATACATCTAAAATCATAATAAAGTAGACAATTGAATTAATTTGAATTTGCATATTCTAAAAAATCTTAGCAAAATTGTTTATTACCTCTTCCATTTTTTTTAGTTTTCTTTTTTTCTTTATTCTTCTCTTTGCTTATATTTGGTCAGTATTATTTCATGAGATTTCTGTGTATTCTTTTATCTTTCTTCAGTCTCTCCTTATTTATTTCCCAAGATAGCATTCTTTCCAAATTTGATTTTCTGCTTTTGGATAAGGTTTTTCATGGTTCTCTTTCTATTCTTTTGTCATATCATCAAAGTGACACTTTAGATATCACTGATGTACACATATACAAACATCACAAAAAATCATTTTTTTGATTAAAAAAAAATGCTATTTACACTTGGAAACTACAAAAACAAATATAATAAGAAAAATTGTTTGAATTAAATATCCATTCTTTAATAAAAAATGATCTTGATCTCAGATGTCTTCCCAGATGAATATTGCACTTTCTCTGTGTCTTTTCATAGCAGCAGTACTTCATTATGACTACATTTTTAACTACTTTTGCCACACCATCAGCAGTCTGCTAATGTTTGCTGCTGGTACTGATCCTCTATTTCTTTAACATCAGTAATCATACAAGCAGGCACGGTGGAATAATGGATAATGGCTCGGATTGAGAAATCGGAGAGCCAAGTTCAAATTCCAGTCGAATCCATTACATTCACTTACATGCTAATACCCTTGGGAAAGGTATGAATCCTCTTCTTCTCCCACCAGAAATGACTAGATATCAGGACAAACCGGGTCCTATAGCCTTGGATGGCAAAAGAACTACCGCAGAAAGAAATGGCAACCTACTGCGGGGAAAAAAATATCTACCTCGTCAGTCATGTATCAAAAGATACATGATCGCCCAAGCGTATATTACGCACGGCACATAACTGATTGAATCATATAAGTGAATGAGAATCAAGCCCGTCAGGATATGGAATCAGAGCTGATTCAGTTTTTAGAAAATATTTTTGCCCAGGTTTTTTAAAGATATGTTTCCTGCCCAGTAATATGTCAAATAGTTCCCCCTCCCAAGCACTGTCTACCTAGGGATATTTCCTATATTTTACTTCCCTAAGCATTGTCGACTTAGCAATCTCTCATATATTTTAACATCCCAAACATTGCTTGCCTAACAGTATTTCATATACTTCTCCTTCCAAGCATTGCCTGTTGAGGAATATCTCGTATTCTTTCCCTTCCAAGCATTGTCAGCCTTACATTAACTTGTACATTTCATCTTATAAGTATTGCCTCCATCTTGCACATTCTCTTTCCACTTTTCATTATTTTATCTGTTGATTTTATTTACTAGATTATTATTTGGCATTTTTTCCTTTTGTTTATATTTCCTTCTTTCTTCCTTCATACATCTGTTGACTGCATGCTTTCCTTAACAGTTTTTAATTGGAGAAAAAGTAACTATTTTGACTGATGAGGATTTTTATAGTTGCAATATGACAGTACAGAAGGTATCTACAAGAAAAGGAAATTATGGTTCCATGAATAAATATAAAAAAAAGGCCAATATGAATAATATGGCCAGATAATGAGGTAGAAAGAGTAAATTATGATAAACTTGACTCACACAATAAGGAACACACATATATAACCAGAATAATTTATCTATAAAGAACAGTTTCATTAATTATTGTCACACATAAAAAGATCTTTCCTTAAAGAAAATTATAGTTTTTGTGTTTTATTTCTTTTGCATATTTTATTACAGCTAAATTTCTATTATTTATGATGGCACAAGTGATTATAGGCATAGTGAAGCAGGAAACTATCTAATTATTTATAGTAATTTTAGGCAGTTATTAATTACAATTCCGGTTGTTTCAGGCAATTATCATACTGTTGGTAATTCCAGGCAATTATTTATTTTGATGCTGGTTATTTTAAGCAATAGTGATGAAAGATTTTTTGGCAATTATTAATGGTGATGTAGATAATTTTAGGCAATTATTTATGCTGGTTCTGTTAACTATTTTACTGACAAAACTTCAAGTTATGGTGATTTTAGGCAATTATTCACAACAATTTAGATGGTTTTCAGACAATTATTGTACTGTTTGTAACTTCAGGCAATTATTTGTGGTGGTCCTGATATTTTTAAGCAATACTTAATGATCATGAAAGATGTTATATTTTAGGCATTTATTAATGGTGATTCACCTGATGGTGTTATAGGTTATATAATGCAATTAATAATAATCAGGCCACTTTTTAGGTAATTATCAGTGCTGATAAATATGAATTATAGGTACTTATAAAATGTGATGTAGGTGATATTTTGGCAAGTATTTATGTGTGGTTTTTAGGCAATTATTTCTTGATGTGTTTCAGGCAATTATTTGGCTGTTTTAGTTTTAGTTTTACTTTACAATATTTAATGTTTTGTCTTTTACCATTTTGTTTCATTTATATTTATAATGTATTTTAGAATGTGTTTCAGTTTTTGTAAATGTGTAATCTAACTTTTTATGATATTTTATTGTTTCATTTTATTAAAGTATGATGTAACAGCATGGATAATAAATGCTTGATTTGCATTTAAGTTTAATCAGCATATATTCACTAGCCCTTTCAAAGGGCATGAATCCATGTCTTAATTATTTTTCTATATAATGGGTTACTTTTTCTCCTCTGCCCTTCTTGCATTCAATATGGCCTGTGAGTGTTAAATTCTCTAAGCCCTCTTTCCTCATTATGCATCCTAGAAATTAAAACTATTTCTTCCTGGTTTTAAGCACAAGTGTTTTGTTTGCTCCAATTTTCCTGTACCCTATTGCTACTTCCATGACAAAAGTTCCAACAAACACTGTTCTTTAGTGCCACCACCAGCTCAGACCTTTACAGTCAAGACCCACCTTCCTACATCCACAGGGTTGAATCGCCTTCAATTCTTATTTACTCCTTTGGTAAGAAGATTGTTCTACTCCAAAAACTTCTTCCCAAGAACCAGTACTCTGTGAGGCGCAGATGCTTTTCTGAACACTACACTCTCGGCTTCTTCAAATCTAGAGTCAATCATTATCTATCCACCAAATCCGTGTAATCTTCTCTTTCTACTTCCTCATCTTATGTTCATCTCACTCACCCTGTTCAGTAACTCTCAACATTGAGTGACTCTTGGGCTTTGTATTGGGTGAACTTTAGTTAATAATAATAATAATAATAATAATAATTTCAAAAATGTGGCACATAGGAACATCAACAATCCTTGTTGTAGTTGGAGCCCTTGGATTGGTTGGAAAGGATTCCAGTAGACTAATTGAAGGGATTCCTGGAAGCCCGTACCTTAGAGAAATACAAAAAATTGTTCTCATGAGTACAGCCCACACTTTACAAAGGGGTTTATCTATGTAAATTTTTTTTTATCTCTGGGCAGGGCCAGGAAAGAAATGTGTACATACCAGAAATCAAAGGGGTGGGGGTGGGGGTGGGGGTGGTGGGGGTGGTGGTGGTGGTGGTGGTGGTAATAATAATAATAATAATAATAACAACAACAACAACTCCTCATTCAGTAATAGCTGTAAAAAGTGCTTTCATTCTTTGTCCATTTTGACAAGGAGCCTAGATGCTTCTTGGACAACCACTTTAGAGATATGAAGTTTTTCAAAACATTTATTTTTATTTTTTCGTCTATATTAACAATTTTAGATTTCATATTATTTTTATCATAATATTTGGACTTTAAAAATTTTTTCTATTTGATTTAAAGTTTCAAAATCTTTATGTAAATTGTGTGATTAATTTTTTTGTCTTCTATTATTTGGCCAGCTTAAAAGCCGCACTCCGTGAGGACTTTTAAGCATGATACTGCAGAGGTTTAATTTGGCCCCCCCAGCCTAAAATTAAAGTGACCTCGGGTCCAGCTTAGAAAACAGCAATGATAATTTTGAAGAAATAACTTTGAATTCCTCAATTTATTCCATGGAACTTCAAGAGCCTGCTTTAAGTCTGATTTGGGTCAAAAATTGAGTTCTTCAAATTACAAACTCTGCAGAATTTCAAGACTTTATATTACAAAACTTCTCACTTTAAAACAAAAGTTTTAAATTCACAAAGTTTTAGTTACATTAAACTCAATATAAATTAAAAACTTTTAAAATCACTAAATATATAGAACAAGGTGTGGCCCGAGTTAGTGTCATATTTCAGACACACAGATGGACAGACAGAATTTGTTATTTATTTATTTATTTAAATGAAACATTGTCCGTTATTTTTCACCTCATATTTCTTTCATCTTAATTTCAGTTTCTTTTTATTCCTACTTCTCAGATCATCATTCTGTGGCCATCAACAAGCAGCATGAATGAGAAATAAGGAATAAAGCTCTGGTAAGATTTGAACTCATATTCTCTTTACTTCATGGAGCATTTCAATATAGCATTGACTTAACAGATAAGTCCACAAATGCATTTGGTTACTGAAGTGCAAATCTAACCCAATTTTTCATTCTTTCTTCCATTTTCCCAAATGCCTCATTCAAATGTATCTTTCATATCTGTATCAATATCTTAAATAAATCATTTTCAGTTAGAAAACTGGATTTATCTGGGCAAAATCTAGAATGTATACAGGGAACAAATCACCTGCATGTGGATTGAAAATGAATTCAAAAAGTGCACAAAAATAGGAAGGGACATAAGACAAGGATGTATCTTCTTGCTGGATTTATTCAACCTTTAGAGTGAGGCAATCTTAAGAGAACTAGAAGTCCTACCAGGATTTATTATTGGTGCGCACAATCTTAAGATATATAGATGACATTATGATGATGGCAGACACAGAAAGGAAACTGCAGTAACTCCTAAAAATGACAACAAATGAAGGCAAAAAAAACTGTCAATTGTAAGCCAATAGAAGGTATGGTTGTCAGAAAGACATAGCTGAAATTTTTAGGATGATGATGAGGAAAGAGGGCTTGGAAAACTTAACTCTCAATGTTTGTACTGGGGCAAGTGAGATAGGGAAAGGTAGCAGGCCGCATACCTTATGAGCTTGTGTGGATGGATGGCGGAATAGTGGGTGGGAGGCTTGGTAAAAAGAGAAATACTGCTAAGTGCCATGATGGCAAGGAAGTTGTGGAGATCCATGACTGCTTATATCCTGAAGGGACATGGTAAACAGAACAAGTTGAAATCTGCCCACTGCTGTTCATCTAGAGGTCCTCGACAAAATCCAGAGACGTGATTGGTCCTCATCTGGCATCCCGTAGACAGTCACTATCTCACAGGCATCCTGTGGCTTCCCTCTGTCTTTTCTACAATTACTTTCATGGCAACTGCTCCAATGAGCTACTTTCGCTGGTTCCCAAAATGCATGAAATTAAGCGTGTGACTAGGTTGGCATCTCGGCTCCACCCTTTCACTGTCGAAACGGCTAAATGTAGCCATCTCTTCTACTCCAACAGCTTCTTATCTCGCACCTCTTGTCAGTAGAAATTCCTTCCTATCACTTGCTTCCCTGATAGCTATAATCTTCAAATATTCAAATGTAATGTCAATTGACATTTTCTGGTGCCTTGACCTTGATCCCTGTCCTTCTCATTATCCCTTTCCCAAAAAACTCCTCTTTACTCTTACTCTCACTCTCTGTAACCCCTTGTGTACTAGTGGCACTCCTGGCTCGCTTGGGGTGATTTTCTTAAAAAAAAAAAATATATATATATATATATATATATATAGGTATATTCAAAATAGATTGTTTGAAGAGTAAATTCTTATAACTGCCTTGCAATACTTTTTTATGTCCATTGTTTATTGCAATTCCTCATCTTTTTTGTGATAAGTAATACAATAGTTTGTATCGTTTCTTTTCAGTTTTTATTTATTCGCTTTAGTATTTTCATAAGAAATTTTGAAACAGGTACCAGTGCTCCATTGATTATAAGCAATACAATCACTATTCTATTGTATTATTTTTACATCGTTCTGATATAATTGTTAATGTTCTCGTTCTTGGAGGTTGCAGCTGCAGTTTCATTTAATTTTGTTATGAAACTTTGTTTTTTGTTGATTTTATTCTTCTGGCAAAGCTGATTTTTGTGACTTTATTTTTTCTACTTTTACTTACAACTTAAGAACATGTGTTTTTAATACTAACATGCCGAAAGTCATGAGATGAGTGTCTAGTATCATCCAAGCACAGCTGAGTCAACCACCTGTTCACATGTTGAGGGCAGCCAACATTCTGTAAGACACAGGTCTGTCACTGGTGGTTAGGTCATCTTTCAGGTCAACCTGCTGATACACCTTACTTCTCTGAAGCTCTTACTTTACGCTGAGTAAAAAATCTATTTTGGTACTATCTGGGTTGTGTCCCATACGAGATGGTGATCTTAGCAACTTTTTCAAAACTAACAAAATCAATGATAATAACAGAAATAAAAGAAAAAAACCAAGAGGATTGAAGAGTTTAAGTAGGTTTTTTCTTTACTGATTTTTAAACAACTAAAACCTTTTCATTTTCTGTATTCAAACACTATTGAATATGTAACAGCACTCTGATGAAAACTACACTTATTACCTTATTTCCTCCTGGTTCTTTTTAAGCAATTAAAAATAATATAGACAAAAACATTCTTTTTAAAACAGTTGAAACATTTGTTCAGGAGGAAATAGAACCGAAAATGAAGTGAATATTCTTTAACCTCTCATCTATCTTCCTTCCATTAGAATGAACTTTGGAATGAACTCATCAAGCTGATGAATAATAGAAAGAAAACTTAAACAGCAACATCGGTATTCAAAACAATATCAAAGTGAAAGATAAATGAAGCAAGAAAAAGTCAAAGCCATTATCCAAATATATTATTAGTATAACAGCTATATTGTTTATTGATTGCAAACTTAGAAACTTGTAAAATACTCATCTATAACCCGTTTCAGATCCCACATGGACAACCTTTTTTTCCTCCCACTTTCTAACACAGAAAAGACCCAGAATGTTCTCACTTCAACTTGTGGACAATCATTTTTTATTATTTAATTATTTTTTTTTGTCTTTATGCATATGGCTTCTCAAGTTTGTTTGACATGAATTCATATTTGATTTAGCCCCGAGGGATGTGCACCTTCTTTGGTGTGCTGGCAAGTGAAAGAAGTAGTTCCAGCTTGTAATATCTAATACCAGCATAGGTAGCCATGGGGCCAACACTTCGATATTGTTTCAGTTTCTTTTTCCATTGTTGTGTTGACAATTTAATATCTTTACAAGTAGGCGGCAGCCAGTGCCACGAGGGGACGGAATCTCTGATGGGTTTAGGTTGGTGTTGGATGAAATACTTTTCTTGTCTTAAAAAAAGAAAACCGAAAATGTTTATATTGGGTCATTTTAAATATCGTTCTTTCTCTCAATGCTTTCTTGGCCTATTTCTTTGTTTTTTTGTTGTCATATTTCATTCCTTCTCTTGTAATTGTTATTTCTGTTGCTGATCTGAATCTATTGGCACTTTTTTTGCAATGTTAACCAGTCCACGTATAGATTCTTTGTTTTTATTTTTCTAATGCCCATAAAGCTGGCAATATATTATTGCTTTGTTCTGTTTTTATTCATATCTCGAGAGAAGTTGTCCATTCAGTGAAATATTCCATATATGATTTTATCCCGCAGCAAACAAGCACAGCAATACCTGCTTTCCTTCTTCCTGTGTTCCCACCCATATCTTGTTTGTTTTCATCCTTTTCGATATGCCTCGTGCGATCTTGACCATTCACCCTCAAAACTAAAAGCTTCTATTAGTAACAGATTCATTTTCATTTATTTCTCTCTTCTTTATTTGAAATCCTCGTTTGAACAAATCATTCTTCCTCTTTATTTCTTCACCTTGAGTGATCTAATTTCCTTGTCATTATTGAAGATTATTTGCATGTGGAAGACATTGTTGTTAACAAATAGCCAATAAAATTTCATAATCAAAAAAAAATAGCAGGCAAATACTGGCCTTTTTATGAAGTGCTTCTGGGAAAGGTATTTTATTCACTTCAATTTATATTCAAAATCATTTCTTGGATATTTTATTATTTCTTATATTGGGAACATGCTTTCTTTAAAACTTTCAATAATATTCATTTTCTCAACAGCTAAAAAAGAAGAAATTATAAAATGATAAATAAGTATATTTTTAAGATAGAAACAAACGCTTAAAAAATACTAATAAAAGACTTATGAAACATCTGTTTGAGGAGTTTAGTTGCTTTTTATTGTTTTTTAAATACTTACAAGGCTATCATTTCCAGTGAAAATTACAGTGCTCAGTGCCGTACATCAAACAAAAAAAAACCTCCTACAGCTCCTTGAAAAATTTTCAGTGTTCTTTGTTTTTAATTTTTTAAGTCTTTACTATTTAATTTTTTTTTAATTTTGAAAGTCTTTAAAATGTCTCATTGCAATTAACCATCTGAGAGACCCCTTTCTGCCTTCCGTCTGCATGGCTGATGCTAACCTCCAGGAGAGTGACTGGTTGCACCTTTTTGGGCTAACATTCTTGGCTAAAATGAAGTGAAAACATTATATTGAAGCCATTGCTAGGTCAGCTAAGAAAGATGTTTGACTGTGTCATGCTAAACAGTTTTTCTTACATATCTATAAGTCTACCATTCATCAATGATTAGAATATGGCTGCCATATGTGGTTTTGTGCTTTTGCTATATGTCTAGAGATAAGAATCTAGTTGTCTAGCATTAAACCTGTTTAACAGATTGTTAAAAGAAATTCCTTCCCCAGAAATATAAAAATGAAATAAATTAGAAGTATTTTAAAAATCAAAAAATAGATTGCTTAAGTTTTTAATAAAAAAAAACATAAGTATAAACTACATACTCTTCTTTCATTCATCACTTCTTCTATAGACCGGGTCCTTCCTGGATGTGTGCAATTTTGGCTCTCCACAACTTTGTATCTGTTGGAGCTCTTAGTTAGGTTGGTCTTTTCACCAGTGCACCCAGAGTACCTGTTCTACCATCTGTTTCTTCTTCTAGATGACCTGTCATTTCAAAACGTGTTCACTCATGGCTCTCCACGACTTCCTATCCTTTGTAGTACTTAGTAAGATTTATCTTTGCACTCCCAGTCCCTGATCTGTCATTCATCTACACAAGGGTGTTAGGCAGGTCCTTTAGTGTATCTCTCCATCTCTCTTGCCTTCAATGTCATCACATGCTATTTTTCTACTCTTTGTAATCTACATAACCTTTTTTCAATTGACCTCTTCTGTCACTTGATCAATCTCTTTTCTTTCTTTCTCTCTCTCTATTCCTCCAAATATATATTGATCAGTCAGTCTTTCTCTCACCCTATATGTGGCCTTTTTTATTTTACAATCTTTTGCTAACACCGAGGCAACTTCATGATTCCATCCTCATAGATTTTGGCATCTTTCTTGATTTTTACAGTCTTCCAGTGAATTGAAGTTCTTGCCATTAAGAAAATTGTAGAGATTTAAATAAATGGTAATCCAAAGGTGCAAGGTCAGGTGTGTATGGTTTGTGTGGTGGGATATCCCAACTAAGTTGTAACAGTTCCTGTCAGATCTGTAAAAAGACATGAGGTTTGGTGTTGTCCTAATGAAAACTGACATTCTTTCAATTCTGGTTGCTTTTCATCAAATACTACCTTTAATCAGTCCCATTGGAAACAATACTTGTTTTAATTTGACATCTGATTTTGTGGAAAGAGCTTGTGGTACACATTACCCTTCCAAATCCCACTAAATACACAGCAACACTTACTTTGGATGCAGACTATATTTTTGATTAGTTAGCAGTAGCTTATATTGTTTTTCCCAGGACTTTTTACAATTCACATTGTTGTTAACAATTCATTTTATTTTTAAATGAGTGATTTTGTTTTGTTTGAACTGTGAATCACAGATGAAAACGCAGATCATTCATTGTTTTTCCTTCATGGCAATTCACAGATGCTTTATACTGCTCATACAAGATACATGGAGTATCTCTGAAATGTTGAGGATTGTGTGAGGTGGGTAATTTTCATTTAGCATTCTGATTTGGTCATCATGGATAACTGCAGGTTTGTTGGAACATTCTTTGTCTTACAAATCTAATTTTCACTTCTGAACCCAAAGCATAATATACAAGCACTTCTTGCAACCATGGCACCATCTCCATAAATGGCACATATCATTTTTGCTATTTGTAGAGTGTCTTTTCCTTACCAGAAATAAAGGAGAATAAAATGACAAAAATATATCTCGTTTCTATCCATTTTCACTTTTAATGTGAAAACATTTTGCATTCACAATCTACTCATGAATTGTAAAGTAAGATGTGTTGAAATGTCACCTGTCGGAATATGTGTATATGTCATAAATTTCAGTCATACGAGAAACAAAATCATGTGTACATCTATTGAAAAACCTTCCGTTTCAACCATTACATATATGCCTACACACAAGGTGGTGAAAAATTATCAGACCAATCCAATTCTCAAAATCAAGATGTTATTGACCAAACATAATAACACTGATCTTTACATCTGGGTGCTTGGCTGAGTGGTTAGAACATTCGCTTTCTGACCATGAGACCCGGGTTTGAATCTCACCATGGCCAATTTGTCAGGAGGGAGACTTCCTGATGTTATCAAAATGGATTAAGGTCGATCCCAGCATGCGACACCTTTGGAAAGTGGCTGAAAAACATACCACAAGTTGACCCAAGCCTTGTGAGTGAAATTGGGTAGGCATAACTCTTGAGGGCCGTCAATAGCTGTGCTGGCACAAAGCTGCAAGTCATCATGGCCGAGCATGCTGGCTTTGTTCAAACTGTTGATCACGCTAGATAACATGCTATCTCCTAGAAACTGTAACTAAAGTCTGCTCAGCACAGTTGCCGTATAACCACAGTATTTGCTCAACACCCACAGGCGGGCTCTGTGAGTGTTGAGCAAACACAAATGTTCCCGAACGAGCGTCTGCAATAGGGATTGGTTAGCTGCCCTGGTAGACAGGTATCCTCGACTATGTGTGGCCAGCTATTATGTGTGTGTGTGTAGATCATGACAAAGTTGAAAATTTATTAACGCCATGTTTCACCAGAATGTCTGTGCTCTTTGGATTCCTCAGGTTAGAATGATGAAATGCATTGTTAATAAATTTTCCACTTTGTCTTATCACATTCAGCTTTGTTTCCGATACTATTATGCATCCTACACACACACACACACACACACACACACACACACACACACATATATATATATATATATATATATATATATAGTGTTTATGAAGAAAAGCATCTGTAAATCTTAAGATTTGGTGAAATTTAATAGTGGACAAACTATTAGAAATTATTCTATTAATTAAACAAAATAAAAATGTCCTTTAATTGAAAATCATTAATCCTTATGATTGTGGTTCTTATTTTTCATGTTTCATAAAACTGTTTTTATACTTGTGCAAACATATATTTTGAACTTACTGTAGTGGCCGTGGCAGTTAAATAATAGTTTAGTAGACTATTATTTTTTATAGGAAGTGTATCTCTGCTCTGACTTCCTGTGGTTGACCTTTGAGGTCAGATGGATGACAAAACAAAGAAAGTCAATTTTGATTGGCTGAGCCAGTGTGGGAATGATAAATATAGAGAAAGACTTTTTGGAATTGAATCCTAACGATCATACAATGTAGATGTGTTTCCTTCATGTCTGGGAAGTGGCTTCCCAGTGGGGTGGGAGATCAAATCCATTGGATCGTTAGAAATGTACACATTGAAGTGTTTAATAAAATAGTAAAGTTTAAAATTCCCTTTGTTGAAGTTATTTTATCTTCAAAACAACTAGCCATCACTAGCTGAGAGAAGAGAGACAAGAGAGAGAAGATGCAACATTGTATTAATTGGTGCAATGACCAAGAGACACCCAGTATGAGTGTGCTATACATGTGGTCTTTCACAATATATCCAAATCAACATTCTGAATAAATATTGTCTCATCATTTTTTGTTATTGTTATTCAGAGTTGGGGAGTGCATTCATAAAAAAAAGCAAAATAAAATGCAAAAAATTGTGTTAATTTGATTTATTTTGTGCTGTCAGGTCCCCAAATTCACTTTGGTTACATTTTTAAAAGAATTTCAGGTTAAACCTGTCTGTTTCTTGTAACACTCAATGTAATTCCACCAACTTTCCTAGCAAAAACGGTCAGAAAAAGCAATGATACATAACTGATCATCTAAAAGCAAATTTGATGTGTGAGTATTGATTAAATTCAAACAATCATTGCTCTACAAATACTTGGACTTAGGACAAAGAAATCAAAGTTCTGAAATCATGTGATTAATCTATTTTCAGACTTCACTGATAGTAATGTAAGTGACATTATTATTACACCAGAATGTTTTTTTTACTCATTTCACCCCAAGGAAGGCAATAATGCCACTAAGATGCAAGGGGTTGTGTAAAAGAGAATGAGAAAACTTGAGTGAGGAGAAAGTACAATAAAAGAACTGGATTCATGATTATAGAATATGATCTTGATTTGTATTTACATTTTTGAAGATTGCAGGGAAGCAAGAAACCTGAAGAGAGCTCCACAGATGAGAAGTGGTTATTGAGAATATATATGTACACTTCTTGGGATTGGTCATGCCAGGATAGCATTGCTTGAACATATGCTATGAACCATTTTTTGGTGTTTGCGGTAACTTCAGTGATTATGATCAGTATTCAAGTTTAGCTTTAAAAAAATCAGGACAGGGCTTTGCAGAAGCAGGCAGACATGCCTTTCTCACAATTTTTGGTGTTTTTAATTGACTTTGCACTTGACTCGGCTAAACTTATAAAAATGTCTGAATATTGAACTCTTAGTCATAGTAATTTTATTCTTGTTATGTTTGAATGTAATTGTAGATAACACATCGTTGAACTGTTTGAGATTGATCATATTGAGAGAGAAGAATTTGGAAGTGATTTCAACATAGTCTGTGGCCTATTTCCAAGGTAGTGTATACAGCCCATAGCTGTGATGGCAATGGTAGCATGCAGGAATTCAAGAATCTTTTAAGTGACATTCGTCCATTCTTATCCTATCTCATTAGTTCAATCAGTGGCTTAATGGGCAGCTTCTCACTGTTGATTATAATTGATGATTCACGAATGAATTTGTAAATTAAGTTCATTCAACACTGTTTCTTGCTGAATGTGATAAGGCTAGTGAATGAGATTATCGATGGCAAATCAGGGAAGGCCATAGCAAATGGCCAAACTGAGCTGACAAAGATGTCAGGTGTAATTAGAGATGTCCAGAGTGTAAGGATATCAGTCAGGAGGGAGGCAGTGGAATGAAAGTGAGAAAAAGAGCGTTTGGAATGACAAGAAGAAATGGAAAGTTTTAGAGAGGAAGAGAATGGAATTATGGGTAAGGATAGGTAGTTTTCCATCCGGGAGAATACTGACAATAAATAGAAAAAGAGAGTTTGGAAGAAAGATATTGGTAAAAAGAGACAGATCAAGTGATGGAGGGGAGTCTATTTTAGTCAGTGAAGGAAAGGTAAATAAATTTGAAAGAGCTGACAGTGAGAGAGAGAGAAAGAAAACTAATAGTATGTAGTAGTGATTGATAAAAGGAATATATATATATGAAGAGTATGAGAGAGAAATTAATTGATAGAGATTACTGACAATGAATTGAATGAGTGAATTTTTAAATAAAAGGACATATTAATGAAGATGAAGGAAAAAAATAATGTAGAAGAATAAGTACAATGGAAAAGTTGAAGAATAAAAGGAAAATAGATTGTTAAATAGAAGGTATGAATCAAGAAGTGAGGATGTTTATCATGAAGAGGGAGAGAGAAAGGAAGATAATTATAGCTGAGAAGAAAAAATCTGAAACTTTCAGGATTCAAGAAGGATTTGTGGTAGCCATGATGAATATGAGTGAAATGAAAGTAGAAGAAAAGGGTTAATAGATTTAGTGAGAGATAGAGAAAAGTGAAAAAAAAAGAAGTGAATATACTTTTGTATATTACTTACTTGAATTACAGTAGCTTTGATTGTTTCATTTTCCTTCACTTTTCTCATTTTCTCTCCCTCTCTCTTAAATATAAAAAGAATGAAAGAAATGAAACAAAGTTACAGAG
Organism: Acanthosepion esculentum; assembly: GCA_964036315.1. Classification (NCBI taxonomy): domain Eukaryota; kingdom Metazoa; phylum Mollusca; class Cephalopoda; order Sepiida; family Sepiidae; genus Acanthosepion; species Acanthosepion esculentum. The sequence goes on along the minus strand of OZ038487.1, from coordinate 50,510,634 downwards.
ACACAGACAAAAATGAAAGAATGATCAATGAAGTTAAGATTAGACAAATGTGATTGACAGAAAATAGAAGCAGAGACCGAGAGGTAAACAGCAATTGGTTAGATGTGAAGGTGCAGAGAAAAAGAAAATAAATTTGTGTTTAGCGGTGGGGGTTGCTGGATGCAGCTGTTATGCATTGAAGAAAAAGTAAAAAGACAGTTAAACTGAAGGAATGTCCACTACAATCAAGAATATATCAATTTCAGTTAGCTAAGAGAGAATGAATAAAGACTGGTGTAACAAAATTGAAACCCGGCTTTCAATTTGATTTCGGTAGACATAAGGCAAAGCGAGAAAGAAAAATGTGGGGAAAATGTTTCAAACTAAGCAGAAAGAAAGAATAAGGAAGAACGGAATTGATAGAAATTGAAAGAAAGATAGAAAGAGAATAATAAGAACCAGGAATAAAAAGACAAAGAAAGAAAGAAAGAAACCAGAATATGCAAATAAAGAGAAAGAGACCAGTATATTTTTTGTGCAAATTACGAGAATAAAAAGTGACTAGAATATGCAAATTAAAAGAAAGAGATCCAAAAATACAAATTAAAAGAAAGAGACTAAAATATGCAAATAAAAAGAATGAAAGAGACCAGAATATGCAAATAAAAAGAATGAAAGAGACCGGAATATGCAAATAAAAAGAATGAAAGAGACCGGAATATGCAAATAAAAAGAATGAAAGAGACCGGAATATGCAAATAAAAAGAATGAAAGAGACCGGAATATGCAAATAAAAAGAATGAAAGAGACCGGAATATGCAAATAAAAAGAATGAAAGAGACCGGAATATGCAAATAAAAAGAATGAAAGAGACCGGAATATGCAAATAAAAAGAATGAAAGAGACCAGAATATGCAAATAAAAAAGAAAGAAAAAGACCAGAATATTGTTTATGCAAATTAAAAGAAAGTGACTAGAATATGCAAATAAAAAGAATGAAAGAGACTGGAATATGCAAATAAAAAGAATGAAAGAGACCAGAATATGCAAATAAAAAGAATGAAAGAGACCAGAATATGCAAATAAAAAGAATGAAAGAAACCAGAATATGCAAATAAAAAGAATGAAAGAGACCGGAATATGCAAATAAAAAGAATGAAAGAGACCGGAATATGCAAATAAAAAGAATGAAAGAGACCGGAATATGCAAATAAAAAGAATGAAAGAGACCAGAATATGCAAATAAAAAAGAAAGAAAAAGACCAGAATATTGTTTATGCAAATTAAAAGAAAGTGACTAGAATATGCAAATAAAAAGAATGAAAGAGACTGGAATATGCAAATAAAAAGAAGGGAAGAGAACAGAATATGCAAACAGAAAGAGACCAGAATATTTTTTATACAAATTAAAAGAAAGAAAGTGACTAGAATATGCAAATTAAAAGAAAGTGACCAGAATATGTAAATTGAAAAAAAAGAGATTGGAATATGCAAATAAAAAGAAGGAAAAATGGCCAATGTTAATCAAGTAAAATAAGATAAAAAGGGGGAATTATGAACAGAATAAGGAAATTAAAATAAAGTAAGAAAACAAAAAGATAAATATTTTTAGAAAAGATAAACTTATGAAAATTGAAAGAAAGGCTGGAAAATATTTTAAAATGACCTGAAATAAAGGAATTGAACTTGATTTGCTGAATACATTTCTGTGATGTTAGCCATTAGGCCACTCTGCTCCTCTTTGCGAAACAATTTTTGATTCATTAGAAAAGTACTTTACCGTTTGTTTCTGGCTGTATTATACTTTTAGATTTGAATGTGGAAAATTCACCATGCAGTCACATACCATTCAGTATTGATTATTGCAAGTATAGAACTTAATCGAGGTTAGGTTTGAGCTTTTATTATTAGCACTAAGCAATATGCAGCGTGCGATGGTTAAATTGTTGCGAATTTATATTTTTAATTTCACATGTACACATTGTTTGTTTTTGATTTTGTTGACTACACAGTATAGTAGGGTCAGTTGGGCACCATCTGTGAGAAAAAGAGCACCATAATGCAATTCACTCTAACAGAAATTTGGAAACAGTATACTTCAGAGTGTTTAGGTGACAGTGCAGAGGATTTGGAAAGAGTTGGATGAGTCTAATTATGAAGGTACGAAGTTCAAAAAACTCACTCTGATCTTTCTGATGAGAAAAGAACTCCTGAATTTGTTGGTGAGGACCTCAGACTCAACACAGAGGCCTACATTAAGTGCCTTAAAGGGGTAGTGCTGCCATGGGGCAAGAGGGTAGCTCCTGGAAGAGCCTATGTCTGGCAACAGGACTCTGCACTATGCCACACAAGAAGGAGAACCCAGTCATGGCTGTCAAACAATTCCTGTGACTACATCACCTCTTACATCTGGCCACTTAACTCCCCAGTCTACAACCCCCTTGATTATTATGTATGAGGTGCAGTTGATTGAGAGACCAACAAAACTCCTTGTAACACAAATGATCAACTAAAGGCAAGGATTATGGTAGCATTTACCACTTAAACAAGGAAACCATCCAGAAGAGATGTTGGAGATTCCAAAGTCGTCTGGAGGCCATGGTTGAAGCCAATGGTGATTTTATTTGAATAAATTTACTCTTTAGTATTTCAAGATACTTTTGTGTAATTTTGGTAAATATATCTGTTAAAGTGAGATGTCAGTGTTATTTTCATTTTTGCATAATTTATGACAATTTATTAATGACAATTTATCCATTGCACCCAGTAGACAAAAACTTTTTATTTTAACAGAATCAGAATTAGAATAAAAGAAAATTGTGAAGTTTAGGAATATTATAATATTTTAATTTAATATTATTTTTATATTTTATATCATTTTTATATTTTATTTTTATATGATAATATTTTAATCATTTCACTCCAAGCAAGCCACTAAAATGCAAGAATATGAAAAAAGAAAAACATTAGATTAGGAGAGAGAACAATAAATGAACAAGAATTAAAACGACAAAAGATGACAATGATTTTATTTTAAAGTAAGGTTCACCCTTTACTAGGCCCAGGGATCACTAGAGATAGACGGGTTATGCTAGGAGGCAATTTGTGCAGATCGGAGTGGAAGATAATGGTTAACCCTAGCCTTCAACAGTTTAAGATTGCAGTGATTAGGAAAACATTCTCTTGGAAATTGTTCCACAGAGCAATGGCTCATGGGAGGAATGCTGTTAACCATTTCAACTGTAAAATAATGAGACCAAACTGCCAATCTAGCAATATGCTTAAACTCTCATCAGAAAAATTACCATGAAAATATTTATAGTAAAGGTACAGGGAAGCTATGTTATGCTAATGGGAAAATGACTGAAGCGAAGATGCCAGGTTAGGACTAATAACATTGCAGATTCTTTGGATTTTATCAAGAATCTTTATATCATTGTACATGATTATATTCTCTTTGTCAAATGTTCCCTTGTAGGAATATTTAATGCATAACACATATCAAAGCTCAATAAAAAGTATTCATAGCACACATGATACTAAGATAACTTGTACCAATAGAATCATTATATTTCATTATAGTGTTATGTTTGTTTGGGAACAATTTTGTCATCTTTATTGAATTTTTTTTTTTCACAAGTCTTGGTTATATATGTACCCAGTAGCATTCCTTATGTGACTGAAAACACTGTATCTAACAAAATTCAGACAAGAAAGGGAGATATTGTTTGAAATTCTGTGTTATAATTTCATTATGAAGAAGAGACTTGAAGCAGCAGCAATACGGTTCTACAGAAGGATGCTGAGAATAGTATAGACTAGAGTGAAACAAACATTTGAGCAATGAGGAGTTTTTAAAGAAAACAGAGATAAAAAGACACTTAGAATCAGAAAGAGATGGCTAAAATTTCTAGGAAACATTAATGAGGAAGACAGGCTTTCAGAGTTAGATACTCATAAGACATATTAATGCCAAGAGAGGCAGGGAGAAACATTGAGTAAACTACCTAATCTGAAAGTCCATTGTAATAGAGAAAGTTACCTTCTAAATGCCAAAGAAAAGTATAAACAGGAATTTTGTGGAGAAACAAAAAAAAAAAGTGCTGCTATGTAATGTCTGTCTTCATCTTAAGGTTCTTGACAAAATCCAAAGTAGTAATGTAACCAATCCTGACTTGGTATCTTCACTTCAGTCATTTTCTCAGTGACATGGCATAGCTTCCTTATGTCTTTTCTACAAATATTTTCATGGCAACTGCTCTAATGAACTTTTTTCCCTGGTGCTCCAACTACATGAATTTAAGTGTGCGACTAGATTGGCATTTAGGTCCCAACCTTCTATTGTTGAAATAGCTAAATGCAACTGCCACTTCTACTCAACAGTTTCTTTTCTTGCACTTCCTGTCTGTGGAATTTCCTTGCTTCCCAGATAACTGCAATCTTCAAAAGTTTAAATGCAATGTCAGTCACCATCTATCTACTTGAATCCCATTCATCTTTTGTCTTTTCCTCGCCATTCTCAGTCTTTTCTTTCACTCCCTGTAACCCCCTGATGAAGAGGAGATTCAAGGTAAATGACGATATGGTTCTACAGAAGAATACCATAAAGGGACACAGTACATAAAAGAAGATTATTTGCTAAAATTTTCTGTGACAATGAGAGAAACCAAAAGACGACAGATTCTAACTTGGCGGATACTTCCAAAATCTCTGAATGGGTCATAGAAGTGCACATTAGTCGCTGTTGTGTAAATTTAACACCTGGGGGATGATCAAACTCCTATGACTTCACATTGACTGCTGACTCCATATAATAGTCATTTGCAGGATGTCTAGACTCAACTCTGCTTGGCTGATATTGATTTTTAATTCAGCCAATTACATTTTAATTGCTGATTGTAATTCTTCCAGCTGAAGGACATTTGCTGGAGTTTTGTTTGTTCATTTTGTAGCAGTTGAAATGTGGTTGGGGGTGGGGAATTAAGTGGGCGATTCGTCTGGAAGAAAAATTGATTTGGTTTTCATGTGACATGTATCGGGAATTAAGTTTCTTTCGGATTTAATCTGTTGAAACGAGTGAGAATTAAGGAGAAAAAAGACAAAGATGCAGGTGGGAGAGAGAAAAAGAAACGATAAAGAAGTAGAAAAAACAGAAAGAAAGGATGAAAGAAGAAAGAAAAACAATAATAAAGATATAAAAAGCAGAGAGATGGGGAGAAAGTAAGAATAAAGATATGAATAGAGAAACAGAGTGAGGCGAGTAAAGTAAGAGTAAAGATGTAAATGAGAAAGAGAAAGAATAAAAATGTAAAAGAAAAAAAATAAGAATAAAAATTAAAGGAATGACTAAGAAAAAGAAAAATATTAATAAAAATGTAAAAGAAAGAGAAAAAGAAAAAATATGAATAAAAATGTAAAAGAATGAGAAAAAGAAAAAATATGAATAAAAATATAAAGGAAAGAGAAAAGGTGAATGAAAATGAACAAGAAAGAGAAAAAGAAGAAATACAAAAACTGTAAAAGAAAAATACAAATAAAAATGCAAAAGAAAGAGAGAAAGACAAAAGAAGTAAGATTAAAAATGTAAAAGAAAGTTGGTGAAAGAATATAATATAGATGTGAAAGAAAAAGAGAGAAGTGAAGAATAAATAGGAAAAAAATGACAGAATAAAAATATGAAAGAAACAGAAAAATGGAAGAAGGAGAAAGAAAAAATAAGAAAGTTAAAGACTTACAAAGAAAGAAGAGACGTAGAAAGAGAAAAATAAAAAGGATGATAAAAAAGAAAGAAAAACTAAAGATGTGTACAAAACAGGAAGAAAGAGGAATGAAGAAGTAAAAGAAACATGGAGAGAGAGAGAGAAAAGGAAATGAAATATGTACAGTGATAGAAAGAGAATGTGTAGTTAAAGAAATGAAGCTGTCGTTCATACCAATGGGCACTATGTGAATTACTGATTATGACTTTTAATATCCCTAAATATATCAGTAGATTTAATGGTTATTTTCCTCAAATGGCTCATAACTTTTGCATGCCCTATTTTCAGCAACACCATGCATTCAGATCTGTATCTTCCCTTGAACTGTGAAAGTATGAATGTAACAACTTGGGCTACAGTCCTGAATATCCACAAATACTACCCATGAAAGTACATTGTTGAACACTTAAAGCTTCTTATGAGAAACAGGTACAGCATCTCAAAATAAAAGGCTACCGGTTGAGGGTGGAAGATCTAAATCTAGGACTGGTGCAAGGGTCTCATGGGCTCCTACTGAATTTATGATACTACATCTCAATTTTTAAAATACAAATTAGAGACATGTCAATAGATCATTCCATCTTAAATAAATCAACAATGCTTTGTGGCAATTTTTAACACCAACTTGAGATCTTTCTTGTTAAAAAGTTGAATAATTTTAACACATCCAACATTACGGATAAAAAATGGTGAATTTTATATCGTGTTTTTTCGAGACTTAGCAAGAGTAAAACAAATTCACAAATTTGAATGAAAAAAAGGACCCAGAATGACAGCAAAATACGCAAAATATTTTCATAATTTACAAGTCAGTAGTGCTTAGTTTAATTTGTAATAGTAATAAATGTAGGTAGAAAAAAAGCAAATGTTGATAAGATAATGGGGGTCACAAAGCACTGCCTGAGGCAGGTCGTCAGTGGTAGTATGCACCAGCCTGGCTAGATTAAATGTTAAATGTAAGGTATCTAAGTTAGATGCTAAGTTTTAAATATTTTTGATTCTGTGTTTTTTGATCTGATTCTCTCATAGAATGAAAATTTTTTATATCTATTATCCTATTTCAAGCCTTTTTTATTTTGATTTTAAATATTTACACTATTTACATTGTTCAGACTATTGTCCTTGTCTTTATTGATATATTCACAACATTTCATCCGTTGTATGCTCCAGCCTTCTTCAGCTGATATATTTGGAATTTCATACAGAACCATTTATTTCATCCACTGGGGTAGATTGTTCTAGTTCCACAGGCCATGCCTTTTCTGGATATCTCAGTTTCAGTTATTATTTATTCACCTCTGCTGTTGCCAGGTATTGAACTCACATCTCTTTGGGTCAAGTCTCTAGATTAATTTAACCAACGCTTTTATCAGTGAACAAAAATTTGGGACTTAGAAACTGAGTAATAAATTTTACCAGTTTCATATTACAACTTGTTGTTATTGTTGTTTTTCTCTAGTATGCTGTATTACTCATTCCTATATTGTATTAATTTCTATGCTTGGCTAACTTAGGAGAGTTTTGTGGCCTAGAATATGTGCTAATTCCTTAAATTTTCATATTCCTGGTGTATGAAATAAAGGGTTCAGTTTAATTTATTTTTTTTTTTGCCCCTGCTATTTGAGCTCCTTCATAAAATCCAAAGAAGAATCAGCAATATTATTTGCCCTGATCTTGCAGCTTGGCTTCAGTCACTTTCCCACTGCCATAAGGTTGCCTCTCTGTGTCTTTTCTATAAATACTTTCATGGTAATTGTTTGGATGAGCTCTTCACTATGGCCCCTTTTATTTCTGTCCCTATTTTTCTTTAAGTTTAATTCCCCATCCGCTTGCTCGTTAGGTGGTTAATGATGTCAGTTTGCAGGTGGATGCGGGGCGCCTTTCGTTTCGCGTGAGTGTTTTCGTATTTGTTGTTGTGTTTGAATGAGTGGGTTTCAGTGTGTGTGCTTGGGATGAATGAATGTTTTATACTATTTTAGTCCTGCATTGATTTCGGCCTGTGAACTGATATTTCTGCCACATTTAGTGATTGTGGGGGTTTTTTATTACTAATATTATTTTCTTTAGTTTCTTGTAAATAGTTTTGTATTCATATTGTAAATATTCATTGGGGTTAGTTTTTTAGAATTGTTATTTTATACCCCCCCCCCAGACACTGAATTGTAAATATGGGCACCAGATAGTATTTACATAGAGACAATGAGGTATTATGGTGGTTGTAGTAAGAAAGGTACGTATGAATGTGGTGTTTTGGTGTAAAGAATATTGTTAGTATGATTGGGTCAGTGTTTCGGCTAGCTATGTTATAGTTAAGACAGAAGAAGACCGGCCTTTCCCCAAACGCCCCTTTGGCCTTGTGCCACATTTCTGTGTATTTAGCAGGATAAATATTGCTCTTCGCTATGACACCTATTCTTTTTTAATTTAAGTGCAGTACGAGACTGGCATTGAGATCTCATCAATTTACAGTTGAGCTGGCGAGATGTGACGATAAATTCTATGTTAACAGTTTCTTTTCTCAGACTTCTCACTTGTGGAACTCCCTTCTGGCTCCATGCTTTCCAGCCAACTTTAAACTGCTAAAATTTAAATGCAATGTCAATCACTATGTAGTGTCCTCTTGATTAATCTTTCCTGCTCATTATTAATATTTCTGTTCCTAATTCTTCCACACCCTGTAACCCCTTGTGTCTTAATGACTCTACTGCCTTGTATGTGGTGATACCAATTAAAAAAAATATATCACCTGAAAAAGGGTCGAAGTGTACAACAGCTGAAATGTCATGAATATGACAATAAAGATGAGGCTAACAGTCTGAACAATGTAAATAGTGTAAATATTTACAATACCTAGAAATAAGAAAATTTAGAAATTAGACGGATTTGATTTTAAATATACAATTTTTTTTCAGTTCTTATTTTCTGTAATGAGACAATTTTCTGCCTGTAAGACTTAGAAAGAAGTGAACATTTCAAAATATAAAATAAGAAGTTTTAATTAATTATTTTTCAAATTAATAGCAATAATCATTTTAGACAAGAGATACAGCTCAGTGATATCCTCACAGACTGAGATCAAAAATGCAAAGTATTAGTTTTCCTTTCCAGCAAATGGTGAGGAGGCTGAAAACTCTCATCCCTGTGTATGGTGCCATGAATTAGGGAGTGATGAAAAGTGCTTGATCCAACCCACTTTCCAAAATCTAACCAAATGAATATACTTACATTTCAGCACCCCTCACTGAAAAAATTAAACAAATTGGGTTTTTTTAGTGAGGTGTTTCATTTCTTTTGTTCACCACTGTATAAATTATCTGAATGTGATGTTTAATGTTCCATGGAAGCCACTTGTCAGAAAAATATTTTTCTGTGAAAATATATCATATAATAAAAAACATTTAGCAGGTGTACATTTTTTTAGTTACATATTGTCTGGTTTTGATTCTAATCTGATTCAAAATTTTGTCATGTAAGCACAAGATTTCATCACCTAGTTTCTTGAATTCTGTTTTTATCAATGAAATAAAATGTTCTGGCATCACTCAAGTACACTCAAGAAAGTCTAAAGAATATCCAGAGATGTTGATACCAACCTGAATAATTCATGGAATAATAAAACGACTCCATGTCAAAATTTCAGACAGTATTTAAATATTTTCATCTCATTAAAAAAAGAGTTGGTACTTTGTTATTGATAAATAAAGATTTGAAAAAGAGGATCTTTGCTACTCTATGTATTTCTATGACAAGGTTGCAAATGGTTGTTGGTTTTAGATAACTTTGGAGATCATTTTTCTTATCAGATGCAAAATTACCGTATCTGAAATTATCCCCAATATTGAATACTTTGAGAACAATTTTCTTTTGTTTTTTTTTTCGTATCCCAAATCCAGAACTAATTTTGTTGCTTCAACCCAGAATGGTCATTAAGTTGACTAAAACTATGAAAATTAACATTTAGGCCTTAGACCTCAAGGGGAATTTGATACATTCCTAAAGATGCTGGAAAAATGTCTGGTTCCCTGTACCACTACAGTAAGTACCTGATTCCTCATACGACCTTTACAAGAACCAGATCAGGCCTAAAATGGAGTACTGCTGTTATATATGGGTGGGAGCTGCCCAGTCCTTACTTTCTAGTCTCAGTAGAGTTAAAAAGCATCTCAGCATTCCTGTGAGTGACAAATTTATTTCCCACCCTACAGCCCCTTTCTCATGGATCAAATATTACATGCCTTTCACTGCTCTACCACTCTTTCCATGGAAAGTGCTAAGACGAATTACATTCATTAGTTCTACTAGTTCTAACTTTCGCAGCTAAAAACAACCGTGCCATGTATATTGCAGTGAACCACACCCATTCTGTTCCTATTCCATTGGTGAGAAGTAAGTTTCACTCAAGCAGTGAGCCACTGCTCTGTGGAAGACTCCCAAGACTATGTTTTCAAAATCCCTACAATCTTAACCTGTTCAAATCTGGGCTTCATAGACTGTGCTTCTTACTCTGTAGCCCTCTACCTTGAGTGCCTCCTGGGCCAAGTACAGGTTGAACTGAATTGTAAAAAAAAGTGTATGACAGAGAAGAAACAGAAAAAGAGAAGAAAAATTAAAAGGAAAGGTAAAAAAAAGAGAAGAAAAAAAAGAATGTTAATTTTTACACGTCTGTAGATGAATGAGAAAGCAAAATCTATATTTTTGTTAGAGTTAAAAAAAATAACAAAAACAGACAGTCAAATATACGTATGCATTGGTTTTATCTTGAAAATAATTATGTTGATATCACAGTTGTGTCTCATATCCACAAATTTTATTGGATATTTATATTTGATTCTTTTTGTCGATTTTTCAAGTTGTTAATTCAATTTTAATTGTCACTGAGAAGACGAGATGAGAATCATGAATTAATCTTTAATTGTCATAATTCTTCTTTTCTTATTAAAACTTTTCTTTTTACCATATTTATTCCTTCTTAAATCAAAAGAAATATTAAGCTATAAAACTTGTTTCGGAGAAATCTCTGCCTAACACAGAGGAGAAAGTGACCAACTCTGTATATATTATTATGTTGTAAAGAAGATAAAAATGAAACCAAATTGATCCCTAAAAGTAAAGATAGGACAACATTGAAAATCTGTAATTAGGGGCCTGAACAATGAAATCGGGCATGGCTAATCATGAATGGAAAGAAAATGATAGATCCCCAACCTCTGAGGGATGATGTAAAAATACTAGATAGAAAAGAACACTGGAGAGTTAGATAGCTGAAAGAATCCATGCATATGCATGGTTATGAGGACCTCAGCAACAGCAGGTAGATTAGGTTTAAAGCTCCAAGTTCTATACTCAAGACAATAGCATCCAATTTTATACTCGTGACAATTGTCTAATGGTTTGTGAATTTGATGACATAATGAATGTAATCCCTGAGTGTGGCATTGTGTACATGGACTCAGTAAAAAAAAGATGAACAGTAACTGTGTAGCACTAGACTAGATATCCCTAGACATTGTCAGCAGGATGAGAACTACCTACCCCGTAGTTTAAATAAAGGGTTCCATTTGAAATTCACTGAAGGTTACCCAGATCGACAAGCATCTTATGAAGTCCCGAGAGTACAATGGGTGAAATATGATAACAACAACAAAGATAAAGACTATAGTCCAAGTATAAATAATTTAAATTATTAACATTTCTTTTAATATTATATCCCTTTGCAATATAGACAATCATGTCTCTCAACAGACTTTTGTTTTTTATATCTTTGAATTATCATGATTTCTTTGAAAAATAGCAAAGTGGTGTCCTGTTGCCTTCGCCATATTTTGAATTCAGTACTGTTCTTTTTGTAGACTGATTGCTACTGAAGATTAATGAGATAAATCTGCCTTACTATTTAACTCACTTAGTGATCATATAAATCTTTTAAGTAGTATATACTGGGTGTAACAGCAACATTGCCCAATTGTTAGATTAAGTTTTGAACTGTTGTATCTTAGAAGTGATTAAGAATATCTTACTGAAAATCTCTGAGGTTTTTATAACACTATTAGACTCTACTTTAGGCAATAAAAATGTATAATTACTCTCCAAGATTAATAGAATCATGATGAAATCTATCATAAATGAAAAGGACATGTTCATCATTAATTAATCATAACTAAGAATTGAAAGCTCATGAAGGATTGAAATAAAGTTCAAATATATATATATATATATATATATATATAATTCCAGGATCATTTTCCAACTTATTCAAGTTGATTTTTGCTCTCTCTAACCTAACTTTCTGTCCTGGCGTAACAAGTTACCTCACACATCTCATATACAATTTCATTTTCAAAACTTGTTCATTTCTTTTTGGACTGTCATAGCTGAAACTCCTCTCTCACATGCCAAATGTTTTATGGATTGAGTTGGATCTTTTGTTATTGATCTCTTTTGCTCTAATGATGATCCCTTTTCCTGTTGTGACCTCCTGATCCAGTTTTCATCTCTACTATCTCCTCTTTTTAAAACTTATTTACCATTCTCTTGATGGTTCTTGAATATACTTTGAAAATGAAAGCCAGCGTATGAATGTTGGTATTATTACTGAAGACCTGAATGAGTTTTTCCCCTCACCATCTCTCAGTTGAGAAGACAGTGGGGTGACACAAAATGATTTTAACCTGTTCTCATTCTAGCTGAATAACTCAAAGTGATTTTTATGCAAAATGGTATCAAGATGGCTTAATGTTTTTTCTGAAAACATGAAAAAAAGAAACTCAATTAGTTTATTGGTTTTTTAGATATGAAACATTTTATGGGATGGACAGTTATGTCGTAACACGATTTGGACAATTTTGGTGTTACACTCGGTATATATATATATATATATATATATATATATATATACAAAAATCTGATAGTTTTCTGATATTTATATACCTCGGTATATATGTATACTTAAGGAATAAATATGCTTGAATCACTCTGTGGGTTTTTAATATTGTTAACGTTTTCTTCCTCAGGGTTCTTTAAGTACAAATTAATTTAATTCCACTAATCTATTTTTATATGTTAAATCTATATATGGATGGGTGGATGGTTTTTTTTTAAATTTTTTTTAAATTAAAAAATTCTTTTTTTACCTTTTAATTTATATATATATATATATATATATATATATATATATATATATATATATATATATATATATGTATGTATTGTGTGTGTGTGTGTATATTTAAGTGTGTATATATACATATGTGTATGTATATAGGTGTATATGTATAGTTAGATGGGTATGTAAATGTATGGAGGTGTGTATGGTTTTATGTATATATGTTTATGTGCACGTATGTGTATGTCCGTATGTATATGGGTGTAGATGTATACATATGCAGGAGTGTATGTGTATGTATATATATATATATATATGTTTATGTGTGTACACATGTATATGTATGTATATACATGTAAATATAAGTATGTTGTTGTGTATGTGTATATATGTATGTGTTTTTGGGCATAGAAATAGTAGGTTCTTACTACATTAAATATTTTTTTATTTTTTATATGTTTATTTTAAATTTGTAACATGTAGGTGATATTACATTTGTCAAATTTTCTTGATTGCACAGTGGCTCTTTTATAAATGCCTTTCGGTTTTAGTTGCCCCCCCCCCAACATCTTCTCCCTTTTTTCTTTTCTTTTTTTCTCTTTTTCTCTTTTCTTTTTTACTCTTTTTCTCTTTTCTTTTCTCTCTCTCTCATCTTCTGATTTTTAAGTTTAGATTATTTTGTCTTTTATTGTGCATAGAGTCACCACAAATGTATACACCCATTTCCATTGTCGGTTTTTAATTTAATTTAGGTCAGCGATTCAGTAATGAATTATGCATCAGAAAATAATTCATATTTATCTGTATCTCACTCATTTAAACTGTCATTTAGCTCTTCTCTTTAAAACTTCTCTCTGTTAAATTTTAATCCCCACCTTCACTTTTAGGCCTTCCTGTTCTTCTCTCGTCTGTTACCCCTCTCTAGAGCTTTCATTTACCTCTCACATTCATCCCCCACTCTCATACATACACTCTCACTAAATTTATTTTTTATTCCCGGAGTTATTTTTTTCTGATTTCTTTTTGAATTTGTAGGTCTGATGAATTGGAATGTAATTACGATTCCAATGTAATAAATTATAACCATGGAGTCTTTTTATTATATATATATATATATATATATATATATATATATATATATATATAGGCATGGTGGTGTAATGGATAGCAGATCAGATTGAGGAATTGGAGAGCCGAGTTTGAATTGCAGGTGAATCCATTACATTCACTTTCATGCTAATACACTTGGGTAAATTATTAATCCTCTTCTTCTCCCCCTTCCAGCTATGGGTAAATAGCAGAACAGACTGTGTTCTATAGCATTAGATGGCAACTGGTCTAAGAGAAGGATAACTCTGAATTCAAAACCAGTGGAGGGTCATTTGGGGACATTGTGTTACACAGTGCACCAGGTCTCTGTATTCAGTTCTTCAAAAAGTGTGGTTGGTTCTGCACAAAGTTTTCACCACTATAATCAAATGATTTGTGTGGGTGGTCTGTTTGTCAGTTTCTAGGAACTGAGCTGCTTGACACTCATATGTCAAAATCAACAGGAAAGTCCAGTATATATATATATATATATATATATATATATATATATATTTGTGTGTGTGTTTCATTAAATATGACAGACAAGGAAAATTGAATTTAATTAATGTTTTAATTAGTTTTTCCAGTATTCTTACATTTTTCCATTTGGTGAGAGTAGGGGGTTTGTTTAGGTGTTGAAGAAATAGTCAGCATAATTAGTGACTACATCTACAAACACCCATCAATCCCCACTCCCAAAGTTTGACCAGCAACTCTTCAGAAACTACTCCTCACTTGTACCATGAAAGCTCTATTCTATGATCATTATGGCAACACCGACCTCCAGACTAATGATGTCAGCATGGGAAACTTATTAGGTTCTCCTTTCTCTAAGTTTTACATGATTCATATTGAAAACAAAGTGCTTGAAACAACTAACAAACCAAAAATCTACGCACGATATGTTGACAACATTTTTGCTTTGATGAAAAATAAGGGCAAATTATAAATCTAACATCAAATGTTTAAAAAAACACCCTTGTTGTAATGGAAAGTCCCACACTCCCTATCACCCATGTGGACTGACTATATCAGTAGCTATATATAGTGAGCACAGGATATACCTGGGGCTTGCTTCAGGAATTACTCGCCTGCCACGCGATTCCCTGTCTTTCAGTAGTGTATTCTCTTTTACAATAAACCTCTCTTCTTTCATCTACATGTGTGTTGCTGTTCCTTCACTTGAGTACCACCTTTGTCTGTTTGTAACCTCTTTAAGGATACAACAACCTTAAATTACACAAAAATGAAAATAGCACTGACATCTCATTTTAAGAGATATATTTACCAAAATTACACAAAAATATCTTAAAATATTAAAGAGTAAATTTATTCAATAAAATCACCATTGGTTTCAACCACATCTGCCAGAGGATTTCAGAATCTCCTGCATCTCTTCTGGACGGTCTCCCTATTTAAGTTGGTGAATACTGCCATAATCATTTTCTTCAGGTCATCTTTGGTGTTGCAAGGAGTTTTGTTGGTCTCTCATTCAACTGCATCCCATACAAAATAATCAAGGAGTTTGCAGTCAAGGGAGTTAGGTGGTCAGATGTAAGAAGTGATATGATTGCAGAAATTGTCTGACAGCCATGACTGGATTCTCCTTCTTGTGTGGCATGGTTCAGAGTTCTGTTGCCAGACATAGGGTTTTCCAGCAGCCACACTCTTGACCCAGGACAGCACTATCTCCTCAAGGCACTTGATGTAGGCCTCTGTGTTGAGTCTGAAGCCGTCAACAACAAATTTGGGAGTTCTTTTCTTATCAGAATGATCAGAGTGAGTTTTCCAATCTACTGTACCTTTGTAATCACCATTAGACTCATCCAACTCTTTCCAAATCCTCTACACTGTTCTCTGATTGATACCCAAATATTCTGAAATATTTGTATCAGAGCATCCAGCATGAATGCCAAGCAGTACAGCATGCCATTTCCAAATTTCTACCAGGCTACATTGTGTTATTGTACTCCTTTTCTCACAGACAGTGCTTAACTAACCCTACTATAATGTGCAGTTGACAAAATCAAAAGCAAACAACACACATGCACAAAATTAAAAATATAAAATAGCAACAATTTACCCATTGCTCCCTTTTTATAAGTAAATCAATAAGTCTAATGAGATGCCACAAATATTTATTTTTCAACATTGTTTACCTTCTTGTCAGTGCACCTAATTCATTAGTGAATATTAATCATATCGATCAAACATTACACAGTGAAAATTTCAGATCAAAATTCAACTGTGTCATTGGTCCACCTTTATATATTTCTTATTATGCAAAAACTTAAACAATAGAAACAACTGCTCATTATTAAGTTATGATAATGAAGATGCACCTGCATATCATACATATGACCTCGAGCAACTTTGAGGATTGAAACTTACCTATGATATCAGATAATGGGTGAAGTCAATCACACAGCATCATGTTCTTTCTTCAAGCCTTTAGCAACCTAATATGATTGAATACATACTCTCATGCATATTTGTGCTCAAAGGAATCAATCTGTATGGGCAGGAATTTTCATGTTCATGCCTTTTATGAGGTTATCAATAGAAAAAAGAATGTTACACTAAGCCAACTAAGGATCTCCTCCTACACTGATTTCTTCACATTGTTGTTTACATCTTAGATTTCCAATCCAGCCTTTTATCAGGTGCCTGTCATATTTGGTGGCATTCTCCTTTGAATTTCAACTTTGAACTCTTTCTTCAGTTCACAAGAGTTGGATGTTCTTAGTTCAATGTCCATATTGGTTCCTTTTTATCTTATTTCATTCGTTGTTCTATATACCCTGGATAATAGCAATTTTAGAAAATAAGGTGGTGGAAATATTCATACATTTACTAGGCTCTTGTTAACCCCCTCATTTGGCCTAGTGTAGAATTGAACATCATCTTTTATGGCTCACAAAGAATATGCACACACAAGTAATAATGCTTCCTCTTCTTTGTGCAGTGTCCCTTCAGGACAAGAGTGATCATGGCATTCCACACCTTCCTATACTTGTAGGTCTTAACAAGGACACATAGCACAGCGGATAAAGTCATTGGTTAGATCCAGTGACAGGACTCAAAGAGTGTGAGTTCAATACCCGGTTATGGTTTTCAGAGGGAAAAATTAACAGGAGATAACTGATAAGACATCCATTAAACATAGCACGTGGAACTAGAACAGTCTACCCCAGTGAGCAAAATAAAGGGTTGAGTTTGATATTCCAACCACCTGAAGAAGGTCGAAGCGTACAACGACCAAAACATTGTAATAAATATGGCGACAAAGATGAGGACAATAGTCCAAATAATGTAAATAATACTTCATCTCAGAAATATAGACAATGTTTATTCGATTACTGTCTCTTCCAGTCCTTGTTCTACCATCCATTTCTATCAACCACCTTCTCAGATCTGTGATTATAAATGGCTTCCAGTGAATGAATCCTGTAGGTTTCAGTGAGGATCATCTTTATACAACCCTCATAGACAGGCACTAGAAAATCACGAAGAATTATACCAAATAGCAGAAACCACATCACTTGAGACCTTTCAACAGTAGTAATAAATAAAATGGATATTGCCTATAAATCAAAGAGAAAATGATGACATTATCAAATTGTAGACATTCCATACTACTTTGAACAAAAACTTAGGAAGAAAACCTCCATTTGTAAAAAAAATTAGGAAGAAAGCTTCCATTAGTATTGGAAAAAGAAAAGATTTTGTATTTGCAAAACCTATTTTTCTGAAAAATTGTTTTAAGAGAAAAATTTTTTTTTGAATATCTCTCCTAGACACTGTTCTTCCATCCATTTACACAAGCTTATTTGGTATGTTACTGTTTCACTCTACCCCTTTTGCCAAGCCTTCTTTTCTCAGTATATGTACCAAAAATTACTACCGTGTCTTTCTCATTCTAAATTTAAGTGCCTTTTTGTTTCTATTTTCCTTAAAATGTCCTCATTGTTCTCAGTTTCTGTCCATAGTATTCTCAGCATCCTTCTTTAGAACTACATCTCTGTTGTCTCACAGTCTTCTCTGCAAAATTCACTGCCATAGAGGAGGATTGATATTACATGCCAGTTTGACTATCAGAATATTATTATCATTCATTTGGAAGAAGATGACATTCTGCTTAAGTCTTCATAACTCTACCATCTGTCTAACATGATCAAGTGCTGGTTAAGTGTGTCCAGTTTATCTTGCTGTTTTAAGTTCAGTCTCTGCATCCATCTCTGCAGAACACTCATAAGTACTGTCACAAATCATAAAAAAAGGATGAAATTATATAAGAATTAAGTAATATATCTCCTAACATATATGCTAAAATATAAACAGTCTACCTCACTGGATGGAAGAAAGTGTTTGATTCAAAATTCAGAGAATTTTGCTCCAGATGATAGGCATTGGAAAAATAAACAAATGTGAGAGTTACAACTAAAATGAGGGCGAAAGTTTGAATATGAAATGAAAATTGTTGATCTCATCTCAGAAATTTAGATGGCAAAACTCTTTAATGATGACAGTGAAGAAGACAACTTTTAAGCTTTACTTTTTAACCAATTAAAATACTTTATATTCATATTTATTACAAAAAAGAAATAAATATTTTCAATGTATTCAAGTCTTCAGAATTTGTCAATGAAAATAGTTTAATGCTTATCAGAGTTCTGCATATTTAAAATGTCATGGTTTTAAATCACGTGTACGTTAGCCTATTGTTCCAAATGAGAACAATAACAGAATTCGCTCATCCTTAAAATACAAAGAATTTTAAAAATTAACCAAGATTCTCAATGAAAAGCATGCATCATTCATGCGGATAATGACAAGAGGAAACAATAAAGGTGAAAAAGTTACTCCAAAGGAATAAATGAATAGCAATTTCTTAAGCTTAAAAAACACAGAATATTAACAATAAGATTTAAAAATGCTTATAGAAGATTGTAAATCAGTGCATTTAAATAAGGAAAGAATCAGGAAGTAAGTGCCAGAAAAGCAAAAACTCTCATTTGTAAAATAAAATAAAAACAAAAACAAACATTGAAAAAAAATGATTTCCAGTGTATTTTATTTTTTTATTTAAATTTTTTTTTTTAACTGCCAAAGTAAATTTTTGTTTTTTCTGCATCTTCACTGATAAATAGCTTCTACCCCCAAGCAAAATTCATTGTGTGTAACTGGTCCAAAAAAGACAATAATATTATCATTTCAAGATTAAAAATTCACTTCTTTTTCAACACAAAATAAATAAACATATAAATATTGTTAGTAAAGCACATCAAAAATAAAAAAAATAAAATAAGTTTGAGATTTTTGTCAGCTTTTAAAACCTGATTCCCACTTTTCTCTTTTTTTAATTTTTTTGTTCCTGATTTTTTGCTGCTGCTGCTGCTAGCCTATTATCATGTTTGGCACATTTTTTTTTTTTTTTTTAGTATTTATTTAACTGTCTACTTCAGAAACCAGCATTTTTGAGCCTATATGATAGATATGCATTTTGAAATTTGTCATTTCGAGAATTTTGTGGGAAAAAGATTTTATTTGAGCTGTTGTTGGCATCTGTCCATTTCTTGGTATTTCTTATTCAAATCTCCCTTATCCCTAAATGTATTTATTACACTTACCTATATTTGTTATATTTACTAACCACTTATATAGGAACCATTTTCAACCAATACAAAACCCAAGATTCACTCAAGGTAGAGTGTTACTGAATGAAATTCTTTTATACACTTAAGAGCAGAAAATGCATATAAGGATATGTAGGATAGATAACGATTGACTCTAGACTTGAAGAGGTGAAGATTGTTGTGATCAATGAAGCATCATTTCAGGAGTCTGTTCCACAAATTAGCAGTTCTTAGGATGAGCTGTCTAAATAGAACTCCATTCTTACCAATAGAATTTGATTTGTTTCTTTACGGTTTATCAGCCCTTTGTGTGTTATTTAAAGCTGAAATATATTTTGGATAGTAAAAATAATTTTTTGGTGATTGAATATTGCATTAACAATTTTTTTTAGATAAAATTCCTACAGTTTAACCCATAACTGGAGGGAAAAGAGATGGATTCACACTTTTCCCAAGAGTATTTGTATGTAAGTGAATGTAACAAACCTGACTGGAATTTGAACTTTGCTCTTTGATTTCTCATTCGAACCTGCTATCTATTACACCACTGGCACATCTTCTTACCAATGGAATACAAAGGGAATGAAAATGGTTAACCCTCGTATACATTGTTTGATAAATCTTAGCTGTAAAGGTCAGAACTAGTGAAACTAAGGAATATAGCTCATCCGAACATTTTCCATGGAAATAGTAATAGAATGGAGGAGAGAGAGGCTTACAAAGTTTTGTCTGTGTGTGATAGGGTGGAAAATAGCTCATCATCCACAAGGTGTAGTATTGACCCTCATCATCCACTACTTGGCTGTGATCCAAAGACAAAGAGGCTCAAATCCAGACACAACTTCTTACACTCAGCCGAATCACTAAATAACATATCTCCTAGTCAGCATCTGTCCCTGTGGTTCAAACACCTTAACAATGTGGAACACAGAGTCTCTCTCAGCAGAATCCCTACCCACTGGCTCCAGTGATGCCTGGCCCTTCTAGTCCTGCATAGATCACCTCTAAACACCTGTTAGTCACTGTAAAGCCAAACTTCAGAAATGGGGATGTTGATCCCAACAATGCCGGCAACCACAAGCTATGGAACATCTTCTAGTTTGCCCCAGTCTTGGAGATCCATGCACAACCTTGAAACCATAACACTTCAGACAAGGCTGTGTACAACATTGAATGGGTGTGGTGTAGTGTCTTGACAAAGAAGACACACTTGAACTTCTTCAAGGCTGGAAAATATGGATTGAACCACTTCAGCCCAGATATGGCAGTAATACTCTGATCTGACTTTTGTAAAAAGCAGAGTATGGCAGGAGGAGCCAGGAATTTTCTTGAGTAGTACAAGGAGCCAAGTAATTTAAATTAACTCCCCTTAAAAGGTTACTCCAATCAAAAATAGGACTGCAGGATGAAATCTCACTATTTTTTATTGTCTTCAATGATTTGACAACAAATGCCAAAATGTATAATTTGGCTCAAAATTTAACAAACTATTTTGTAAAAGAAGGTATCTGTTCATCGATTTAATTCTTTCTTACAAAAGACTATCTTTCCTCAGACCTGATAGACTGGCACTATAAAATCACAAAGACCTTTACCAACTAACAAAAACCACATTACTTAAAAACTTCCTATATCTGCAGCAACCTACATGAATACCACATATAACTAGAAGAGGATAATAAATCAAGCACTTAACTTTCTATACTACCAAAATGAACAGATTTAGAAGGAATGGGAGCATGACTGAGTGGTTAAGATATTAGCATGCCAATCATGAAACCATTATTCATATGTCACCATTGTCAATTTATCAACGAAGTGAATTCTTGATAATATGAACCTGGAGAAATGATCCCAGCATGTGACATCACTAGTTGACCCAATCTTTGAGAGTGAAACAGGGTAGATGGAACTGTTTGGAAACCATAATTGATAGTGCTAGTATGAATCAGAAGTTCTCACTGAATGAGTAAAGTCACCAGATAGATTGGCAATCTATCTGGTGACTTGATAAAGATGTCCATCATCCACCATTTTGACCATTTGTGGTGTTTTATCAATCTAAAAAAACTTACAATAATTGAAATTCTTGTTAAATCAAAAATATGTCATGTGTGTCAGAAACCTGCCACAGGCAGAGATGTCTTCTTTTACTTCTACCCTGTGCCATGTCACTTCAGGATGTTAGCAGTCATGGCTCGACAACATTTCTTATCCTTTGTAGCTCTTGATAAATTCTAACTTTTTGTTATCTCTCTGAAAATCTGTTCTGCTATTCATTTACTTAAGCTTGCTCAGCAGGTCATATGCTGTTCTCCTTTATCCACTCTGCTTTCAATATATCTATTGAGTATCAGATTTTCCAAGCCCTCTTTCCTCCTTATGTACCCTAGAAATTTCTGTTTCTGATGTTATTTTTGTTCCCATTTTTTCTTAAACTTCGTCATTGCTCACATGTTTGCTCCTTGGTATTCCTAGCATCCTTCTGCCGAACCATACTTTTGGTACTTCAAGTCTCTCTATGATGAGATTGTAGGAGGACTGATATTTCATAACAGTTCAGTACTGAAGCTCTGCTCAAGTAGTGACTAGAGCTTTAGTATTTTGACCATGAGACCAAGTTTAAATCTCACTATAGTCAAAGAGGTGATCTTTTGTTAATATAAATCTGGGGAAACCATTGAGAAATGTTTGAAAACTATTCCACAGGTTAATCCAAGCTTTGTGAGTGAAACTGGATAGATGGAATTGTTTGGAAATGATCAATGGTTGTACTAGCTCAAAGCCACTGAGAGGTTAAACAAACTGGCCAAAACAAACTACTGATCACAGCAATTATGCACTCTCTTCCACAAACCATAACTAAGGTTCACTAAACATAGGGGCAGTATAAAACCACAGACGGGCTTTGTGAGTGATGAAGTAAGATGAATATACCTTGTTGGGTGTCAACAACAGGGATTAGTGAGCCACCCGAGCAAATGAGTATACTTGGCAACAAAAAGCTATTATAATAGTTTGTGTAAATGTGTGTGAGTGTGTAGAAAACTTTGTACAAATATATTGTACTTATTGAAGTTGTATAGAAATTATGCTGGTGAGAGTATTTTTTTATTTAAAAAAAAACCAATATTCACTCTTATCAGAATAGTGGCTCATCAAGATGGTTACCTCTGAGCAACATAGCTGTTTCATGAAGGCCAAAATACACTCATTATATCAACTCTATACATCCTTAATATTGGAGGATAATCCTCACAATTTTGAGCTCATTAACCAACATATTAGCATTGTCTAGTATGCTCTCTGACTTCAGATTTTACAATTCTGATTATCATAGTTAGCTTTCAGGGAGAAATATGACTCTTCCAAATATCTATATGTCTACATAAATATATGTGTCTGTTTGTTTCTTTTCATCTTTTTGTCTGTCTCTCTTTCCTTTTGTCTGTCTGTTACTCTCTCTCAATCTGTATATATATATATATATATATATATATATATATATATATGTGTGTGTGTGTGTGTGTTGAGTGAGAGAGAGAATGAGAGGAAAATAATTGCATTCAGAAACATCCATACAAATACACAAATTTCTCTTACATTTTGAATGACATGAGTGTTGGTGCATGTATTCAACTCTGTCAATAAATGTTGTTGTTTTTTGTGCCAATGTCTTCTATCAAATGATCAGTAGAATTTCAGTAAATGAGAAGAAATTACTCTTTCTAGTGAAGAGAAACATCAGCAGAGATAATGGCACCAAATCAACTTTGGTAGAAAGAAGATCATCAAGAAGAATGGAATGGAAACACTTTGTCATTAAATGAAGGTTTCTGATTATATCCTCCGGACAAAAATTCAAGCGTAAAAAATATTCTATCACAAAATGCAAGGAAAAAGGAAAAAGAATGCATCCATGAAAAATTCTGTAAGATTTTATTTCATTGTATAATAATAATAATAATAATTACAATTGAAACTTGTCAAGGATGAGTAAGCAGGTAACAGCTTTTTGATGCTACAGTCTAAGTAGATAATATTTTAAAAAAGACATTAAAAGAATCACAAAGAAATGTATATACATAACCTAAAAAGGAAAAAGCAGTAATAAACACAATACTCACATACATAGTAAAAACACTTGGGTTAAAGCAAAATTAATATCTGTTTTTAATCACAAGACATCATAACATACCTTTATTCGTCAAATTAAATAACATAACAATTGACACAATGTTGCTAATGGTTCAGCATTGAATTTATTCCATCAAAATAATAACTAGGATCATGAAAGTTGACAAGTATGGTATTTTCAATGTGGTGTAAATATGCAACTATGATCTGGAAAAATTAGTAATCAATAGAGAACAGGGGAGGTGGGGCAGGATTTTGATGCCTAAATGTATTGTATGTTTGCCATGGCTTGTCAAGCATTTAATCTTTATCCAACATACAACTAACTAGCCATTCATAAATATTTCTTTCTGGTGCCAAATTCTAACTTTTGAAGCGTTTAGCCTTGTGATTTGTATATAGTTCTCACAAATGCAGAGCAAAATGGAAACTGTATTCTTGTAGATATAAAAAACTTAAAGAAAAAGATATGCAGAAAACAATATTGCATTTTTATTAAAGAAGTATTATTTTAATCATTAAATTGTTTTTTAAAATAGTAGGTGTATTTTGTATGTTAAATAATAAAATTTTTAATTTTTCCAAAAAAATGAATGAAAATTTATTGTACTAACCCTAACCCTGTACTCTAGTGAAACCAATTATAGTTTGTACCACCTTACCTGTTTGCACTTCTCCACAAAATTTGGTTTTGATTAGTCAATGGCTATTTAGAGGGTGTGATGGACGGATGAACTAACAGAAGTCAGAGAATTTTATATAGAGATTTTCTTTGCTTGTATATATATAAATATATATATATATATATATATATATATATATAAGCATATTCCTCCCTTGGCATTGTCTCTGGTAAATAATGGACCATTCCTTTTTGATTGCGAGGAAAAACAAGAAAAAAGATGTATTAGAGATGTTGTCCGATTTTAGTGTGAAAAAGAAAGTATACATAAAGAAAGAAAGAAGCAGACAAATATCTGGGTCAGTGAAATGGAAAACCTTGTCAATTTTGAATCTTTCTATTTTCACTCTCTTCTTCAAATAATGACCTGTATCCATAATAATGTTTGTTATTGCCATATTTTGTCAAAGCTTTTGAGCTCAAATATTTAACAAGGTAATAGGGGAATTTCCACAGGTATTTTGAAGTCATAGAACTCAGAAATAGGTTCTTCAATTCGATTAAGAATCATGACAAATCAGAGAATTCAAATAGGAAAACCATAAAATTTTTATAGGTGTTGCTAGTATATATTATAGTTATTGTTATTTGCTCTTATCAAAAAAATAATAATTTTTATTTAAGCTTCCATTTCATGAAACTCTATGTTTTGTTTTGCTTTGTATTTTTCAGAACTTTTTTTCTCTTGTGTGAACTGTTCTTTTGAAATGTAACTATAATTTAATTTTTTTTTTTCAGGAGTTGGTGTGGTTTATTTATGATGTAAGTAGAAATTGAAACTCCCATTATTCTGTGACCATTTTTCATTAGTTCATGATGTCAAAGTACAAAAGCCTAAAAAGAAATTACATTTTCATTTTTTCTGCTACTGAGAACTCAACATGTGTTATGAAAACCCAAAACGTCTACCCTTAACCATTAACCCTACAGAGAAAGCTGCTATTTTTGTTGTGAAAAACATAAGACTTAACTTTTTTCTTTACTTTTTTACATTTACATTAAAATAAAGTTGAAAATAAAATCAGGATCCCGTTTACATCTGGTGTCATAAATATACACAGAAAATCATGATTCAGTTTATTGAGCTGCCAATTTAAAGCTACTTTACTAACTCTCACATTCAAACTTAATTTTTCTAGAAAAAAAACACAGCTTTATACAAAAAATTGTAAAAATACACTTGTCTTGAAACAAATTCTTAATGCAGAATTTTGTTTTTGGCATCATAGCAGGGAACATTATTGTGAGATATTAGTTGACCAAAGTCCTCACTTACCCACTCTCTTCTTCTATCTTGTGGTATGCCAGTGATGAGGCCTTTTGTTGATATATCTGAAAGTCGTAGAGAAGTCTCAACGAATAGTCAAACATATTTATATAAGCATTGAATTTTATATATATATATATATATATATATATATATATATATATATATATATATCAAATACATATTCATATAAGCATTCAATTTTATGTATATATGAATAATACAAGTAAAAGGTTTGACCCTTAGCTGATATATATTAGCTTTAGCATCCAAACTCCAGAATTTTGTAGACAGTTTCTCTGGGAATCACTCTGTCCAATTGTCAGCAAGTATCAACAATTGACTGTTTATATTTCTCAATCTTTCTTTTTTTTATAAGCACTTTTCACTGGTGCAAGTTTTTTTTTCATATTGTATGTGTGACGAACATATCTCAATCCCTCCTTCCAAAATTCAATCAGCAACTCTTTGAAAACAACTCTTTGCTTGTACTATGAAAGGCCCATTATACAATCATAATGTTAACATCTACATCCAAACTAAATGTGTCAGCATGGGAAAGCCATTAGGTCCTGCCTTCATTTTTATATGTCACATATTGAAAACAAAGTGTCTGAAACAACTGACAAACCAAAAATCTACACAAGTTATGTTGATGACGTTTTTTAATAAAAAATAAGGACAAAGTTATAAATCTGAGACCAACTTTTCAAAAAAAAATACTAAAATTTACATGCGAACTCATGGTTAATAACTAAACCCTATTACTTGACATTGATATAGAATTAGCCAAAGTACCTGGCATTGCCTAGGTGTACATGGCTGTAATTGTATAACTGCACCTGACTGTCTTGAAATATCTGCCTGCATCCCCGCTTGCATGCATCATCCATTGGTATACTAATCTACTACCCCTCACCTCATCTTTTTTTACAGTATGTTCTTTGCATGTGTTTGATTGTTTTTAATAAAATAATTCCATTGATAAGACCTTTTTGTATGGTCCTTGCTTGGGGTTAAATTGCTTCAATGTTTTAGATATTCAGTAAATTTCCTATGGCCATAAGTCAATTTTTGTGTTATATGTAATTTACATGGCTAATTTGGAAAACATCAAATGAAAAACCAAGGTGTTATGGCTGAAAAACTGGCTTTTAGAACCGTTTTTCCTGGTTTTTCATTATACACGGTGAAGAGAGCAGGACTAGAACTGCACTATCTTATTGCTTGCATGATGGTAAGTTTTTTGCAACATGTTTGAAGAAAATCAGATAAAAAATGAGAGAGTTATTCAAGTTTTTGTTTTAAGTATTATGAAAAACC
Organism: Acanthosepion esculentum; assembly: GCA_964036315.1. Lineage (NCBI taxonomy): Eukaryota > Metazoa > Mollusca > Cephalopoda > Sepiida > Sepiidae > Acanthosepion > Acanthosepion esculentum. The sequence continues at coordinate 50,483,660 of OZ038487.1, read as the reverse complement.
CAATTTTTTGCAATTTTTTGCATGAAGCCAATGGTGCAGAAAAACTATCATGCGTATTACATAAACTATGTTTAGCATTAAGTGCAGAGAATATCAGTTCGTCCAATAAAAATTTTGTTCGCATGTAACTTTGCCTGGGATTTTTCAGAAAGTTGTACCCACCTTCAGTTATATCAATTTTCTGCCAAACCCAGGGACCTAGAGATTAAAAAGTTGGTCTTGCTTTACTTTCATAAATTTTCAACGTGTGTGTATAATTTCATTGAAATTGGTCATGAAATGTATACATGCATAAATAGCATACACATGCACAGAGACACACAGATCTTCTGTTTTATAGATATATAGCAGCCATACCCAGCTTGTTAATCAGAAAAAGCCTTCAATTAGAATGGAGTAATAACAGCATCATGTTTAGATGTAACAGAGTCTATCTTCTTTAATTACTTTAAAGTACTTTCATTAAGAAACATTTTGAATTAATGCAGTTACTGATATAGCAGAAGTAGTCTGTATTTATTCAACCGAAGTTAGCCGAGGACATGAAGGGTTAAAGCAAACAACATGATGATCCACTTCAGACCCCAATTATTTTGGAGTTTTTAAATTCAATTTGTCAGTGTGCTACCAGGGATGTAAAAGAGGATACATTGATAAAGCAATTTTTAAGTTTGGTGGAAATTTGGTTGAAAGATCAACGAAAAATAAGAAAGAAACCAGTAAAAATCCCCATTTTTTGCTATTTATGCAGGATTTTACTATATGGGTGGACTAAATTATCAAATTAAATGACTGTTAAATGATCAACTTACTGTTGGCTACAAGTGAGTGAAGTTTGTATTAGATTACTTAAAAATTGAGGGAGTTTTTAGTTTATAATTTGTGTAGAAATCAATTTTTCATTTTTCATTTTTAATTTATCGATTTTTGATTGGCTTTATCATTTATTGATTTTTAAAAAATTGTCAATTTTTGACACTAAGAGCCTATCTCTTACATGGTACAATGTATGTGCCAAGTTTGGTCAAAATCGGATGCATGGATCTCGAGTGAAAAGGTACACACAGACAGACATCTTCTGTTTTATATATATAGATTAAAATCCAAAGTATTTACCACCCATCCATATAAAAAAAACCACTAGTATGAACTCTTGTCTTCTAAACTATGATAGCCAGTGCCCTGAATGATATAAAATAACTGTGCTAAAAACTTCCTAAATATAGCCACACCTAACTTCTTTTTTCCAGAGAATATTTCTGACTGAACTAAAACACATAAAACAAACATTAGTTAACAATAATTTTCCCAATTACATCATTGATAAAAATAAAATTATTTTTACAAAAAATACATAACACTAATGATAAAAACACCATACAGTAAAATGTCAATATATTTTACTGCAACCAGATGCACAGTTTCACTGTCCAGTACAAGACTGTGTTTTTGTCATGAATTAATTATCTATATCAATCATACTACCACCTTCTTGAGTAGATACTTTATGTGTCACTTATCTGACCAAAGTGTCAAAAAAAGGCACTTAGTCCCCCTCAATTTCCAACACCTCTTAAGGAAGATTCTGTTTGATAACACTAGCATCCTATATAGGTTTCATTACCAAAGACATCTCATTGTGAGAGAGGCCCTTTATTCAGGAGTGGAAATGGTGTATTGAATTTTTAAAAAAAATAGATGCCAACTTAAATTCCAAGCACACTCAACTCATGATGATCAGAATAAATGCTACTACTATTCATCTTCACAAAAACTACATCTTAAACAGTGAAACATGAAAAGAAATTAATAACACCTTAAAACAAACCACCTTGTAAATGGCTAAAGAAGTGGGCAAAAGTGCTTGGGAAAATGAAAAAATACGTAAATTTTTGCATTCCCTGACTTCCACCAAATGAAAAAATGTAAGAATGTTGGAAAAACTAGATAAAAACTTTATCAAATTTTCCTTGTCAGTCATAGTCAATGTTTAAAAAAATGGTTTCTGCCCAAATATATATATATATATATATATATATATATATATATATATATATATATATATATATATATAGAGAGAGAGAGAGAGAGAAGGAAAACTTATCTTAGCCAATGCATTTTTGTCCTTAAGGCAAATGTAAGTATTTTATTCAGAGGACGAAAGATGTTGGTAAAGAAAAGTTTTCTTTTTGTCTTTATTCACACACATATATATATATATATATATATATATATATATAGGGTGTATCAAAAACACTTTTACACACTTTGGAGGATCAGGTTCCTCACACCAAAACAAGGACAAAAGTCCATATAAAAATATGTCCACAAATCCTTCATTTTTGAATTATTAAGTTTAAAGAAAGTTTACAGTAGATGGTGCTGCGTTGTAATGTAGACTAGGTTACATTTGTCATTCATGTACATTTGTGGCTGGTCTGTCTTCAACATTTTATGTGTGTAGTAGTGAGTTAACTGAGAAATGTTTCATTTAACAATGTCAGGATATTAATTCAGTAGGCAGATATGATTTTTACATTCACAAATGGTAATGGACACAAGACTGTACGGCTGTGTCAGATTGCATTTCCAGACCAAAGGCAGCTGAGACAGCCACCCTTTGCTACTGTTTATTGTCACATTGCTGAGGCAGGATATGTGGCACCACAAACTATGAGGACAAAAGAGATTTTTTGTGATCAGAAATTAATGAAAAGTTTTCTTGACAGAATATTACATGTAATATTTAACAAAGACTTTTAATTTCTGTGTCCTCTAGCAAGTAAGCATTAAAAACTTGCCTATAGGTCGTACACTTTCCCAATTCAAAAATACTTGCTTCATCTCTTTTTTTTAACACTGTTTGCCAATGTACATGTGAAAGAGACAATATGAAATATAAATAAAAAGAAAAAAATTCTAGTTGGAAGCTAATTATCTTTTGATGTGAAATGCGAAGCGAATATCTACCAATCCCCTCTGCCCTATACACATATGCTTAAGCAAAATGGGTACATCTTTGAAGATCAAGTTTCATTACACAATTCGATGGTCTCCAATCTTGTACAAACATCCGGCAAAGCACACTTGAGATATGCCTCCAAAATAATCTTTTCTTACTGTCCATATTGCATTCTTAATGGAGACTCTTTATAAGCCAGTTTTATCAAGAGATATTAGCTATTCTTCAAGACATTTCTTCAGGGGCTTTTGTTTGATGCTTTACTGACAGGGAAAAAATGAAGGTAAAAAAATAATAATCTTCAGCCATTTGTCTTAATTTCTAATGAAATCCCAGGGCAATGTTCTGCTATGAACATCTGCTTATTAAGTACGATTCTTTGTATTATTTCAGATTTTAAGTTTACAGCCATTATTGCATCTCCAAAGAACAATGGAAATAAAAAAAAAAAGAATCTTATACTTAACATCAGGAAGAGACAGTTGAAATTTCTAGGGTGCATAATGAGAAAAGAGAGCTTTGAAAATTTGATACACACAGGGCAGATTGAAGGCAAGAGGAGTAGAGGATCAAACACATAACTTAGCTGGTAAACTTGATTGAATGGATTGTGGAGTAGTGTTTGGGTGAGATACCATGGCTCAAAAATATGAGCAACAACGAAGTTTTATAGAAGATGGAAACAAAAAGAACACTTATACTTAACGTCAGGAAGAGACAGTTGAAATTTCTAGGGCACATAATGAGGAAAGAGAGCTTTGAAAATGTGATACTCACAGAAAAGATTAAAGGGAAGAGAGGTAGATGATAAAACATAACCTAGCAAGTTTGATGGCGCAGGGTTTGGGAAAGCTAACAAAAAGACAAAGTTTATTAGGAGCTACAAAGGACAGGAAATTGTGTCAAAGCTATGATTGGTTACATCCAGATGGGACACGGCACATAGAAGAACAAAAACAGATATTGCTATGTTTATTTATCACTTTGTAATTATTTTCATATATATATATATATATATATATTCCAGTTGAATCCATTACATTCACTTACATGTTAATACTCTTGGGAAAGGTATTAATCCCCTTCTTCTGCCTCCAGCTATGGGTAAATAGCAGAACAGACTGGGTTCTATAGCCTTGGATGGCAACTGGTCTAGGAGAAGAACAACTCTGAATTCAAAATGTGCACAGTGTTGTTTGGGGGCCTGGTGGCATGTAGTGCACCAGGTCTCTGTAATCGGCCCTTCAAATAGTGTGGTTGGTTCTGCACAAAGCCTTCAGCACTGTAATCATATCATATGTACTGGCATCTGGGCTGTCAGTACCTAGGAACTGAGCTGCTTGACCCTCATACATTGAATACAATGAGAGAGTCCACCATATATATATGATATAATTATATATAATTTTGTATAACTTTATATATAAACAAACAGTATTTAGAAAAATATGACAAACTGTAAAAGATTTTGTGACACATTTCATCTGTTAGGATCTCCAGTTTGTCATATTTTTCTAAATATATATATATATATATATATATATATATATTAGCACCTGAAATTAATTTCGGTTGAGCCCTCTGGTTTGGGGTGTGAATTTGTAAACAGTGACTATTTAAGATAAAACTGCACGAATCTTCGACAGAATTGAGTCACTCTCAGTCACTGTGTGTTTATCCGAATCTAAAAATAAACACGCTAAAATTCACTTTCATCCCGTACCGTACGCTGATGGCTTAGTGGTAGAAGTTCTGACTGACGCAAATTCAGTTGGGTTTCGATCCTAGCTAGAGGCAACCGGACGTCTAGCCACACTGATGAGCTGTGAAACAGTGAAACAGTCTGTCTGTGGATGACAAAAATATATATATATATATAAGTGGACACTGAGGTCAGCAGTGAGCAGCAACAGTCTGTTTGATATTTGAACACAACCTTCACATTTACATATGCTCTATTCCTGATATTAAGCAATTTTAGCCATAAATATACAGGCCATATTTTTATCATGTACATAATTTAAAATTTCAGCATGCCAGCATCTTTAGCATTTCTTGTCTGTGCATAATTATAACCCATGCTTGTGATTTTATGATCCTCCTCCCATTTGAAGATCAAGAAAAATCTTACTTTAGTCCAATGAATTAAAGAAGACAAAACACATTACTCAGAAGTTATCCCATTTTATTATCCATATGCCTTTATATATATATATATACACTACCAGTCAAAAGTATTTGGCGACCCTCAAAAATTTTTATTTCTCATCCTAAAAGTGTTATTTTTAATGCAACAAGTTACACACCACAATGGTTTTATTTATTATAATAAATACAAGTCTTCAATACAGTAACTTTGACTGGATAACCGGATATCTTTTGAAAAATTGATTTGAAGGCGTTTTTCTTCTTTAGTACTGAGCATGAATAAAACATTACATTATACCAGCACTTGAACTAACATTAGACTATATTGTGTTGAATTACTGCTTGATAGATATTACCTGTTTTACCTGTGCTGCCAAAGTACCTTGCCCAGTACTGAAATCTGTTATTCTTATTTTTTTTAAATTAAAACCTAAATTTTGCAACTTTCTTCCGGATCAAAACTTTTTTCTCAACAAAATGCCCAAAACATATGGATTTACGCTTGAACAAAGACAAGAGATCAAAAAAAAAAAGAAGGATATTCAAGCAGAGAAATTTTAAAAAATTCCCAGAACTACAGTGGATTATACTGTTAGGAGACATCAGGAAATGGGACAAAACAAGATGAAAAGTAGGGTTGGTAAACCAAAAGCGACAACAAGAGCAGAGGACAATTTCATCAGAGTCACCAGTTTGCATGACAGAAGGCTGACTGATCCAAACATCACTGCTCAACTGAACCAATGTTGTGACAAAAATGTGTCAACATCGACTGTGAGGAGAAGACTCTGTGAAGCTGGCCTATTTGGCAGAATTGCTGCCAAGAAATCACAATTGAGGAATCAAAACAATGTCAAAAAGCTCTGGTGGGCCATTGTGCACAAAAACTGGACAATAGAGCAGTGGAATAAAGTCCTTTAGAATCAAAGTTCAAAATCTTTGGGTCAAATAGGAGGGTATATGTGCAGCAAAAAGTTGGTGAAAGAGCTGCAACCCCCTGTATCACACCAACTTTAAAGCATAGAGGAGGCTCTGTTATGGTGTGGGGGGTTTGGCTAATTGCAAAGTTGGGGATTTGCACCAGGTGAAGGGCAAATTGAATCAGCCCGGCTATCACAGCATATTGCACTATCACACGATCCCATCTGAAACACAGATTGTGGGTCAAGGATTTGTACTCATGCAAGTAAACTCTGCTAGAAGTACATTAAAAGCAAACAGGAACAGTGAATCCATCAACTGATGACTTGGCAGGTGCAATCAGTGGACTTAAATTCCATGAAACCCATGTGGGATGAACTTGACTGAAATGGTGGAGCTAAACAACCCACAAGTACAGCTCATCTCTGGCAAATCTTGCAGGAAATCTGGACAGAACTATCTTTAGTCTACCTCCAGTTTTGGTGGAAAGAGAATCTGTGAAGCAGTGATTGCGGCCAAAGTGGGGCATTTTGATGAATCAAAAGTTTAAGAATTTTTTTGTGTTTTTTGTGGTTTAACTTGTATTTAATGTGGCTCATGAGACTTGTACTTAGTATAATAAATAAAAGTGTTGTGGTGCTTAACTTGTTTCATTGAAAATAACACTTTTAGGATGAGAATTAAAATTTTTTGTGAGTTGCCAAATACTTTTGACTGGTAGTGTATATGTGTGTGTATATATATATATATATATATATATATATATATATAGGCACAGTAGAGTAATGGATTGCATCTCGGATTGAATAATCGTAGAGCCAAGTTCGAATTCCAGTTGAATACTAGAATGAATCCATCTCTTCTCCCGACCAGCTATGGGTAAGTAGCAAGATGCATTGGGTTCTATAGCCTTGGGTGGCAACCTGTCCAGAAGGACAACTCTGAATTCAAAAACTGTGGTGGGTCATTTGGGGACCTTGTGGTAACTATGCACCAGTTCTTTATATTTTGCTCTTCAAAAAAGTGTGATTGGTTTTACATAAGCCTTTACTACTATAATCAAATGATATGTGCAGGTAGTCTGGCTGTTGGTTCTAAGAACTAAGTGGAATATGTCCAGTATTTATGCATATATATATATATATATATATATATATATATATATATATATATATATATATATATATATATACATATATATATAGGGTGTATTTCGACAATTAACTCTACCAGAAATTTGGAAACGGCATGGCATTCACACCAGAAGCTCCAATATGAACATTTCAGAGTATTTGGGTGTCAATCTGAAGATAGTGCAGAGGATTCAGAAAGAGTTGAATGAGTCTAATGGTGATTACGAAGGTGTTTGGAGTGATCACTAGTGATCGCAATGTTATGCCTTCATTCATCTTCCCACAGGGCCTCAGACTCAACACACTGAGGAGGTAGCTCTGCCCTGGGTAAAGAGACTAGCTGCTAGAAGATCCTATGTCTGGCAACAGGACTCTGCACCATGCCACACAATCAGGAGAACCCACGTCATGGCTGTTAGACAATTTATGTGACCACATCACCCTTTAATTCTGGTCACCTAACTCCTCAGACTGCACCCACCTTGATTATTATGTATGGGGCATAGTTGGGTGAGATACCAACAAAACTCCTTGTAACACCAAAGATGAATTGAAGGCAAGGATTATGGCAGCATAGCAATGTCAGTGTTATTTTTATTTTTGTGTAATTTAGATGGCAATTTATCCATCTCAACATGTGTGTGTTTGTATATATATATATATATATATATATATATATCAAATATGTGGTGCAGTTCAATTTATATTACATGAATCATTCATACAAAAAGCAGATTAATGATATAAATGGTAAGAATACATCTTCACAAACAAATTTATTAAAATTATATTACATTACCCACGAACTACTAGATGAATGTTATGATCCCTGTTTTTAATAAATTCAAGTTGTATAAGGTCTTTTCTTGCTAGTACTTTCATCTGTTCATACAGACATCATCAGGCATGGAAATTGATTTCTTTTTTTAGTACATCCAGGTAATAATGGGACATGAAAGATTAGATGTGAATCAAAATATGTTTTTTCAGAAATGTGTTATTGTTAACGATAAGAAATTTTGGAACGTGCGGTCGCAACGCTAAGGTTAAATTTTTTGAAAATTTAAGAGAGTGCGTTTTTTTACTAATATGGTAATTGGAGAATTCTTTTGTTGTAGTAATTTTTTTCAGTCAAAAATTATAAGATAAACATGTTATAAAATCACTACAAAAATAGCCATTTTGTTTCAACACTTCTGGTGTCTTCTCAAGTGATGGTATTGAATATTTACCCTACTCTGTATTGAGCACTCTTTTAAGAATAGTGTTTTCGGTTATTGGAATTTTATTCTGTCCACACCAATCCTATACTTGGTTATATATATATATATATATATGTGTGTGTGTGTGTGTATGTATATATATATATAGTTATTTACAAAGTGTAGCTTAGATGTGGCACAAAGCCAAATGCATGGAGCACCTGTAGGGCTACATTCTGATGGTACCTTTGGCTAACCTTAATGGTACAATTAAACTCCTTTAGCCTGCTTCTCTTAGCCTAGATTCTTTCTTTCTGTTGTTACATGAACAACAGAATTTCATGCTCAGAAGCTGGATTTGCATTATATACACTATATATGACAAAATCAGGTTTGCTACAAAAAAATTCAGGGTTTGCACTATATATATATATATATATATATATATATATATATATAATGTGTATATTTGTGTGTAAATCTGCTTTATGTGTATAGTAGGTTTATACATGAGTATATACCTTATATATATATATATATATATATATATAAAGGCAGGATGTGTGTATGTGTGTGTAACAAATGCATGACCGCAATTTTCGACGGATTTGCACCAAAATTTACATGCACATGCTCTAAGTTAGTGGAAAGGCCAAGACCGACTTTGTATTTCCCAACTCCCATCGATAGTGGAAATAATCGATTTTTTCATGCTTCTACAGCAGTTTTCATGTAGTTTGCGGCCATTTTCTACTGGCCAGAGTGTGAGCCTATAGCTGGCTACCACGAATAGGCAGGAAGATTCTATTGGCCAGCGTGAGAGCCAACAGCTGACTGTATTCTATTGGCTAGCGTGAGAGCCAACAGCTGACTGACACGAATGTTAACTAGCATGCTAGCATGCAAAAAAAATCAATAGCTGCATTCGTCACAATTGGGGAAAAATTTAAATCTGCATGGCACTTTACTCCAATTGGCTCATTCGCTTGCTTAAACTCAACATTGATTCTGATTCCGCAGAACTCTGTTGGGTGTGAAAAAGTATTTGTTGTTAACATTCTTTTTTCATTCGGTTTTTCCAGTTACGAGTCCTTTTTTAAAGCTGATCGTTTTGTGTTCATTTTGTTTAGTTCTTTTTTCATAACAGATATAATGTTTAGTACAGAGCTTAGAAAAAATTTGCAGTGTCAGATAGGCAAGAAGTAAGGCATGTAGCAACATCAGCATGGCAAAGGGCACTCCTTTAAAGGCAAGGAAGGGCAAAAATATTTCAAGTCAAGTGATAGCGATTGCTGTATGAGTTGTACAATTTTTTAATCAAGCACGGGCAACACCGGGCCATGCTGCTAGTATATATATAAACCTACTTCACATACATATATATATATATATATATATATATATATATATATATATAATGGATTTTTACATGCAGACAAAAACAATTACCCACTACAAAGATGTATTATTGTTTCAATGCCTTATGTGCATCTTGAGTCGTGGGAACCAAAAATGGTTAAGATGACCATTAATTCAAAAAAGGGCTTAATACTAAGAGTAGAGTAATTCTTCTCCCTCTTCTTTACCCCTCTCTTTTTCCTCTTAAGGTGTATCTCCTTATATGTTTTTAAGGAATTGACATACCATAGGCAGCTTGTTTTTGAACATAAGTGTCCCTAATCCTTTTTAGTTCCCACCAGTTGAGATGCAATAAGGCATCGAAACAAGAATACATCTTTGTAGTGATTAATTGTAAACATGTAAAAATCTATAATAAATAATTATTGCTCTACTCTTGGCATTGAGCCCTTTTTTGAATTAATGCTCTGAATGTTAGAATTTACATTATTCTTGTTCTCATTACATTTGTGTATATATATGTATGTATATATATATATATATATATATATATAGCTTCATGTCTCGCACATCTCGCCTGTGGAACTCCCTTCCTTATTCCTGTTTCCCTGACAAATACAATCTCCAACTATTTAAGTGTAACATCAATCGACATCTCCAGTTGCCTTGATCTATCCACTTCCCTTCTCCACATCCTTTCACCTTTCATTCCTATCTGCTCTCACTCCAAATCTTCTGTAACCCCCTTGCCTTAATCGATCCACTATCTTTCTCCACATCCTCTCCTTTACCACTCCTATCTGCTCTTCCTCCAAACCTTCTGTAACCCCTTGCATGCTAGTGGCTTCCAGCCTTTCTTGGGCTGATAAGCTTAAAAAAAAAAAAAATATATATATATGTAGTTTTAGTGATTTTTTTAAAATTAAATTTGTAACTTAATGCTAAAGTTTGACTAAGTTTATTTCCAGCAGATTTATATATTTTTTATTTATTAGCTTGTCTCTTCCATACCAGAGAGAATAATAATGATTCAGTATTGTTAAAAACATTGATGAAACCATATCAAAATAATGATTTACTTTTATTTCTAAATACATGAATATGGTCGATATTTATTATTGATACTTTTTAGTCCCTTTTATTAATTCCAGGAAAATTTTATTTCACAAGTTGGAGAATTTATTGTTTTAAAATTTCTGCTGAAACTAAATAGTGAAAATTTAACCCATATATATGTATATATATATATATATATATATATATATATATATATATATATATATATATATATATAGTCATCCACAGACAGACTGTTCCACTGTATCACAGTTCATCAATGTGGCTAGATGTCCAGTTGCCTCTAGCTAGCTAAGATCGAAACCAGTTGAATTGGCATCAGTCGGATAATCTATCCCTAAGCCATCAGTGCACAGCAGGGATGAAGGTGCATTTAAGTGTATTTATTTTTAGATAAACACACAGTGACGAAGAGAACTCGATTTGCTTCATTGAAGTGTGTTGCATTAGTAGCAGTAATAGTCACTGGTTACAAACTCACACTTCTTCCCCAGAGAGCTCAACCAAAAGAATTTTTCAGAAGCATATGTGTGTGTATATATATATATATATATATATATATATATATATATATATATATATAGGTGAGAATTAAGTTCCACTCAAGCAGTTTCTTACCTCAACCCACTGCCTTGTGGAATCAACTCCCAACAGGATGTTTCCCTGATCACTTAACCTGTTCAAGGCTAGGGTTAACCATTATCTTTCACTCCTATACACATAAATAGCCTCCAACCATAACCCTCTACCTCGAGTGTCTCCTGGGTCTTGTAAAAGGTGAATGGCATTGTAAAAAGAAAAATTTTACAAGGTTTAATTGTAAGGTATTCATACTAGTACAATAAAAAAAACTACAACACATATCAATTTGGCATTTAATTTCCTTCAGAGTAGCCCTCTTTTGAAGTCACTTACTTTATCCAGCATTATTTCCATTAATGAAAGTATTCCTGGAACTCCTATTTGTGGATAGCAAGAAGCTGCCTTGTTGCATTCTCTTGGATTTCCTCAGTTCTTGAAATCTTGTTCCTTTCAAGTGGGATTTGATTTTTTGAAAGAGAATGTTGCAAAGAGTGAGATCTAGGGAATATGGTGTTTTATGGACTTGGGGAATGTTGTTCTTGGCAAAAAACTGCTGCATGAGCCATGGTTACTGATTGAACATCTGTGGTGTTGCAGAATGGCCACAATCTGCACACTTTCCTTACAAGCACTTCAATAAACAAAGAAAGTATATGAGAACATTATAACTTAGTGTGCTTGCAAAACAGAGTTTAAGGTGCATACTTAAGATACATTACCATAGCAACATACTTTTTGAACAGATCTCATATATATATATATATATATATATATATATATATATATATATATATATATATATATGCACACGTTTACCAAAAACAGGTTAATACAATACAAGTTGAATAAATCTAGGATCAATACTTAAATTTAAGTGCTACAAGAGGCTTTAGATATTGACGACTTTTTGCAAATATAACTTGTTTACACCTTGCAAAAAATCCACTTGCCACAAAATATTATTACTTTCTTGCTTTTTAACATCACTTCATCTGAAATTACAAATAAAATGAACTTACAAAACATTGCCTAGGGACGATCTCTAACTAAGTTGCAATTTTCTTTGTGAAATTCTTAACTTTGAGAAGAAGTACAGCCTTTTGTTATCATGAACAAATTTTTAAGAAAAAATCTTATAAAAAATGAATAAATTTTTAAAGAAAAGAACAAAAATAAATATAAAAACTTACTTTGATTTGCAATGCTGTCAAGCAAACATTTCTGTATATTTGAGAAAAAATTATCTTCAGTTAACTAACATACATCTGTGTGTGTATGTGTGTGTATATATATATATATATATATATATATATATATATATATATACACACACACACACATATGCAGAGAGATAAAAATAGCTATATATATATATATATATATATGAGGTTTATAATATTTTACTTATATCTCTCTGCTGCTCCCTTAATATATATATATATATATGTGTGTTTGTGCATATGTATCTCTTTCTTTTTTAAGTTTTTATACATAAACACACACACACACACATATATATATATATATAAGCAGTCTAAAAGTAGAGCTATGTAATTTAAACTTTTTTCCCATTGAGGAGTTGGTTTACTTATATGAAAGCAAAAATGTTAAATATATCTATGTGGTGTAGATATATGGTCTTTATATGTACATATGTTGCAAGCATATTTATACCTGAGAACAAGCAAGCATTTCTATACATGTATGAGTGTGATTTTAGAAGTGAGTGCACTAGAACTACTGAAAAGAAATTCAAATCAATGCAAAAACTGCTGCATCATTTTATAAAAACACTGTATCCAGACAAGGATGTGTGTGCCGCGTTGAATGTGGGCATTATATAATGGGTAGTGACTCGGAATGAGGAATTGGAAAGTCAATTTTGAATTCAAGTTTATTACTTCCACATATATGCATATAACCTTGGGAAAGGCATGAATCCATTTCTCTGCCCCAGCTATAGGTTAAATAATAAAAGTGCTTGGGCTCATCAGGCTTTGTTGTCTAGAAGAAGAACAATTCTAAATTCAAAACATTATGAAACCCTGGCGAAATATACTATGCAGTTAAGGAAAGAAGTGTGGAGTTTACACTGATTATGATTCTGACTATGGTCAGCTTCCGTTTGTATCATGACAAATTCTTACTTTGTAGAATGCAGCTCTATCTTAGGTTCATTGTTAAATGTGATCTTATTCCAAGGATCGGTATCCGATAATACATTACTCTTTGAACAATTTAATTGTACCATTTGCAGGTTATTTAAAGCCAGAGAATATTTTGAGATTGTAAGAATATTTGGGGGAAATAATAACGATTTAGTGATACAAGTTTTATTAATTAACCTATAGCTTGCGAGAGAACAGATGGATTCATACCATTCCCAAGGGTATTTGGAACTCAGTTCTTCGATTAACAATTCTGAGTTATTATCCAAGATTACAGCACCTGGTATTCCGAAGTGGTCAACCATCTAGGTACTGACCAGGCACGACATATCAGTGATCACACAGGAGTTTACGATCATACTTCCAAACTGTTTCTACCCACTTTCACTCACAAGGGTTGGGTCAACTTGTGGGGGTTTGATTCTCAGGCACTACTCAGTGGTGCTGCATGATCGGATCATCTTTCCAGTCTGATATTATCAAGAAGTCATCTCCTTGAATGTTGAATGAAAAGATCAAAGGCGAAGGGAAATAAACCACCACAGATCCTACCAAACGCTATACTTAATCTAAAGAAAGGGAATGCTGTGTATATAGCTATGAATTGCATTTGGAGAACAAAGAAATTGAGTTAAATAATTACAGTTAAGACAAGTGAAAGTGAAAGTTGATTAAAATTCTTACTTCTCTGTTGTATTCATTTGTTGTATTCATTGCAATTACCATTTAATATGAGATTTACTGAATGTTCTAAAATAAAATAAAAAATCAGCTCCCTGAAAAACTACAAAAGACATGGAGGGCAGTTGTTTACTGAGAAAGATAAAATTCTGAGAGGATGGAATTATGAAGCTGCTGGAAAAGAAAACAAACAAGTCAGTATGTTCAATAAAGTAAATTTTGAAAATCAAAATTAAAACTGAATAAATTTTTATATTAGCCAATATAAGTAGATCAGACTATCTTTCTCCTCATTACTCCAGTTCATACAGATTACTAAATATATTTTCTATGACTGTCTTGATGAAATTTCTCAAGGAATGAAATACATAAGCATAAAAGGTTTTCCCCTTATCTTTTGTTTTATTTAAAACTATCTATCTATCTATCTATATTATGCTCCTGAAAAATTTATTTCGGTCGAGCTCTCTGGGGAGGATGTGTGGGTTTGTAAACAGTGACTATTACGGCTAATAATGCAAGACTCTTCGGTAAATGGAATCAAGTTCTCTTAGTCACTGTGTGTTTATCTAAAAATAAATACGCTTAAATTCACCTTCTTCTCTGCCGTGAGCTAACGGCTTCAGGGTAAAATTTCCGACTGACGCGAATTCAGCCAGTTTTTGATTCTAGCCAGAGGCAACCAAACGTCTAGCCACACTGATGAGCTGTGATACAGCGAAACAGTCTGTCTGTGGATGACAATATATATATATATATATATATATATATATATATATATAGTAAATGTGTAAACACTACAAAATAATATGATAATTACATGCATCAAAACTATTTATTACACCTTCAAAAATGGTTGCAGATGCAAAATATACTCATTGAAGAACATAGAAAGATAAGCAATTATTTAAAATCTTAAATTGCATTATATATTGTGTGTATTTAGGCAGCATTTTTTCATTCATACATGTTTCATTAAATAATATAGACAAGTGTTGTCTATTTATTTTATGTAAGTTCTTTTCATATCATCTGATAAGCTTAATAACATTATCATTAAACAATGAAAGAAAATCACAATATTGATACATATTTTTTAATCCAATCTATTAAGTGTTGTCTATTTATTTTATGTAAATTCTTTTCATATCGTCTGATATTGTTTAGTATTTAATTTTAATTAGTACTATTCAGTTATTTCTTGCCCATATCTACTGAGTACAAGTACACATTGTCCCTTACAATAGCAAATAACAACACTTGTCTATATTATTTAATGAAACATATATATATATATATATATATATATATATATATATACACAGTGTAACCCGGATATAAGAGAGTTGTTGGGACCGGAGAAAAAGTCTCTTATATCCGGGTTTGGTCTATTATATATACATTAACACAGGCTCTAATTTGGGACCTGAGAAAATCTCTCTTATATCCGGGTTACACTGTGTGTGTGTGTATATATATATATATATATATATATATATATACATACATATATATATATATATATATATAATAAAAAGGCTGAAACACTAATATTCCATGGTTGTAATTTATTACATTGGAATCGTAATCATGATCCAATTCATCAGACCTACAAATTCAAAAAAAAATAAATAAATAAATATATATATATATATATATATATATATATATATATATATATATATATATATATATATATATATATATATATATACACACACACACACACAGAGGGTGTATCAAAAATACTTTTCAACACTTTGGGTTTGTGTTCCTGATACCAAAACAAGGTAAAATGTCCGTATAAACATCTGTCCAAAAGGCCATCATTGTATCTCAACACAGCAACTCATAACAAATGTTTAAAATGTTTTCCACTTGCATCTACACATGTATGCACCCAATGGATCATTGCTTGGCAGACCCATTCAAATACTCCCACATGGTGTTGAATGGTTTTGCAGACGCCCATGACATGTTGATGAAGCATCTCCACATTATTAATTGGAGATCCAAGTTACAATTCCATTTGGGTTTGTTATAGTCACTTATGTGCAAATGCCCTTAGGAAAGGTATGAATCCAGATCTTCTCTCCCCAGCTAAAAGAAATGTCTAAAGTCAGTGAGAAGCAATAAAAAAAATCCAAAACCTTGTTGATGTAAACCAAGTCTGAACTCACTTCACATCATGGGATATCATCTTGTTCTCATTTTATTTAGTACTGTTTATTTATTCCTAACCTGTTTCCACTAAGTGCAAGTACACACTGCCTGACCCAGGGATTGAACTCGCAACCACTTCGTCACCAAATTCACAAACCAACAATTTTACCCACTTTGCTATTGTAAGGGACAATGTGTACTTGTACTCAGTAGATATGGACAAGAAATAACTGAATAGTACTAATTAAAATTAAATACTAATCAATATCTCTAGACATGAGAAGTGAAATAAGAACAGTCTACCCCTGGGGATTTAAATAAATGGTTCACTTCAGAATTTCCTATAGGTTACCCAGATCAGTATACAAGTCAGGAGGGCACAGCAGTTAAAACAATATGATAACAACAAAAAAGATGAGGACAACAGTCCAAATATATATAGTGTAAATAAGTCAATGATCTTTTAAAGGTTCTATTCTTTGACAGTTTTTTAAAGAAGGACATGAAATTCAA
Source organism: Acanthosepion esculentum (assembly GCA_964036315.1). NCBI lineage: Eukaryota > Metazoa > Mollusca > Cephalopoda > Sepiida > Sepiidae > Acanthosepion > Acanthosepion esculentum. Next base: position 50,466,751 of record OZ038487.1, on the reverse strand, counting down.
TATTCCAAGCATGGCCTTCACGTAGAATCAGACCCTGCCCATAATTGGTAGATGGATAGCTAGAAAATAAGGTGATCAGTGTATTAATAGATAATGAATTCAGTTGGGTTTTTTTTTCCAAATTCAAAGGTTGACCAACCACATTCCTAATTCTCTGAATTAAAATTCACATCCTGTGTTGACTTGAGGCAAGTAAGCATAGAAAAAAGAATTTATCTCTACTGTTGATATCAATTATCGGAAAAGAATGAAATGATATATCTGCACAGAAGAATCTCAGTGTGTCATCCCATTGTAAGTCATTGATAAGAGAGGATTGAAATTCAGACCCTGTTTTGATAGTGAACGAGTTCTACTGTGGCAACAAGAAGTGAAATAATTTGAACTGTCTTTATAAATGATTGAGAGAATCTCCAGAAGGAAAATATTTAAACAAAACTTATATAAACATAGACATAAATATGCATGTGTCCTTAAGTATTTTCAAATAAGTGTGTGTTTATGTACATACATCTCATACATACACACTTATATACAAGGAGGTGCTGAAAAGTGTTCATCATGCACTTCTAAAAATGTCTGATGCTTGTTCATTTGGTCAGATTTTTAGGGAGATTTGAAGCCATGAACTTGTCTTTGGCAATTTCAACCATGGAAAGTTTAACAATCAAGCAACATGTTAAAGTTATCGAAGCCTGTTATGAAAATGAACATTCAAACAGAAATGCATTTCGCGCACATCGCAATTTTTTTCGTCAACATAATTGACCAACTGAGAGTGCATTTGGAAACAATGCAACATTGTTGTGGAGAGGTTCAATTCCTGTGCACGATGATGAATAGAGATGTCTGGATTTTTTACCACATTCTCATACACTGCAGCAATGTTTTCAGCTGAACAGCATAAACGAGCACGCAATGGACTTTTTCACATCTGCCACCGACCCAGTTTGTTTGAATTTACGAACAATTTTTCCAATTGCACTCTTGAAACTTTAACATGTTGTTTGATTGTTAATCTTTCCATGGTTGAAATTGCCAAAGACTTAGGTTAAATCTGAAAGAAAAAGAAAAAAAGTCATTAGACACTTAAACTTAATTCACATTTAAAATTGGTCCAAGTTATTGGAACACTCTTTATATAAAGTGAGTGGGTGTGCAAAATATACATGAAAAATTTGGGTATAATTATATATCACCCCCTCAGACAAAGTAGATAGGATTGATATCATGAATAAGAATATATATGATGAGAAAATTAGATTAGTACTCTATTTCTGAACTAATCAATGAACACAAAATAATTTCAGAACCAAAAATGTAATAATGAAATTAGAAAGTTAATAAGAAGAACAATTAAAATTAATTAAATACCATCCTAAAATTCCCAAACTTATTAGTCTACCTAAAATGTGCAAAGCAGATATTCCAATGCAATCTCCTGAATGTGTAGTGCTCCCCATACAGTGTCTAAAACAACAGCAAAACTTTTAACACCACTTTACACATTAAAATGTTCAGGCAACCTAGTGGAAAAACTAAGGGTGATAGGTAGGACAGACAAACTCATGGTTAGTTCAAATGTCAAATCGCTTTATACCAAACTTTCTGTCAACAAGTGTTTGAATTTTTTTTTAAAATGCATTCACATATTGTGACATCTATCAGAGAGATGAAATTTAAATTTTTATTATTGCCTTATTCCAAAATTTTAACACATCAGCAGATAGTTATTAATGTCAACAACTGAACACAAATAGTTTTTAATTAAAAAAATTAGTAATTAATGTATAATATTATCCATAACTACATGTACAAGAATGTCATTTTTGATAAACATTAACAGATAACCATAAATGCATAAAAAAATGTATATATTGTTGAATATTCCTTTTTCCACAATATTGTGTTATGTTATAATGCTTATTACCTAAGCAATAATAATACTGAATAACTTTTTTTTTAAACATTAAGGTATATTTAATCACATTTCCCCAATAGCTGTCACAGTCTGTCAGTACAATAAAAAATTAACCTTTTCCTACTGATAGATAAAATTATAAAAATTTATCAACTCATCACAAACCAATGTTATTTCACTTTTTGACATTTACAGACAAAAATTTGGTTTACCAATGGGATTGCCTCCTAGAGTTAGGTTGTTCTTAAAATTTCTTGAATCTGTTCTTATCCAAAATGTTTTACCTAAACAATCAATTTGAAATACTGTAAACGAAAAATATATTTTGAATTTACAGTGCTACTGTATGCACATCCACAGATATTTAACACCTTGAAGATGGTCTCAGATGAGATTGAAAATACTTGGAAAATAAAAATTATTTGAAAGAAAATTTTGGTATCTTTCTTGATACAGCCACCAAGAAATTAATTTGCAGACTTAAAAGGATTAAAACTAAAATAAATAGACATAATATACCTAAATTATATATATATATATATATATATATATATATATATATATATATATATATATATAAGAAGGCACAAACTGATAGCGATATCACCTTAATTATCAATTACAACTGGAAGTAAACATATTTTAAAATAAAATTTTAGTATTTTAATGTAAATTCTATGAATATTTTTCTAATCGACTATTTCATATTAAATCCCCAAAATTTTTTGTAATAAAGTTTTAAAAAAACACTTAAATCGTTAACAAACATCAAATTAAATTCCTTATAGACTGTTTAAACATTCAAATTTATATCAAACATTATAATATTTATGAACTCTCAAAGTAAAGCAAAACAACAGCGTCTATTTCAGGGGCTTTCATTCCAAAGAAAGTTAGTGACACTTTCTCTCATGACTTCTTTCTCTCTTTTTCTCTTTATGTCTTTTTTCTCCTCTCCCGCTTCCATATCAGTATATAACTTCCGTTAAGTTAACTGATTTAATGTGTCAATGTCTGGATTTCCTCAAACAATTTAAATTTGAGAGAATAGAAATTTAACATCTAACTCAATCATGTCTCTCTCCCCACTCACTTCCTCACTTCATTAATTTACATATGCTTAGTACAGCCCATCAAAAATGTGGAAATTTCTTTTCATTTTTCGTTTCAACCTTTGAAAGTAAAGTCTGATGATCCGCGGCCCTCTAAAAGGGCTGTGGTGAAATAATTTATTACATGGAACCTTAAAGTGGTCTGTTTTTATTTTTATTTAAATTATATATATATATATATATATATATATATATATATATATATATATATAAAGGACAATAAAAAAACACAATGCCCAATGTAAAATATCAAAAATATATCCAGGACAATAAACAAAAGTAGAATAGATAAATATACTTACATTTCACTATCTTTTGTCACTTACAGTTTCATGTGGGTGCACAGTTTATTTATAGGCAGTCACACAATCATCAGGCTTTCTATATATATATATATATATATATATATATATATATCAAGGAGTAATTTATTTTTTATATTGCACACTATATTTATTTTTGTTTACCAGCCTGAATATTTGTGAAATGTTATTGAAGAAGAAGATGCACCTTATGGCAGGATTCGAACCTGCTTTCCCCTTAACAGAATAAATTGTCATCAGATCCAACATACTCAAGACCAACTCAGCCACAGGTATATGGGTATCCACTAAAAAAAATATTTTAATTATATACAGGGGTTGGGCAAAATAATTGAGACACTTGTTAAATTCAAAGAAAATTTATTTAATATGGAGTTGGTCTTTCTTTAGCCTCACATACAGTTTTAATACGTCTAGGAATGGAATCATACAGCTTCCTGACTTCATCCGGGGGAATTTTCAGCCATTCTTCCATTAACACCTGCTCTAGCTCTTTAAGACACAACGGTGGAGGATAGCGGCTCCTAACTTGTCGCTCCAAAATGCACCACAAATTTTCAGTAATATTGATATCTGGAAATTGGGGAAGCCACTCCATATGTTCTAGCTCACTTTCATGCTCGTTATACCAATTCTTAACCACTTGAGCAGTATGTATTGGAGCATTATCGTCTTGGAAGATGCAGTCACCATCAGGGAATAAAGTCTGGGCCACTGGATAAATATGATTTCCCAAAATGTTCAGGAAACCTTTGCTGTTGATTCTACCCTCAGGGCAACTATTGGACCGAGTCATTTCCATGATATGGTGGCCCAAACTATCACTGATCCACCTCCATGCTTCACTGTTGGAAGAAGGCAGTCAGGGTTGTAAACTTCTTTGGGCTGCCTCCACATATAAATTTGCCCTGAAGTTGGGAAAAGAGAAAAACTGGACTCATCTGAAAATATGACTTGCTTCCATTGGTCTGCAGACCAGGCATTGTGATCTCTGCACCATTTCAACCTCTTTTGAATGTTGCGAGTGGAGAGAAGAGGTTTCTTTACAGCGGCTCTTCCATGATATGCAGCCTTATGGAGCTCACGACAAACAGTTTTAGTAGAAACTGGATTATTCAGATGATTATTCAACTCAGCAGTCACTTTGGCTGCAGTAGTCCGATGATTTTTTACCACATTGCGTTTCAATGCACATCAGTCCCTGTCAGTATGTTGCAAGTCTGGCCTGAATTGCTGAGGTTTTGCCCTGTTTCTCGAATTGCGTCATAGTTCTTGATATGGTAACTCTTGAAAAACCAAATAGTTCAGCAACCTTAGTGATCAAGGCTCCTGCCATGCGAGCTCCAATAATTTGCCCATTTTCGAACTCAAGGAGGTCACGCATTTAGCTTAAATTTTACTAAATTCTAAAAATAAATAATCCAAAGACAGTAAATTAGATAAATAAATATATTTACAATAGATATAACCTGCAATTACAAAGTTTTAGTTAAAGTTCTTAATATAATAGGTCTTTGAAATATAGGAGTGGAATTTACACCTGTTCCAATTATTTTGTCCAACCCCTGTATGTATGTATATATATATATATATATATATATATATATATATATATTCCCTGTCTCTCTCTTTCTGTCTCAAAAATGCATATTCTCTCCATTTTTTCACACATTTTTTCTTGTACTGAAATTACAAAGATGAAGGACCAATGATATATGATATTTTGTGGTTTGATCTGAAACATCTGTTCAGGTTTCTTTCTGTTTTGTCTTTTTCTCTCTTATTTTCAATTTTTCCATTGCCTTTTTTTTTTTTACACTTTCTCTCTCTTTTTTTTTCAAGTATTAGTTTCTCTCTTTCTTTTTTTATCTCTAATTCTATAGGCAAATGTTGCTAGCCACTCACTACATAGAAGCATCTGCTGGCAAAGCATGCAACATATGTCTTCTGGAAAAGGCTCCCAAACAACATATGGCTTCCAGCTGTTAATTTTGAACACCTCAGGATTGTCCAAAAATAAATGTCATTTTGAAACTATGAGTAGTGACTGGCTACTTGTTTCCAAATATGGATGTCTGGTAGGCTAGTCAATTTATCTTTGTTGCAGATACCTGCTCAGGCAGATTTTGCATTTCTTCTATGCCCACAGAGCCAATCTGTAATGTATACTGGAACTATGCTGAGCAGACCTTAGATATGAAATGATCAGTAGTTGAACAAGACCAGTATGCTCAAATCATTTGTCCCAATCATTTGATTCGATACTAGAACAACCATTAAGGCTTCTGAACAAATTATATCAGCCCAATTTCATTCACAAGGCCTGGTTCAATCAGTGGTATGGCTGTCAGGCAGTTACCAACAGTGTTATATGCTAGGATAATCTTCTTAGGCTGATACTATCAAGATGTCACCTCCTTGACAAATGGTAGGAGTTGAACCCATATCTCATGGTTGAAATATCACTTTTGGCTATCCATATATGAAACTATAAGTAATGCAAGTGTAAAAAAGAACTTTCCAAAGTATAATTTAATCAAAATATGCACACCAACTTGAAGTGTATTCTATCAATATGTTAAAATGTGATGTCTTTGTTTCCATTACTTGGTTAGTATGTATGGTGGCTTCTCTGCTAAACTGTAAGAAGAACTCATTCAAAAGTCTTTTTTGTCCATTTCACTAGCATTATCAGAACTTTCTCTAACAAGAAATCATAAATTGCATTAGTTACATTATTCGGACTGTTATCCTCATCTTCATTGCCATATTCACAACGTTTCGGCAGTTGTACGCCCCAGTCTTCGTCAGGTGATTGAAATTTCGAACCAAGCCCCTTATTTCATCCACCAGAGTAATTGTTCTAGTTCCACGTGCCATGCCTCTTCTGGATGGCCTCGGTTATTTCCCTTTAACTCAAGTCTTCAAGTTTTGGTTCAACACTGCTGTGTCCTGGGATTGAACTCTCAACATTTTGGGTCTAGTCACTGGATCTAACCAATGTCTTTATCCACTGGGTCTTCACCTAAAGAAGGCATAGAACGGACGAAATGTTGTGAATACGGCAATGAAGGTGAGGATGACAGTATGAATAATGTAAATATTGCAAGTAATCATAATACCTCATCACAGAGATATAGACAGAGAAATCATAAAGTTTGTAACTATGCCAATTTCAAAGAGACAAATGCTGTTCACCAGTTGTGCATCTAATCCAAAATGTGGTACTGCTAATTTTGACTCTAGTTTGTAGCTCTGCCACTAAGTTTCTCTAATTCAAATTTGAACCATGGCTGAGCTGTAATTTAGTGGGTGATAAACTGACTCATTAAATCATATAAGTAAAACCCAACTGTCTTCTGAAATTGGTACAAAGAACTCTAAATTTGACAACTTTCAAAGTTTATTTTTGCATGAAATTAAACATGTATTTATTCATTTTTGGTCAGCTAAAAAACATAAGCAAAAATAGTTTATATTTATTATAATTTTTCATTAATGTTTTATCATTTTCTTTTACATATAAATAAAAAACTTGTCAAAAATTAATAAACTGCTAAAATTCCTGTTTTTTTGGTAATTTTATGACAATTGTCCGGGTCCTGAATTTCATAAGGCAATAATTGCCCACATCCTAAAGAAACATGTTATAAAAAAGAACATTAAAAGCAGTAAAAATTAAAACAAACAAAATACTTATTAAAAATTTAAAAATTATTTTTACTTCAGTGTTTAATCAGATATTTTCATTCAAAATATATACACACACACACATATATATGGTTCACCATTTACATATTGTCCTCATCTTTGTCGCCATATTTATTACAATGTTTCAACTGTTGTATGCTCCGGCCTTCTTTAGGTGGTTGGAATGTTGAACTGAACCCTTAATTTCACTCACTGGGGTAAACTGTTGGAGAGGGGAATTAACAGGAGATAACTGATAACTGACATCCATTAAACATGGCATGTGGAACTAGAACTGTCTAACCCAGTGAGCAAAATAAAGGGTTCACTTCGACAATTAAACCACCTGAAGAAGGCTGGAGCATACAATGCCCAAAATGTAATAAATATGGTGACAAAGATGAGGGCAATAGTCCAAATAATGTAAATAGTGTACATAATACCTCATCTCAGAAATATAGACAGATATATATGGTTCTATTACAAAAAATATGCAGTGTTATTGGTTACTGACATCTTGGCTTCAGTCATTTTTCCACTGACATCATGTAGCTTACCTATGCCTTCTATATAATAAAGGTGAATGTCAGTGTGTCACACTTTTTCAGCTTTACTCCAAGAGACCATAGCTCAATGTATCACACCATTTTGGAATCAGTTCAACTCTGGTAGCAAATTAAAAACATTTCAGGCCAGATCCAGATCAGCAATCCTGAATTTTGTGATTCCCACGTTTTCATTACTGCAGTTGTTTTTGGAGATCTTTTTACGTGATTTTTGTGACAATTTATTTTGTACAATATCAATTTTTATAACTTGTAAATAAGTTTGTGAATAATCAAAATTAATTGCAAAATTCATCGAAAGTCACCTATGAAATACAAATAATTGTTTGTACAGAACGTAAGGACCTGCATACATCAAACTGCCTTTAGATTAAGTGGCAGCAGAAGAATTATCATTGAACATTTAAAAGGTAACCTTAAATATTAATGCAATACTTAGCAATCAATTTTGAGTTCTTCTGTAGTTTATTGTTACCTGTCGCATCTATTCCTCCTTACCTATTGTGACGAAGGCCCAATCAAGAGTCCTAAAACAGAACCTAATTTAAATGCCACCATATAGGGTGTCTTTTTAAGTTAGTTTCCATAAATATTTTCATGGTAATTGTTCTGATGAGATTTCTTCTTTGATACCTGGACTTTTTGAATTTAAGCATACTATTAGATTGGCAGGAATTTCTAATTATTTTACTGTTAAAATGGCTAAGGTGTAAACTATAATTTCTTTGCTAACACTTTCTTCTCTTATACCTCTCACATGTGGAACTCTTTTCCAGCTTCTTACTTTCTAGTAAACTTTGAACTTCAAAAATTTAAATGTAATGTCAATATGTCTTTTTTATTCCTGTTGTTTTATTGTTCTCTTTCCTTAATAATGTTTACTTTTTCTTATATTCTCTCACATTGCATCGTAGTGGTTTTATTGCCTTGCTTGGGGTGAAATGATATATATATATATAATGCTTTCCACTTATTAATGCACATACAAAAACAATATATATATATATATATATATATATATATGAAGAAATATAGTCTTAAAGTGTGCTATATTTATGGGATAAAGTGCTCAATATCAGAGATAGAGTGTGTGTAAATATAAAAGTGAACATGGAAGTCAACACTTAGAGGTGCCTATAAGTGTTGACTTCTATGTTCACTTTTATATTTATATATATATATATATATATATATATATATATATATAAGCTTTGATTTTAAAAACTGTTCAGTAATTCAGATTATAACTATATACACATCAACATGCAATACATCTGTACATGTATATACAAATTCAAATATATACTTACAAACTTATATAATTCTTCATCCATACTTTCAGATACCCCAAAATGCCAAGAAGTACATTTGGCTTTATAACATCCCTATTTCATATCCTCGCTCTTGCAGACGCACACATGAGCACCTCCCAGAAAGCACTGAGTAACTCTTATGATCTTTAATGTCAGGGTTCATTTCCTAGAACTATTACTGGTGCCAAAAAGTCCCCAAGACTTTTTTTTTGTTCTCGCAGTCCCTTGTAAAAGAGAGAAAGTCCCAGTGAAGATTGTGATCATGACATGGCAGGAGTGAATCAAGGAATTCTTAAAATGTAACCAAAAGTGCAGAGCAATTAAGACTTTCTGCAACTTTGGTGGAATGTTGTCTTTGAGTTAAATGATAACATTTTAGGGGAATTACAAAAAAAGCCACCAAATGATGGAATCAGAGTGCGAGAAAAACAAGAAACACAAAGCTAAAAGTGAAAATGGGTAAGCAAAATTAAAATAAGATGAAAATATAGTATATTTATAAGCATTTTTATAGGTTAGTGTATCTATCTGCTTGTGTGTACAATTAGGAGATAGTCTCATTCATGCAAATTTGAACAAAGAACATATGATTGGTTAATTGTACTTGTATACATATATATATATATATATATATATTACACACCTATTCCCACTGAATATAAATATTGTCCAAACATTCTCACACTTCCAATCATGCTCTTGGTCATTGTCAAGGAAAAACTGTAGATGTTATTTAAAAGCATTCAAGACAGAATAATGAATAAAATCCACAGTAATATTATCCTTGTCTTGACAATGGCCAGAAGTATAATCAAAAGAGTGAGAAAGTTTGGATAGTATTTATACTTACTGGAAGCAGACATAAATTATTGAGTTACTTGGCATGGAGTAATGGTTTGTTGTGGATTTGAATCAACCCACAAAAAGAAAAAAGCTTTTAAATCTAAAAATCTAAAATATTTGTAATTTCTTGTTTGTGCACGAATGTCCTTACAGTCCTCATTGTAGTTGTTTGTGTTATATTCCATACTAATAGGAATATATACTTGAAAAACAAGGTGGATAAAATAAGTAAAGATTTATTGTAAAAACCAATACAATAAGAATAAAGGTAACAGTTATGCACAAGGTCGTTGCAAGTCAATCCAGTAGTGAGTGCTACTATTGGAAGGTCGGTAGTTCTCACGTAAGTCTGAGTCATATTCAACAGGTCCCAGCTAATCTATATTTACTAGCCCCCCAGTACAAGAGTAGATGTGGCACAAGGCCGAGTTTAATATGGGTCATTCGAGCCCATAGGCTCGGCCAAAAATTACCCGTAAAACTCGCATAAACAGGTTCGGGTCTGTCTACTTCCCCTGATGAGACTCTGCCCTTCGGCATAGCCTTGTCTGGGTTCCTCTCTGTCTGAAGGCAGAGAGTTCGACCAGCACAGCTGGAATAGATCCCAGCTAGTCTCTGTAGTCCGTTGACTTACAGACACTTATAGGCAGTTACTACATATAGTGTTGTCACTCATGCGGTGACAGGTTATTCCATTCCATCAGTTTTTTAAGATGAAAAGAAATGTGATTTCTTTGCATGTATGTGTGACAAAAAAGAATCAAGGGAGAAAGTGAGGAGTAAGGCATAAGTGTTATGCAGCTTGGTGAGAGACAGGTGAATGAGTAAGGAATTTTCTTTTAAGCTGAGTCATCAGGAGCTGTTACCATATGTTGCTGACCCTTCTGTTAACTGACATACATACTCTTCAAGGAGGTCACAAAGTATGTTTTTAATTGCAGGTGTTCCACAGTTTAATTAAGCTAGTCTGATTCACCATCACCAGTGACTTGTGAGTTTCATCATTATTGGGTAACCCATACAAAATTTAACATTAAATAACCCAGCAAGAGTTTTTCATATTACATAGTTTTAAATCAATCAACCTAACATAATATACACTATCTTATGTATGAACAAGAAAAATTAACAAAAAACACACATCTGTTGTCCTTAATAAATATATATATTTCTCTTTTCTTTTCTCCCTCTCTCTCTCTCTCTCTCTATATATATATATATATATATATATATATAAGATATGCTATATTTATGGGGTTAAAGTGCTCAATATCAGGGATAGAGCATATGTAAATATGAAATAATATTTGATGCCAACACCCAGTAGGGACAGTCTTTTTCATGGCTAAATGCAATCTAATGGCCTGAAGATTATGTTTAAGCATGAAACAAAGTGCTACCACTGGGTGTTGACCTCAGTGTTCATTTTATATATTATAAAATATTTTATATATATAAAGCGTGTTCTGATATCTTGGACCGATTTTAAACTTAATTCACATTTAAAATCGGTACAAGTATTTTAAAATATTTTTGTGTAATTTTGGTAAATATATCTGTTAAAATAATGTCAGTGTTATTTTCATTTTTGAGTAATTTAGATGACAATTTATCCATCGCACACTGTTTTTTTGGCTGGAAAATTCATAGGCTGATCAAGATATGAATGTTTTAGTAGACATACCATTTGGTAGACTAAAAGTTGACTAGCTGTTGAATCCTGGTACACTTGCATGTTTTCATCTGCCGACTGGTGTGTCCTACTTACAACCTATGAACTTTTCAGCTGGCACTCATATGTTCATGGATTTCATTTTAATTTTGAAGACTTGAAACTTTGTCATAGTAGAGGACCTTGTATTTGAAATAGACAACCCATTTTTTATTTATTAAACAGTGTGTATTAATGTCTAATGACCTGTGCATTTGATAAATTTCAGTAAAGAAAATATGTTTCCCAGAAGAATCCATTAATTCTTTAGAAATTGGTTTGTTTACATTTCAGATATGAAGTTGAGTAGACAGGCTTTTGAGAAAACTAATTTGTCTGAGGAGAATGTGTTTTCTTTAAGAAGGATAAATTGAGCCTGTTTACTGTGACATTCTTTGTGGCCAAGTGGTAAAAAATACCAGATCTAATGGTGATTGTTAGAATAGTAAAGAAACAGTCAAGGATTATTCGCAAAGTATTAGTGGTCTCCAGGAAGCCCAAACAACAGTTCCTTTGCAAGCGTTCAGCAACATAATTGCCACAAAAACAGTTTACCACATTATTTAATGGTATACACAAAAAGTTTTTTACTTGAAATTATATGAAATATAAATACCATCTTTATAATAGTAATTATAAGAGAAAATTTACCTAAAATATATTGATATAGAATTTTAAAATTTTTATTTTAAAAGTACTTTGAAAGGTCAATGTGCCATTGTTATGTTAGGTTATGTTAGAGTTATACCACATAGAGGTTTCATCTTTGCAATAGTAAATACAAGTGAATATTTCAATAAATCTCTTTATATAAAATTATAAAATATATATTTAAAAAGATGGAGTAAAAATGTATTCCGTACCCATTCATAAAAGGAGTAAACTTATACTGATAGAGAATGTAAATGTTTTCAGCATTGATTCTAAACAGCTCTAGGTTATTCTTGAATGTACAAAGACATAGTTATTATTGTTGGTATTATGCTACAGTGAATCAGTTGACTGAAAACCACCATTGCTGTAGCGATCATAATGCCAAAAACTAAGGAACATTGTACTGACCTCAAAGATATCGTTGTTAGTCTTTATCATAAAAGTAAAAGTTACAGAGCCAAAGAGTTGCAACTACATCAATGCATCATTTTTTTGATAGTTTTCAAGTGTAAGGAACCTAGCTTGGAATTGAATTCTCTTCAATATGTTGCCTCTTGAAAGATTTTCATGATTGCCAGAATGGTAAAGAAACAACCAAAAATAATTCACAATGTGTTGGTCAATGACCTCCAAGCATCAGGAACAACTGTTCCATTGCAAGCTGTCAGTGACCTACTCTACAATTATTGTTTGCAATCTTGTAAGATATGATAAGAACTACTTTTGAAGAAACCATACATACTTTCTACATTATGGCCCATTTGTCACCATTGGACACTTATTCCTCCATCTTATTTGCCTAGATTTGTCAAGCAGGTTATTAGGTTCTTTTCTCTGCTTTTTTATGTTTCCTCTGAGTGTTAAGTTCTCCGAAAATTTCAACTATGCTAGAGTTAAAACCTCTTTTCTTTGTTTCTAATGTTCTTTTTCATCCCTTAATACCTGATCAGTTTCTGAAAAGCATCTTTTGTTATTTCCATGAGTCTTTGACTTTCTTTGTCACACTTTCTTGCATGTGTTATTTACTGTCCTGACAGTTTAATTTCCACACATATTTAATTCTGACATTCCTTTTGTGTAATCTCAGGCTTTCCCTTTTGCTTACCACTGTGTATTCCATCTTACAATTAATGACTAGTCCTTTCTTCATGCTTTCCTTGACTTATTTTTTTTAATAGTTCTTTCAGCTTTCCTTTTGACTCTGCCAATAACACAACATTATCTATGGCAGATTTTCTTCAGATTGTCTTTCAATAATAGTAATGCCATTATTTTCATAAATCAGCATATAATTTATATTTTTATGTTGACAAGTATATTCATAATATGCTTTTATATTTGCATGAGTATTTGCTTTATTTACAAAGCCTGATTAGTGCTTGAAACAAGGACAGACACAAGCAGAGGATACAAAATGAGGATACAATTCATTATATTAATAAAACTATCTGCACACCCTGTTTTCCCATCATTAAATTACTACTAGGTAACCATATGTATATGTGTAAAGTCACTCATATAAATAAGTAGGTATGTCTGGGTGTACATAAAGGGTGTTCCAATAACTTGGACCGATTTTAAATGTGAATTAAGTTTAAGCATCTAATGATTTTTTCTTTTTCTTTCAGATTTGACAGATATTTGGGCAATATTATTTTTCACATATAATTGCCATGACTTAAATAACATGATCCAATAGAGAAATAAATAAATTTTCACCAATAACACTGATTTATTTACTGCTGACTTTGATCCCGCTTAATGAAACACCCTTATATATATAATCAGTCTTAATGAAACACCCTTTACATGTATGCAGATGGGTGTTTTATATAAATATATGTGGGAACCGACTTCTTTTGATCTTTTTATTCAGGGAATTTTGGTATCTGACATTTTTGACAAATCTAAACACACACCACCTATGTCAATATTCGGGTAATGGCAAAGGAGAGAAAAGGGTTTCCGAAGTCGGTAGCAATCTGACCAATTTTTAGTTTATTTTTATCTATAGTTTTTTTGATTTATCAGTTTTCATCTGGATTTCTTCTTGTACTTTCTTTTTCTTTCATTTACTTTATCTTTATTTTTACTAAACTTCCACATCAGATTTTTTTTTTCAGACTTGGAATTAGGTGAATGACCTCTTTTTATTTAATTTATTGTCTTTTTTTATTTTTTCTCATAACATTCTATCAAAAATATTTCCAAATCTTCATGTTAATCATTCAAAACTTTAAATTTATTAAATAATAATGATGTCGATAAACCTTGAAACCTGATGCAACAAGACAAACATGTTAATATTATCTTTTGGTGTATTAGCAAAATAATTGGACGAAATTTATAATTTGTTATATAAAAGGAGTCAGAATCATTGAGGCAATGTGAACGATCCTTTCCTCAGCTGCATAGTATGTGCTTCACCAGGGCTAAATACAGTTTTGAATTTAGAGTTTTCTTTCTCATAGCTACCAAGGCTATAGGACACCAACTAATACCATAACAGATGTGTTAAGAATTAAATTTAACTGTAAATAAAAATATTCCCTAAATAAAATAGCCATCCTAAGAAATAGGGAATGAACAAAAATTGTTAATTTAACAAATATTTTACTAGATTTAAAACCAAAAAAACTTCTTCTAGTGTCATGTCCCTTCAGGGCATAGATAATCATGGCTCTCCACTATTTGCACCCTTTCTAGCTTCTAACAACATTTGTCATTTTACTATCCCTTTTATTCCTTGTGTCACCCCACCCATTTACACCAGCTCATTAAGTCGGTTAATATGTTTCCCTCTGGCATTCTTACCTTCAATATGTCCTGTAAGCATCAAATTTATGTGTCTCAGAAATTTCAACTGTCTCTTTCTGATTCTAAGTAAAAGTGTCCTTTTTGTTCCCATTTTCTCAAAAACTTTCTTATTGCTTACATGCTTTATTTATAGTATTCTCAGCACTTTTGGAAGAATACGTTCATTTTATCATGTATTTCTGTTTTCTTGTCAATGCAATCTGAAAAACTCCTTAAACATTATTGCTCAAATATTTTATGCATTTAGGCTAGATTAAACTTTTTTTCTAATTCCTGTTACATTTTCTGCAGATCTTGACAATAGACCACAAAATAAAAAAAAATCACATTTAATTATCAATTCATAATCAACTAAATTAAATCCACAAAAATTGAGATTTGACAGTAAACAGAAACCAAATCATGTTATGAAACAAAAAAAAATTCAATATATTACCAATAGTTTTTAATTGATTTCTTGCAAAGAAAATTCCTGAAATCCATTTTCATCGTGAACATTTGCTTTTTGCCTTTTTATTTCCCCCAAACATCACCAGTTATCTGCATCACCCACTTTTGGGGATGCTGACATTCTTTGGCCAATTCAAAAAGGACATTTTCAACATATTTTTTCATGACTGCATGAAGATTCTTAACAGGACAATGGTCTGTTGAACTTCTTTTCTCTCTGCCAAATTTGTCTTTTGGAAAAAAAAATCAAGCTTTGTCCTTATCATTCACAGCACTATAGGGATTGAAGTTGAAGAGATTTAGCCCCCCCCCCCCACTTGATGAAACTGAAATCTAAGTAGAAGATTAAATTTATTTGTTTGAGCTTGAACTATGACAGTACTACTGAGCTGAGATCTGTCATTTATCTAAAATCATTACTACCATTAATTTTCAAAATAAATTTGAAAACTTAATTTTCTGAATTTTGTTTCCAAAACATTAGCTTTGCCAACTTTTATATAATTTTATATTATTATTATTTTATTATAAATAATAATAAACAGGAAGTAAAAGAAGGCTGAGTCCATATAACTTGAGTGAAGCTATATGGACTCAGCCTTCTTTTACTTCCTCTCAAACCCTTTTTTATAACAATTTATTCTACTAGAAATCTACTAGCGAACCGTAAGAAGAAAATGGCCGACTACCTCATGGAGAGAGAAAGACGAAAACAAAGGGAAATCAATCAGTCCTGGAAAGTCAGGGAAAGATTAAAGAGTTCCTTTATTTTCACCACAATAAGAGATTAAAACAAAAACATGCTGAAATTGCTACACAATAGCTTTTGTGTTTCAGCACTATGTTGTACCTCTTCAGGGGATGGTAAGTAACTGGTGATTAAATGATTTTTAAGAAAATTTCAAAAGCAAAGTGTTACCTCTTTTTTGAAAGATAAAGAGTAGGTGAGGAATCACAAAGGTCAGAATAAAAAATAGACTTTTTAATTATGACCTTGTGTTTCCTTTCTCCCCACTATTATCTTTCTGAATAGAGGTAACAGTGCTTTTTAGAGAGAAGGTTATCTAAAATTTTACATCTGCCACCTCTATGATTTCCATGAGTCAGCAAGGTAGATTAGGCAAAAGAGATTAAATATTAAGGAAACTTTATCCAGTAATGGGTCAGTTTCCTTGTTACTATTATTGAATATATGATAAAAGTTCTCTAACCCTGAAGTGAGCTTGTAAATTAATTTTGAAAAATTCACATAATCTTCAATTTTTAGGTGATTCTTTAAAATCCCGACTCCCAACATTTGATCTACAGTGTACTTATTATGATTTTTTCCACTAATAAATAAATATAAACAACTTTATATTGCAAGATGTTGACTCATGATTTCATGGCAAAGCAGTTTGAAGTTGTTTAAATTTTTGATGCAGTCTACAGACTATACGTTTTTTTAGACTTTTTTCCACCTTTTTTTTCTTGTCAAATACTTTGGTTTACTTTTTTTCAGATAATAATATATCAGCAACCAGGAGGCCTCAGCTGGAATTTTTCAGATTTCAATTTTAGCAAATATACTTATATATAAAGAAATCTGTCAAGGTAACTGTTATTCATTGTAATGCCCACTATTAGATTGTCACAGTGACTTCCAGTAACAAGTTGAATGTTTGTTTCTGTTCATTTTATGATTTCTGGAATAGCATGAACTAGGAAGCAGGTGGCAGTTTTATTTTTATTTATTCATCTATTTATTTTATTTATGTGTTTGTTTATTTATTCATTTTGCTGGGAATGAGGTTTCTCATGATTCTTTGAGACTGGAATCCTGTTGGCGTAAAAAGATGTAAAATGGAAAACCTTCAGGAAGTCAAATGGCAAAAAATGTCAGGAACCTCCTCCTCCTCTCATGTCTCTCTGCAAATAGTAGAATCTTCATTGGTGTTTTGATTGACTGCATTTCCTTAGAAGGAATAGTTTTGTACATCTGTTTTAAATTTGTTCCAGTGTGAGTGATCTTGTCTAGAAGGCATGTTTTTAGACAAAGAGGAAATGAAGAAAATGAAGAAAATGAATGAAAAAGGAGAGTTAATCAAGGTAGGAAGAAGGATGAAAAAGAAAAATAAGACTTCAGCAACCGCAGGAGAAGAAGAGGAAATATTAAAAAGAGAAAGAAGAGAAGAACAATACCATTAAAAAAAAAAAAGATGAAGTTTACAAAATAAAAAGGGAACAAATATGAAATAAAAATAGAAGAAGGTTCAGAAGACAGGAAAAAAACAGAAAAGAGGAAGATAAAAGACAATTGATTTTGATTTATTTTTCAACAAGTATTTATTTCATCTTAATTTCTGTTGTTTCTGACCATCATTCTCAGATTGTTAGTAATCAACACACATTGAAAATAAACACCTGGTGAAACTCAAACTTAGATTCCTTTTCAAAAAGAATATTACTACTCTTCTACTTCTAACTATGGGTTAAATAACAAGGTATACCTAGCTTACTAGCCTTGAATTGCGACCTCTCTAAGAGAAGGAAAACTTTAAATCATAAACCGCAGAGAAAGTAACAAGAAGCCACTTTACTATTTTTCCCAAGATGGCATTGGTCACAATTCAGCAAGAACATTTTTAAGGAAAGAACACTTCCACATTCAGATATTTTTTCCAGAAGTCCATATCTGCTTAGTTTAGTATCCAAAATATAAACAAAGCAATTTCTAAAGGATTAATAGATTTTTGTTTTTAATCCAACATCTTTATTACTTCAAATGCTAATATAGTGGATACTTGTATTTGAAATAGATGTGCCATTTTAATTTCCATTTTAAGCTGTGTATTATGTCTGTAGGTCAAGAGATATAATACACCCTATTTAAAAAAAATTTTTTAAAAATGGATCATCTATTTCAAATGCAAATATCCACTATATAACATTTGGAGTAGTAATAACGGCGAAGCTCGTACTGTGGCCCTTGACATCTCCGAAGCATTCGATAGGGTTTGGCATGCCGGCCTCCTTCGCAAGCTCCAGGGTTATGGTATCACAGGTCGATTGTTTGACCTGATACAATCGTTTCTGTCAAACCGGGATTTGAAGGTTGTTCTCAGTTGATTCATCTCCAACTCCTATCCCACTAACGCAGGTGTTCCTCAAGGCTCCATCCTTGGCCCTACTCTGTTCCTCATATTTATAAACGACCTTCCTGATGCTATAGACTCCCAAGTCGGTATCTACGCTGACGATAACACTATTTACTCCTGCCTAAAACACAAATCTAGTGAGGTGGACAAAATTAACCTGGCAGCTCAAATTGTAAAGGACCTCCAATCGGTTGTGGACTGGGGAGAGAAATGGATGGTCAACTTTAACGCCTCTAAAACAAAACTGCTCTCCATTAACCACCACAAGGACCCATCCCTGCATCCCATTAGAATGTCTGAGGACCAACTTCTCGAGAGCTCCTCTCTGTGGCTGCTCGGTCTCACGCTGTCCGCTGATCTGAGATGGAACAAATACATCGAGTCAGTTGCATCATCCACTGCAAGTAAAGTTGGTTCCCTGTGCCGAGCCAGGAAATTTTTCTCCCTGGAATCGATCCTCCAAGTCTATAAATCAACCATTCGCCCTTGCATGGAGTATTGCTGCCATTTATGGTCTGGGGCCCCTGCTGGTTGCCTCAGGGTTCTTGATAAGATCCAGAAACGGATATGCAATGTGATTGGCCCTGATCTGTCATCTCGTCTGCAGTTGCTCTCTCACAGACGCGATGTTGCATCGCTCTGCCTTTTCTACAAGTACTTTCACGGTAATTGCTCCGAGGAGTTGCTTTCACATGTCCCTAGGCCTCATGAATTTAAACGTCCTACGAGGCTGGCATCCCGTTCCCACCCCTTCACCGTTGAAACTGTTAGATGTAGACGTCTCTTCTACTCCAATAGCTTCATGTCTCGCACATCTCGCCTATGGAACTCCCTTCCCTATTACTGTTTCCCTGACAAATACAATCTCCAACGGTTTAAGTGTAGCGTCAATCATCATCTCCAGTTGCCTTGATCTATCCACTTCCCTTCACCACATCCTTTCATTTTTCATTCCTATCTGCTCTCGCTCCAATTCTTCTGTAATCCCCTTGCCTTGATCGACCCTCCGTCCTTCTCTTTCTCCACATCCTCTCCTTTACCACTCCTATCTGCTCTTCCTCCAACCCTTCTGTAACCCCATGCGTGATAGTGGCCTCCAGCCTTGCTTTGGGTGATACACTTAAAAAAAAAAAAAAGTAAAAATATTGGTTTAAAAGTAAAAATCTTCATATATATATATATATATATATATATATATTCTGTTTCTATGTTTTTTATGGATACACTTATTTTAATTAAACAATATTAATTACATTTACCAGCCTGAAGAAATTTTGTAGAATATATGCATCCTCCGACAGGAATCGAACCTTTATCCTATATGGAACGATCATTTAGCCTGACTTCCTATGACTGTTCAACCACAAAGGACTTCCAGTTTAGCAAAACTCAAATTACTACTTTTATATACATATTTTCACTGATTTTTCTCAATCTATCATATATACTCTGGATTTGTAGCCTAACATAAACAATGACAACAAATTATATGAAATGGATTAAATCTGACATACATATTTATATAAATATTGGTTGGATTTAATCAATTTCATATAATATGTTGTCATTGTTTATGAGCAAGCAAAACCAGAGGAGAGATCAGCTGTAGGGTTTTGGTCATCTAGGTTTTTGATGATGCTCCCATAAACCAAGGTATTGTCAGCATATATATTTACTAAAGATCTGAGAATGTTCTTAGGCAGCTTGTTAATATATAGCAGAAAAAAGCTAGGACTGAAGAGAAACCTTGTTGGGTTATTTAATGTTGAATTTTGTATAGGGCACCCAGTATGGATCAAATTCACTATTCAGTAGTAATAGCGTGTAGACTAGAGTCACTAATCATTACCATTGGTTTGATTTGTTAATTTTATGACATGTTAACCATTGTGGGTTTATTTAATGTCAAATTACATATGAAACACCTGGCAAGGAACTTACTACTAAGTAGTAATGGTCAACCAGTCTAGCTTTGTTAGTCATGACCCTTGGTTCATAGTCCGAGGTATGATAAACTACTTCTGACACCAAGGCCTACGTTCAGGAGATTCAAAGTTTTGAGGAGCATGGAATCATCTCTTAATTGCTGCTGTTCCCAGGTCCACCCTGCCCTGGGGTGTTAGAACCTGTTAGGGTCCCATCTATGGGCAAATAGTGAATCCTCCGACAAGAACAAAACACTATGAAAGTACAAAAAAAATATATTTTTATAGAAAGAATACAAGAAATTCATTTTTGTATAAAAAATGACCAACAATACATTTTATAGTAACATGACCAACAATACATTTTTAAAGCCAAATGACCAACAATACATATTTATAGTAAAATGACCAACAATACATATTTACAGTAAAATGATCAACAATACATTTTTAAATCCAAATGACCAACAATACATTTTATAGTAGAATTACAAACAATGCATTTCATTTGTATTTGAAAACATATTATTGTGTTTGAAATATTTAGATTTTGGCATTAAACATCACATAGAGATGTTGATATGCTGCTAAACAAAATCAGTCAATCAATCCTTGCTTTGGTTGGTCAATTTTACACTGTCAACCTTTGTTAGGTTATTTAATTTTTTCTAAAGCACCTAGTGAGGATCTCACTACTCAGTAGTAATGGTCAACTAGAGCAGTCTTGATAAATATTATTCCATGCTGATGCACTTAGTAAAGACTGGATAAATGGCTGTCTGAAATCTTGTAAAAGATAATATAGATTTTAAGGAACCTTCAAGTCATAATGATATAAACGGATTTTAATATTTGAAAACAAGAACAAATGCCTCACTCCTGAAGTACATATGTATTTCCTCTGGGTGGTATTCAGCTGTGGAATTGTAGATGGCTTACATTTCAAGCAAACCAATTGATAAAACTAACATCAGTTAATTTGAAAAATCTTCAGATTATGTCTAGTCGATCTAATCTTGAAATCTTGTGGTAGGAGGTGGATATTTTGTAAGTTGGATGTTATCTGGCCTGTCACATGACAAGCAGCTGTATTCAGGCACTTTTCAGAAATATTTGAAGATTTGAGCTGACAGCCATAAATCCAAGCATTATAAAAAATAGACAGAAACAAAATTTAATATATATTTCTTATAGTCATTCTTGTTTTTTTAACTTCATCACACATTTTCTCTAATTCTCTTTCTCCACTAATTTGTACTTTTTTGCTCATCTTTTTATTCTTTTATATTCAATAAATATAATTTTTTTCTATTTATTCCAATTTATCTCTTACCAAATATTTCTCTCTATTTCTTTTCCCTCTTCTTTCTTTAATTCATCACTTTTTCTTTCTTTCTCTTTCTTTCCACTGTTTGTTTTTTTTTTCATTTTTCATTACCATTTTTCATCCATTTTTGTTTCCTTTTTCATTTCTTTTATTCTTCAATTTGTCTTTCTCAATTTTCTTTCTTTCTCTTCCTTTCTTTTTGATTTCTCAGTTTTTTCTTTCTCACTTTTTCCCTATCTCTATCATTTTGTTTTTCTTGCAGCTACCACTTAACCATTTCTTCATTTTCTCTCTCAATTTTTCTTTCTCTTTTCCTTTCTGTTTGTTTTCTCTATTTCTTTGTTTTTCTTGCATTTACCTCTTACCTGTTCTTTATGCATTTCTCTCTCTTAATTTTCTTCCTCTCTCTTTCTTTCTGATTGTTTTTCTTTTTGCTCTTTATTTTTCTTGCATTTATCTCTCAACATTTCATCTTCTACTTCGCTTTCTTTTTCTCTTTTCCTTTATTCATTATTTTAGCTCTCATTTACCTTCAACTTCCTCATTGCCCACATGATTCATTCATGATATTCTCAACATCTTTCCATAGAACTTCACCTCAGTTATCTTCCCATGAACCACTGTTCAGTGAAACTGACTCCTAAGAGGATGCTTTCCCAATCGTTACAATCTTAAACTGTTTAAATCTAGGGTCAACAATTATCTTCCCCACATATCTGCATAAACTGCAACTTTTACTCTGTAACAATCTACCTCAAGTGGCTCTTGGGCCTTGTAAAGGATTAACATGATTGTAAAAAAATTATACTTATGAATTTTACCATTATTATTTGTAATGGCAGTAGTAAAACACTGTGACAATTTAGCCTTCTTGTGGATTTAATGCTATTCATTAGTGTTTTTTTTTAAACTATACAGAATTTTTTTTTACTATTTTTTTAAAGTTATACCTGAAAAATGTAAAGTAATTTCAGGTGTGTTTAATTATTTTAGAGTATAAAATTACCATATTCAAAATTATTCTCACTTCTCCATGTACGTTCTCTCAGACATGAATTTGAGGGGGTTTCAGAATTTTTTTTTTTTTTTACCACAAAGCTTATATATCTATCCTTATGTAATGCTCAACATATGATCTCTTTCATTGCTCCTAGCTCTTACAAAAGTTTTCAGTTGCTGGTGGCCAGGTACTTTACCTCACATTTTAAAGAATCATAATCAACAACTCTGGGCTCTCTTTCAAATTACCTTTTTAAGAAATACTTTCATGGTAATTGTTTAGATGAGCTCTTCACTATGGTGCCTTTTCTCTTTGAATTTAAGTACATTACCAGACTGGTGACGAGGTCTCACCAATTTACTGCTGAGTTGGCTAGATGTAACTGTAAATTCTATGCTAGCATGTTCTCACTTCTGGAACTCCTTTCCGGCGCCATGTTTTTCAGCCAACTTTAATCTGCAGATGTGTACATGAAAAAACTTTGGAGGAAAGGTTTATAAATATATAAATACTTTTGATACAGCCTAATATATCATAATAATATTACTTATATAATAGAATCATAGTCTTCAGTTGTGCATATTACATAAATTATGGAGAAAAGGTTTGCAAATCTTTAAAATATTTTCCATACATCATCATTAACATAATAATAATAAAGTGTGTAGAGGAAATAAGCTTTTGAGTTAACGTATATAAAAACAAACTTTTAATTTAATATATAATAACATTAATACTACAGTGAAATCATAGGTCATTTCTGACTTAGGATCATATCACATTGACACACCATTTCTCATACAATCCTAATGTTAAGCAACATCTAGCCTGATCAGTACTTAGATGGGTGACAACTTGGGAATAACAGGTGCTGTAAGCTTGGATATGATGGTCATGTAACAGATAATGTTTCAGAATATTAAATTAGAGAGTTGAGTTCCAATTCCAGTTTGGTTTGTTACATTCCCTTACATACAAATACCCTTTGAAAATGTATGAAACCACCACTTCTCCCCCAACTATGGATTAATAAGTAGAACTTGTATCCATAAAAATAATTATTATCACCAATAAATTCTTACAATCTAAAAATATTTTCTGGTTTTAAACAACTTGTAAAAGGTTGATAAGCCATAAAAACAAATTATTGATCCTTATTTTGATATGGGAATGAAATAAGCTTTAAAATAACCTTTTTGTATTTGCTGTATTTACCTACAATGTTCAGCATGATTTTTATTTACAAACCAGCATCTTTTTATAATTCTGATTCTCCTTCCCTTAGTTATAGCACAACCTGCCAATACCTCATAAATAATGGACAATTCCATTTTGATCATGTAGAAAGACGGAGAAGACATGCCAGAGATGCTACTTGATTTTGGTGAGAAAATGAAATAGAAAGCAAGAAGGGAAGACAGAAGTGTTTAACATCTCCTGCTAACACCTCATAAGTAATGGGCTATTCCATTTTGATGAATCACCGGCACTACTTGGTTTCAGTGATAAAATGAAAGAAAGAAAGAAAAAAAGAAGGGAAGATAGAAGTGCTTAATATCTGTTTCAGGGAAATGGAAAAAGCTGTCAATTTCAAATATTTTTTATTTGTATCTCCTTTAAATTACAACCAGCATTCATATTTAAGATTTTTATTTTAATATTTCGTTAAAGTTGTGAGGCCCAAATATTTAACAATGCAATGCAGGAATTTCTAAAGATATTTTATTGTTGTAGAACTTATCATGAGCTTATTCAAGCATTAACTTAAGAATTAAAATTCATCAGAAAAATTCAAATAGGAAAACCGTTAAATTTTCATGGGTATTTCTAGTTAAGAAACATTTGACCAAAAAGATACTTAACATTTAATACAGTTACTCATTCAGAAGAGAAAACAGAAGTAAAATATGTGAATTTTTAAAATATTTCACAGAGCAAAATAATACAAAATTTTCATTAAACAGGGTAACTTTACTTAAAAGGTGGTAACCTACACAAAATAAAATAATGTTTGAGTTTCAATGAGAGAGGTTGATTATTGACAATATACAAGATGTATCAAAAATCCTTTTACAAATTTTGGTGAGTGGATTCCTCACACCAAAACAAAAACAAAAGTCCATATAAACGTATGTCCACAAATCCTTCGTTTTTGAGTTATGACGTTTAAAGTTTACGGCAGACACTGTTAAATGTACAATCCAAAACACAATTCATGGTCAGGCATGCAAACAGATCTCAGTCTTCCTTGATCCATAGTTTGTGGATCCAGGGATCCTGTCTCAGCAACATGATGATAAACAGCAGCAAAGGTTGGATGACATAGCTTCCTTCAGCCAGGAAACGCAATCTTATACCGGCATAACCATTCGCATCACCATATGTAAAAATCATATCTGCCTTCTTATGATATATCCTGCCATTGTTAAGCAGAACACTTCTCACTTAACTCACTACTACACATGTTAAACATTAAAGAAAGACTAGCCCCAAATGTACATGAATGACAAATGTAACCTAGTCTACATGCCAACACAGTTCCATGTACCATAAACTTTTGTTAAACTTAATAACTCAAAGATGAAGGATTTGTAGACATATGTTTATATGGACTTTTATCCTTGTTTTGGTATGAGGGACCCATCCCCAAATTTTGGAAAAGTATTTTTGATAAACCCTGTGTGTGTGTGTGTGTGTGTGTGTGTGTGTGTGTGTGTGTGGCGCCGAGTGGTTAGAATGTTCACTTTCTGATCATGAGACCCAGGTTCGAATCTTACCAAGGTTGATTTGTCAGTCTGGAGGTGGGGACAATCCCAATTTGCAGCACTTTTGGAAAGTGCCATAAAACCATACCAAGTGTTAACCCAAGACTTGTGAGTGAAATTGGGTAGACGGAACCCTTGAGGGTTGTCGATAGCTGTGCTAGCAAGTCATTGTGACCAAGGGTTTGAGTGTGCTGGCATGGTTCATGCTAAATAACACACTCTCCCCCCCAGAAACTGTAACTAAGGTCTGCTCAGCATAGTTGCAGTATAAACCACAGGTTGGCTCTATGAGTGTTGAACAAACTCAAAATGTGCCTGAGCAAACGTCTGCAATAGGGATTGGCTAGCCACCCTAATAGATGGGTATCCTCGAATATGAGTGGCCAGCTATTATATATATATATATATATATATATATATATATATATATATATAAACACACACACATCTATACATTTTTGTAGAATGCAATATTAAAGGTCTTGAATATTCTGAATTATTTTTTTTGTACTTGGTTCTGTTTTCATTTATTTTTTTGTTTTCTTTCTTCATTCTCTCCAGTCTTTTGAATCCAATTAAAATGTAGCCAAAGGGCGAGTAAACCATAAAATCTTCATGAACAAGAACGGACCAGTTCCTTTTTTATTCCATTTATTTCTATTTTTTTTAGTAGTATAACAATGTAAACATTCTTGCCAAAAGTTTATTCCAAATATCATACATGGGAAGAACAAGTTGGAGAACATTTACTTCCTTAACCTTACACCAACAACCCCACCTTACAAAAAAAAAATAAAATGCAAAATTGTACAATTATTCCCGTTTCAGTTGGCATCAACTTTTAAATCAGACAAGTGGCAAAAATGACATTTACATATATATGTACCCATATAATGAATTCTCAAACATATATATATATACACACACATTTGTGTACATAGATGCAAAAAGATTTAACAAAAAAAGATACAGAAGTGATGAGTGACATAGATATATAAATATGAAGTCCTGAATCAGTACTAATAAAAATTGGTTTGAAAGAAAGACAAGTCCTGCTCCCTCCATGTGGAGTATTGCATAATATATATTAGCTCCACTTGAGGTCTGAGTTGAGTGTAAGTTCCAGTAGGCACTATTCTATGTAATAGAGTTTTCTACCCCATATCCTCTTGGTGACAGTTTAAATTAATGCCTTCTTTTCATATTTATGGTGACCATTTTGTTTAAAGTTCATATTTTCTTGATTTTAGATGCAAGCTTAGAAATTTACCAATATATTTCAGTGAAATTTTCACTTGCCAAAATTATACTTATAGTTTAGGTACATGGAAAAAAAGGTTTTAGCTTAAACTAACACATCACTTCCATACCAGGTGTAACAGCAAAATTGTCCAATTGTTAGATTAACCTTTGAACCATTGTATCTTAGAAATGGTGAATGATATCTTACTGGAATTCTCTGAGGTTTTTTAACATTATTGGACTCTACTTTGAGCAATAAGAATGCTTAATTACTCCCCAATCTTAACAGAAGAGTTGTAATGAAATGAAAATGACATGTTCATTATTAATTACTCATAGCTAAGGATCAGAAGATCATGAAGGATTGAAAGAAAGTTGAAACATAAATATTATTCTAGAATCATTTTCCAACTTATTCCAAATGATCTTCACCCTCTCTAACTTTCTAACTTTCTGTCCTGGAGTAACAAGTTGCCTCACATGTTTCACATATTTAATTTTCAAGTCTTTTTTTCACTGCTCTTTGTACTGTCATAAGTGAAGCTCCTCTCTCACATGCCAAACGTCTTATGGATTGAGTTGTATCATTTCTAATTGATCTCTTAGCTCTAAGTTGAAATGATGATCCTTCTTCCTGCTGTGACCTCCTGATCCAGTTTTCCCCCTTTTTAAAACTTATTCACCATTCTCTTGATGGTTCTTGAATGGACTTTGAAAATGGAAGCCAGAGTATGAATGTTAGTACCATTACCGAAGGCCTGAATGATCTTTTTTGCTCATGTGGGAAGACAGTGGTTCTGACACAAAATGATTTTAACCTGTTCTCTTTCTAGCTGAATAACTCAAAGGGTTTTTCAGTGATTCTTACAACAACTGGTGTCAAGATGGCTAAATCTTTTATCTGAAAACCTGGAAAAAAGAAACTGAATTACTTTAGTGTTTTATAGATATTAAACATTTTGTGGCATAGACAATTAGGCTGTTACAGGATTTGGACAATCTTGCTGTTACACCTGGTATATTATGACCATCTTACTTGCAGTTAGCAATTTCTTGAGTGCAGATGAAAAGTTGGAAATTCTTCAGTATATGCCAGTGAAATTTTCCCTTTCCAAAATTGAGTTCTGTAGATAAAATGAGCCTTAGTGTAAAGGTCTATAAAAACAAACTTTTAATACACCCTAATATTTAATAATATTAATACTACAGTGGAATCATAAGTCATTTTCAACTTAGGATCATATGACAGTTCTCATACAATCCCAAAGTTAAGCAACAGCTAGTCTGGTCAGTATCTAAATGGGTGACAACTTGGGAATACCAGGTGCTGTAAACTTGGATATGATGGTCATGTAACAGATAATAGTTCAGAATATGAAATTGGAGAATTGAGTTCCAATTCCAGTTTGATTCATTATATTCCCTTACATGCAAATACCCTTTGGAAATGTATGAATCCACCTCTTCTCCACCAGCTATGGATTAATTAGTAGAACTTGTATCTATAAAAATAATTATTATCTCCAAAAAATTCTTACAATCTAAAAATATTTTCTGGCTTTAAATAACCTGCAAAAGGTTGACAAGCTAAAAAAAAAAATTATGGATCATTTTTTTTTATATGGGAATGAAATAAGCTTTAAAATAACCTTTTCACTTTCCAAAAGTATAGTATATAATTATAGTTTAGATATCTGGTAAAAAATAAGTCAGTTGAAACAAAACCCAGGAGGATATGGGTTAATACAAACCAGACTATATAAATAAATTGTAAATAATTTCGAATGTCTTGCCAAAATAAAAATAAAAAATAAAAAAACTGTATCTTTTTTTAAAAATTGAAAGATTCCATACTGTTGAGTGATAAAATAATCACTGAGCTGGTTTATTAGAAAAATTCTTTTGGGATTATTTCAGTATTATTTTTCTGTTTTCTTTCTTTCTTTTTGTAAAGAATCCTGACTGCACACCAAAACCCAATCTTCTGCATATCAATTATGGATTTACTCATTAAATTCTGCACTGCAACTTGTTCATGCTGTCTATATACGAATCTAATTTCATTAATAATAATAATAATAATAATAATATCCTTCTTACTAATGAAATAGAGGGAGAATGAGGATGATTCATCCTTTTGTAAGTGGCATAGCGAATCTTACGTGACCTTTACTATTAAGACCTGTCATGCTAAATACATGGGGACAAATCATTCTCATTCCCCTTGTAAGTATCATTTTATTTGGCAGTCATAATTTACTGGCAACCTGGTGCTAGGAAAGATATTTGATCATTTCCCAATCACCAGATACTAATATTAGCACTAGTGTATCTATTGATACACTAGCACTGAATAAACAGAAATGAAATATGAGATAAACACACATACATGATTAAAACATTTACTAAGTAAATATTATACAAAAATGTTAAAATGATCCACACACGTATCCCCAAAAAGATGAATATACATGTTACTGTAAGAACAAGCATGTCTGAACTGAGGTACAAAAAGAAAATAAACACAAATGTCTTACTTTCTCTGGTTTTCCTGACAAAGTGAAATAAAGTCCCTTGCTGAAGTTGGAGACAAAGGTCTCTTTTCTGCTCAGCAAAATGCAGGGAACATAATGGCCGTTCTCAATGTGTGTGGACTTCAGGAAATTGGGAAGATGTTAACTGTTCCACGAATGAAAGCAAACTGCTAAAAAGCCAGTTTTGTAAAGGGGCTGAATTCACACATGCCCACCAGACACATGATGCCAGAAGCCTCACCCCCAATCCAAAGGAAGACAATTATTGTCCCCTTACACCTTCCCAAGAACTGCTACTTTGTGGAACAGACACTCAACAGGATGTTTTCCAAATCATTACACTCTTAACCTCTTCAAGTCTCAGGTTAAACCTCAAACACTGCACTTCGTATCTCCTCATACAACATCATTCAGTAACCCTCTATCTTGAGTGGCTCTTTAGGTAAAATTAGTAAAAATTTAAAAAATGAAATAAAAACGTATTTATTTTTAGAATCAATTTGCTTTGTAAAAGGTGAAAGTTAATGCCATAGTTTGGGAAACTATTAACATTTTGATAAGGAAACTTCTTTTATGTGCTATGCCCCTTCAGGACGTAGCCCTCCACTTCTTCTTGTACATTGTAGCTCTTAATACATTTTGTCTTTTTGCTATTTCTCCCAAACCCTTACATTTAATCAAGCTCACCGAGTATGTTACACTCTGCTTTCTTCTGCCCTCTTTTCCTCAATCAGTCCTATGAGCATCAGATTTTCCAAGCCCTCCTTCCTTATTACATGCCCCCCAAATTTCAACTACCTCTTCTTACTATATGTTTTTTTTAATCATTTCACCCCAAACAAGTCAGTAATGCTACTAAGATACAAGAGGTTACTTGGAGTGAAAGAGAAAAGACTTTAGTGTGGAGAAAAAACAATAAAAGAGATATGTAAAATAAAATGTAAAGGAGAATTTAATGGACAAAGCAAGTAAACAATGAGGAAGTTTTAAAGAAGATGATAAAAAATAACACTTATGCACAGAATCAGGAAGAGGCAGCTGAAATTCCTTGAGGAAGGAGGTAATAGAAAACTTAACCCTCACTATTTCCTTTTTGTTTTCTTTTTATCCAAAACTTTGTTGCTCACATGTTTGGTCCATGGTATCCTCTTTCTGTATCTTACTGTAAAAGATAATGAAACAATGTAGTGAAAATAATGTAATGAAAATCCAATGTAGTTTTAATTTTATATGAAAAAATAAATTCAGTGAATTTTTTCTCAAATGAGGCAAGAACACTGAATAAGTACACAGCTTTCTGCATTTAAAAACATACAGAAAACTACTCTTCCAATTTTTATTACTGAATGCACAAAAATTTAAAAAAATCATTTTTTTTAATAATTCACAAATGGTCAAGTCAATCAAATGATCAATCTTCTGATTTCATGAAAGCAAAACTGTAATGTGATAAGATGACAAAGTTTCAGTTACTTTATTTAAAGAATACAAAGATGCAGTTCATAAAACATTATCAATGGCTGAACTTAGAAATATTTCTTGTAAGTTCAAAAGTTTTTGTTTTAACAGAAAATTTTTATTAGAAACAAATAAAAGAGTGCTGGATTGCTGTGATATCTGTTTTCTTATATGCCATGGAATGCTGGATAATCCCTCCATACAACATGAGAAAACTGGAGGCAACAAAAATGTGGTTCTACTGAGAATTACATGGATGAAGCAAGTAAACAATGAGGAAGTCTTAAAGAAGATTACACTCCCCAGTCTTTTGAACAGGTGTAGAAGTTTATCCCTTGTTCCCTGTTTAGGATTGGGTTTCTGCTTCTAAAGTCTACACCATCTCTATACTCCTAACATTTCTGCCTGAACCCTGAATTTTTTTTTCACTATATATTATATTCATTTTTTATCCTCCCCCAATAGGAAGAGATAGATTTGTTTATTGTCTGGTTCATACTTCTCCAGAGTTTTTTTAAACAAGAGTAGAGCTTTATCACTTGTTTCCTGTTTATGATTGGGTTCCTGGTTCCTTCAACTCTGTACTTTTGGAGTCTCCACCCGAACTCTGAAACTTTATTCTGTAATTATTTTTTCCTCTCCCAGTAGAAGTAGGTAGACTTGCTTATCATCCGGTTCACATTCACCCCTGGTCTATTATACAGGACTAACAGTTTATCCCTTCTTCCATGTTTAAAATTGGATTTCCGGTTCTTCTAAAGTCTACTTCAAATCTATACTTCTTATGTCCCAGTCAGAACTCTGAAATTTTTTTCTCTACTTCCCTTTTTGCCCTTTCTTATGATAATAAAGCACAACACAGTAACCCTCTACCTTGAGTGGCTTTCGGGCCTTGTAGTGGGTGAAAATTAGTAAAAAAAATTTTTTTAAAATAATGATTATCCACAAAATTAGGAATAGACAGCTGAAATTCCTTGAAGTAGGAGGGATTAGAAAAATTAACCTTCACTGGGTATATCAATGACAAGAGAGGGGTAAGCTGGGAGCCACCTACCTCATAAGCTTGTGTGAATGAATAGCAGAATAGTGGGGTGGCAGCCTTAGCAAAAGGAGAAAAACTGCTCAGAGCTGCAAGAAAGAAGAAGTTTTGGAGAGCCATGATCACTGTGGTACATAGAAGAACAAAAGTATTTTCATTTTTTTATAGACTTTGACTCAAAATGTTATGAAACTAATCTAATGACTATATTTGACTGTATCAATAGTATTGTTATTTATATCATATTATCAATACTTTTCACTTGTACCTTTCATTTCAAATGTTATAATGGCAGATTCTGGTAATTTGGGGGCATTACTTTAAACAGGACAACAAAGCCAATCATACTGCTCCCAGAATTTAGGAAGTAAATGAAACAGAATCTTACCATATTGCCCAAAAGTGTTTTAAAGGTGGCAGCTTGTCACTTAAAATAAAATCCCAAATTGCAGAATCATCAGTTTCCAATTATAATGCTTTAAAATGTAATGTAGAAGAGAAACTGCTTACCAGAAAATTTCCTCAGTGATTAGAGCAATAAAAAAATACTGTATTTTGAGCATTATATAAGCATTAAAAAAACGTTTTATTCCATATTGTATGTTTTATTTTTTATTTTTTTTAATCATTTCACCCCAAGTAAGGCGATAATACTACTAAAATGCAAGAGTTTACTGGGAGTGAAAGAGAACAAAAAGACTTCAGTGTGGAGAAAGGACAAACAGATATACATAAAAAAAAAAATAAAGACCAGACATTTACTAATCTAATATATTAATTATCATACAGTAAAAATATATTTGTTGCCAGATAAAATAAAATATTGTACATATGTTACCTATTCTACTTAAAGCACATCTTGTTCAGATTTTTTTCAAAAGTCATATCTACACAGTTTCATATCTGAAACATAAACAAAGCAATTTCTAAAGAGTTAATGGATTTTATTTTTAATCTAACATATGTTTATTACTTCAAACATTTATCACTTGTTTGACTGTGAGTCTCTCTTTATTAAGTTTTCTTGAATGTACAGGCTGGTAGATGAAACAGACATTGTTTAAAAAATGGACGTTCTACTGAAATCCAGATATCTGCTAAAAAAATGTTTGAAGTAATACAAGTATATTAGATTAAAAATAAAATTCCCTTAACTCATTAGATATATACAGGATGTCTCAACAAAATGTATACACATTTTAAAACTTTCTCAAGAAATAATTAAAGTAACTAGAACCAAATATATGTCATTTATTATAAATGCACGCACTTAATATTTAGCTATTGCATGTTTGAAAATTGATGTCCATTATGATCCAGACAGTGCTGACAAAATGGACTCACAAGTAACATTTCGATAGGTTTCATGAATTTCTGTAGAAAATTTCCATCAGACTTTCTTGCTTCACAGGGTTTCTTGATATCCATGGACTTCTGGAATGATTCTTGTGCACTCCAAAGAAGGATCTATAATGTAATCCATCCTCAGTTGGCATCTGAGTCACTTTCTCACTTTCTTAAATGGCTTCCCTCTGTCTTTTCTATAAATATTTTCATAGCAACTACACTGATGATCTTTTTTCCCTGGTGCCTTGGCTACATGAATTTAAGCATGCTAGTAGAGTGGCATCTAGGTCCCACCTGTTTACTGTTAAAATAGCTACATGCAACTGCCACTTCTACGCCAACAGTATCTTTTCTCGCACTTACCACCTGTGGAAATCCCTTCCATTCACATGCTTCCCTGATAACTACAATCTTAAAAAATGGAAATATGTCAATCTTTTATGTTTTTGATATCTGTGGACTTCTGGAATGATTCTTGTGCACTCCAAAGAAGGATCTGCAATGTAATCTGGTGTAGAGCTCAGCATATCAGTGCCCCAATGACTCCTTGTGGGGTTAAGGGCAAAATCCAAAGCTATCATGGAACAATGTTCAGCAAGTTTGACTTGCAGGACATTACTACGATACTGAGGTTAATCCTCAATCAAGTGCGCACAATTGTGGTATTGTGCCATATGAAGCTATTTTTTTAGCATGTACAGGGTGCAATGGGTAAAAGCAAGCCAATAAAGTCACTGAGAAGAAAGGGGTTACTGCATGTGAAAGAATATGAGAAAAAAAGGACTTTATTAAGAGGCAAGAACAATAAAAGATCAGGAATTAAGAAGACAGAAGATAATGACTGACATTGCATTTAAATTTTTTAAGATCAAAGTTAACTGGGAAGCAAGAATTTGGAAGTGAGTTCCACAAATAAGAAGTGTAAGAAGAAACTATTAGCATAGAACTTACAGTTATATCCAGCCATTTCAACTTTAAAATAATGTTGCCAACAATCTAGTTTTTTTTTTCTAACAATAAGTTTTACCCTGTAGAAGGCCCTGTGGCCATTCAAAGTAGAGGATTACATGGATAAGAAGGGAAGATAGCTGTTAACTCTAGACTTGAACAGGTTAAGATTATAGTGATTGGGGAAACATCCACTTGAGTGTCTGTTTCACAGACACATGGTTTATAAAGAAGCTGTTTGAGTGGAACTTACTTCTCACCAAAGAATGTGGAGGGAAGGTGGGTGATTTGCTCTACTATGTAAGTGGCATGACAGGTCCTAGTCATGAAGGTTAGACCTGCTGGAACTAAAGAATGCAGTTCATCTGAGCACTTTCCATGTAAGTAGCAATAGAGCAGTGAGAGACTTGCCACATCCTGCCTAGTATGCTTAATTTCATAAAGTCTAGGTACCCTAGAAAAAAGTTCACCTGAACAGTTAGCATGAAAATATTTTTTTTAAATAGGTAAAAGAAGTCTGTGTTACAGCAGTGAAAAAGTGACTGAAACTGAGATTCCAGATCTAGCCCAGTAACATTGCAGAAATATGGAAAGACTAGTCATAATGTTTATGCATGTTATTGATATTATTCCTTTGTTTCTCAAGCTTTGTAATTAATAAGTAGCTATCTTTAATATAACATAATTTGGCCAACACCTTGATGCTTTAATATCATTAATGACTTTATTTTATAAACATAATAGGATATATCATACTACTTAATTTCATGATCATTGTCATTAATATAAAAATTAAAAGGAAGGTATATAGACACAATACAGATCTATTTGGTATATATATATTTAATATATTCATTATTTTCTGGGTAACCTTTGATGTGTGTTTGGGTTTCATTGCATTTCTCATTACTCATATACTTTTAAAATCTTTTGTATTGTAAAGTTTTCAATAATCTTTTTCAGAAGACAGAATCTTACAAACTCTGTTAACTGGCAGCTGAATCATCCCAAAAAGTTGTCAAGAAAAATAATTCTTGTAATAATGTAACCCATAAATTTACTTTCTCTTTGTACAAGTCTTACTTTTCCTATTTTTATTTTGTAGGAGAAGAAAACAAATTTATAAAATAAAACCTTAGCCAGACAATCTGGCTCCCCCATGTAAACAACAGATCGCATTTCTCTCCCTTGTGGCACTCTCTTGAATCTAGAGTTTAGTTTCATATTTAATCTGCTTAAAATTGTTTTGATGCTTTATCTATATGCATAATATTCATTTACTGAATCTACACTTTTGTAATGTCTTTATTCACTCTCACGCATAAACCAAAATATTTGATAAAAAAATGCATTTTTTTTTTGTTTCTTTTCTTTTTTGTCTAATCAAACCAAATAGTGAATAGCCATCTTGCCCACTTAAAACTTAAAAATGTAATCACATAACTCGGAGGCAAAAATATCTATGCAATATGTGTAAAGAGATAAGAGAAGTTTTAGCATTCTTCTCTTTATAACAAACTTAGCCTGGACACCATTGTTAGTTTGAAAATCTTAACTTACACATCCAAATGTTTTGTCAATGCCATATCCTTCCAGCATATAGGTGACCATGAGTCTCTATAGAGTCCTTTTCCTTATTATCTATTCATTGCCATAGCTTCACATGAAAGATGGTGGAGTGGTTTTCCATTGCCTACTCCATGGTTTTGAAGTCAGAGTTTTCCTTCTCTTAGACTGAGTGATACTCAAGGCTAGAGACCCTAGTCTACTCTGCTATTTAAATCTTCACAGGGTCAGATGGATTCATGTCTTTTCCAAGAGTATGAGTACGAAAGTGATGTAATGGAATAACCTGTCACCCCCATGAGTGACTACACTATAGGTAGTAGCTACCTATAAGTATCTGTAAGTCAACAGATGCATATTCGTTATGTTTCTTTTCATAATATGATACTAATATGTGAATATTATATGAATTATTATAGGATAAAGTTACAGAGTCTAGCTGAGATCTGTTGAGTACAACTCAGATTTATGTGACAAATACTTACCTTCTAATAGTAGCTCACACTACTAGATTGACTTGCAATGACCTTGTGCATAACTGTTACCTTTATTCTTATTATAAACCTTTACTTACTTTATCCACTGTTTTTTTTTTCAAGTATATATTCCGATTAGCATGGAATATAACAGAAAGTGAACATAACAGAATAAGTCGGAATATGAACTTAGCTTGCAAATGTCACTTTCTTCAATGATATCTAGTATACTACTCCACATATAGGAGAAATTAGCAAAAAGTAAATGCTTAGTTTATCGCTATCAGTCTAGCTTCATCTGTTCATATCTATTTACCTATCTTTGTCTGGTCACATCTGTCATCATCCTCATCATCAGTCTAATGACCAGGTGTGATTGAGGGGTTGCTGCACAACTGAGCAGCTGACAGTTTTCCTCCACATATCTTGCCTGAGAGCTATTCATTTACATCTTTAATGTAGAAGTTGTCTGCAGGTCACCTGGATGTCCAGAGAACCAGATGACCTCTTCCAGTCCACCAGTTTGAGAATGAGTTGGTGCCCCATCCTGCTAGAAAATATCTTTTTAGTTGCAAGTAACACAATTGCAGTACAACAAATTCTTTTAAAAACCAAAGTAACTATCAGTCAGTCAGTTATGTGCCATGCGTGATACATGCATAAGTGATCATGTATCTTTTGATACATGACTGATGAGGCCTACTTTTGCCCACAGTAGGTTACCATTTCTTTTCTGCAGTAGACCAGTTGCCATCCAAGGCTATAGAACCCGGTCTTTCCTGCTAGGAGAAGAAGAAGAGGATTCATACCTTTCCCAAGGGTATTAGTGCGTAAGTGGATGTAATGGATTTGACTGGAATTCAAACTCAGCTCTCCGATTCCTCAATTCAAGCTGCTATCCATTACAACATCATTATAATGGATACAATAAACCGTGCAAGTTGTATGAATAATTTATCTACACCTACATACACACACACACACACACACACACACTTATGTTATGATTGGTAAATTGTCGACAATCCATATTTTTAATTTTGTATATGTGTGTTGTTTGTTTTTGATTTTGTCAACTGCACAGTATAGTAGGGTCAGTTGGGCACTGGATATTTACTCTGTCTCCCAACTAAGACGAGTTGTGACACAAGGTCAGTTTTTAAGGTGGGGGGACACTAGTGCATACACTCAGGCTAGGAACAAAAATTGCCTGCAGCCCTCACAACTGTCAGTTGTGCTGGCCTCGATGCGAGCACTAATCCCTCTCTCTGATGCAATGAGAGGGCACAGACTCAGCCAGCTGTTCCCCAGGGCTAGGCACCTCAGTATAATTTTCCTCAGTTGCAACTCTGTTCTTTGACTCTGAGTGCACTCTGCCCGAAGACAGAGACACAACTGAGAGATGATAAATAGGGTGTTACAAACTACTTGAGAGAGCAGTTGGACACTGTCTGTCAGAAAAAGAGCACCATGACACAACTCACTCTGCTTTGGAAACGGCATGTCTACTGCTTGACATTCATGCTGGAAGCTCCAATATGAACATTTCAGTGTGTTTGAGTGTCAATCTGAGGACAGTGCAGCGGATTCAGAAATAAATTGGATGAGTCTAATGGTGATTACAAAGGTACAGCAGCTTGGAAAACTAACTCTGATTATTCTGATAAGAAAAGAATTCCTGAATTGGTTGGTGTGGACCTCAGAATCAAAATGGTGGCCTGTGTCAAGTGCCTGGAGATGGTAGTGCTGCCGTGTGTCCCTATGTCTGCCAACGGGAATCTGTGCCATGCCACACAATCCAGTCATATCTGTCAAACAATTTCTGCAACCACATCACTCCTTACATCTGACCACCTAGCTTCCCAGACTGCAACCCCCTTGATTATTATGCGTGGGGTGCAGTTGAGAAAGAGACTACAAAACTCCTTGTAACATCAAAGATGAACTGAAGGCAAGGATTATGGCAGCATTCACCAACGTAAACAAGGAGAACATCCAGAAGAGTTGCAGAAGATTCCGAAGTTGCCTGGAGGCCATGGTTGAAGGCAATGGCAATTTTATTGAATGAATTTACTCTTTAGTATTTCAAGATATTTTTGTGTAATTTTGGTAAATATGTCTGTTAAAATGAGATCTCAGAGTTATTTTAATTTTCGCATAATTTAGATGACAATTTATCAATTTACCCACTATATATATATATATATATATATATATATATATATATATATATATATTTTTGTCATCCACAGACAGACTGTTTCGCTGTTTCACAGCTCATCAGTCTGGTTGCCTCTAGCTAGGATCGAAACCCGACTGAATTTGCATCAGTCGGAACTTCTACCAGTAAGCCGTCGGTGCATGGCAGGGATGAAGTTGAATTTTAGCGTGTTTATTTTTAGATTTAAATAAACACACAGTGACTGACAGTGACTCAATTCTGCCAAAGAGTCATGCAATATTAGCTTAAATAGTCACTGTTTACAAACTCACACCTCAAACCAAAGAGCTCAACCAAAATTAATTAATATGTGTTTCTGCGTAGAACTTATACTGAGTACCATATCGTCTTTGCTTTCTATTGCCCTCAGAATGAAGGGACAGTGATCTTCAACCATATATCAGAGAAAATTAATATCCCTTGGCCAGCTTTCATATGTGCAGTGACTTTAATATCCACCTTAAGGAATGGCTAATCTACTCCAACAAAACCGATTTTGAAGGCCAAAAACTAATATAGATCATCGAAGAACCTACCCAGATCCTGGAAACTTCGGGTTATCAGGCAAACCTCTACAACCTCTTCCTAACCCCCTGATAAATGCTTAGCAAAAGTTCTACTGCCACTAGGCACATCAGACCATTCCCTTATCAGTGTCCAGATTGATGCCAAACATAAGGCATCCCCTGATGTACCGTTCCATAGTTTTTGATCCTACATGATGGAAGCTCCCCTCTCAATCTTCTTCAAGCATGCTGCTTCAAAAACTGCTGCCCTTATCTCTGATTGGATCCTTTCTGGGATGGAGAATTTTATACTCCCCAAAATTCCAGCAAAAACCAAACAGCCAATCCTGGTTTGCCTCTGAATGCACTGCAGCCATAACCCACAAAAATATCTACTTCATTATCTATTGCAAGGAGCGATGTAGTTCAGCTCTTCCGGTATTCAGAACTGCTTGCAATCACTGCAAAAAGTTTTAGAAAATTCCAAGTGCAGCTACACATGAGCAGTCCAGACCTAGGTTGCAAAGAAACAAATTGGATCTCGTGAATTCTGGAAGATCACCAACCAAATCATGAACAGAAATAAAGTGGCTGTGCCCATAATTACAAAATGGCCCCGAGCTCGTATCCTCCTTGATAGATAAGGTGAACCTCTTTGCTTCTAGCATTGCCTCTAACTCTACATTAGATGTGCAAAGACCATCCACTCCTCAAGTTCGAAGTCTCACTGAGCACAATCTCAGTAATATTCCTATCACAGCTTAAGAAGTTTCTAGACTTATCAAATGCACCAACCATAAGAATGCCACTGGCCCAGATGAAATTCCAATGATTGTCTTTAAGAATATCAACCTAGAATTACCTCCAATCCTAGCAAAGATATTCAACCACTGCTTGAAGGAGAAATCCTTCCCAGGCCTATTGAAAGTGTCAAGCGTATGCCTGTTTTTCAAGAATGTGGGGGTGCAGTCTTTTACACATCCTAGTACAGACCCATCAGTCTCCTCAGGATTATCAGTAAGATTTTTGAGGCCATAATCAATAAGGATGTTGAGCACTTAGAAAAGAACAACCTCTTAAGCAATGAGAAGTATGGGTTTTGGTTGGCCCGATCAACTGCCTGTGTCCTAACTACCATCACTCACTGAATCAGTAAGGCTCTTGATGACAAACACACCTCGAAGACCATAGCACTAGATATCTCAAAAACCTTCAACAAGGTGTGGCATAAAGTTTTACTACACAAGCTCTCCAATTATGGAATCACTAGAAACGTCTTCTTGATCATAAAATCCTTCCTAACAGGGAGGTCCTCCAGTGCCCTAGCAGTCAATGCAGGTATCCCACAGGGGTCACTCC
Organism: Acanthosepion esculentum; assembly: GCA_964036315.1. Classification (NCBI taxonomy): domain Eukaryota; kingdom Metazoa; phylum Mollusca; class Cephalopoda; order Sepiida; family Sepiidae; genus Acanthosepion; species Acanthosepion esculentum. The sequence continues at coordinate 50,426,501 of OZ038487.1, read as the reverse complement.
TTGAACTAACCATCTTTTTGATCTATATAAATGATCAGTCTAAGAATATGCTCAGATCATTTGTAAACATCTATGCCGATGATAGGACTATATACAGTTGCACCTCTAAAACTCTTGATGGCCAAGATTGGCAACTGATCTCTCTTCTGAACTTGTACAAACTGGCTGGTTATATTCAATGCCTCAAAGACCAATCTAGTTCCATTCCATCATGGCCAATCTGACCCCAAACTACCATTAATCAGGATGAAGAGATGCCCTCTCAGGGAAGCACCATGCCTTGAAAGACTGTTGGGCCTCAAACTCACACCCAACCTTAAGTGGAACTCATGCATATGATCCATTGCTGTACCACTCCAGTGAGTACCTGACTCCTCTTGCTATCCTCTACATTTACAAGAGACAGATCTGGACAAAAATGGAGTATCATTGACATATCCGGGCAGTAGCTGCCAAGACCACACTCTCCAGCCTTCATAGAGTTCAAAAGTGTCTCTGAGTCCTTGTGAGTTAAGAATTATTCTCCACCCTTCATCCCCTGTCCCACAGGTGGATGTGACAAGCCTCTCACTGCTCTACTGCTACTTCCATGGAAAGTGTTCTGACAAACTACATTCCCAGGTCATGCCAAAGCAAACCTTCGCGACAAGAACCTGCCATGCCACTTACATAGTAGCAAACCACCCACATTCCTTCCATATTCCATCAGTGAGAAGTAAGTCTCATTTGAGCAGCAGCTTCTCGTGAACCACTGCCCTATGGAATCAACTCCCGACAGGATGATTTCCCGATCACTACAATCGTAACCTATTCAAGGCTAGGACTAACAGTTATCTCCCTAATCTGTACGAACAAATGGCCTCTTAACATAATTAACTGCATTGAGTGGCCACCAGGCCTTGTAAATGGTGACTCTCACTGTAAAATTATATATATATACAGTGTAACCCGGATATAAGAGACCTGGATATAAGATAGATTTTCTCTGGTCCCAAATTAGAGGCTGTGTTAATGTATATATATATATATATATATATATATAATAGACCAAACCCGGATATAAGAGAAACCCAGATATAAGATACTTCTACTCCAGTCCCGACAACTCTCTTATATCCGGGTTACACTGTACATATATATGTTAACAGAGAAGAATTGTTTGTTTTCAGGTTGGTTGTACTAAATTTAGTATAGTAGAGTATATATTAGGTTGGTGCAAAAATAATGTCGTTTTTGACGTTCAAGATCATGTCAAAAAACGACATTATTTTTGCACCAACCTAATAATTAATTTTATTTTTTTTACTTGGATCTGTGGTGGGGATATATTAGTGTTTATGAGTCTTTTTAGGAGTTTTTCCTCCTGCTTATAGAATGCTTTTGATTACAGTATCATAGTTTGATATGTTTTGAGTTGTTTGATGATGTATTATGTTCATTTTTATTTATGTTTATATTCCCAATAACTTAATTTGTTCATCAACGACGTAATTACGAAAGTCATTATTAATGAGGGTTTCTTTAATATTTTTTAATTCAGTATAGAAAATCCTTCTTGCTGAAGAGTTTGCTTTTGCACCGTTTATTACATTTCGTATAATAGCTATTTTGTAATAGTTTGGACATTCGCTTTAACAGTTGAGAGTGCTCGTGTTTATGCCAGATGTTTTTATTTTATATGGGGAGGTCGTAAATGTATTATTATTAGTGTCTATCAATACAGCAAGAGACCGGATTTTATTGTCATTAAGTTTGTATGTGAACTTAAGTACAGAGTTTTGAAATTTTTTTTGTCATTCATGCATTTCATCTATGTCTTTGACTAAAATGAGAATGTCATCTACATATCTTAGGTAAATGGGGGGATTTATTGTGGTATTAAATACGTTATTTTCTAGGTTAGTCATGTAGAAGTTGCTAAAGGTTGGTCCTAGAACAGAACCTATAGAAACATCATCGCATAGAATGTATATGTTATTTTTATGGTCATCAAAAGTATCTTCTGTAGTGCACATCTAGAGTAATTTCCTTAAAATATTAGGACAAATTTTTAATGGTGGGAGAGATGGATTACTTTAGGTATTCTTTATGATATTATCTATTGTTTCCCTGACTTGGACTTTGGTGAATGAACTTTCAACATCAAATGAAGCTATGGTTTCATTATTAGTTTTTTTTTTGTTTTTAGAATTTGCAGTAGTTCATGTGTTGATTTTATGCTGTATTTATTGTGAATGTATGGTGTAATTAGTTGATTAATAACTTTGGTTAGTTGGTAAACAGGAGTGGGGATTTGGGGTATGATAGGATGGAGAGGTAAGTTAGGTTTATGTATTTTTATAGTTCCATACATGTATCCTGGTTCGTAGCAGACCATCATTTTAGGGAGTATTAAGCTATCTTGTCCTGTGCTATTGTATAAGTTTATAAACATCTTCAACTATGAAGTAACAAACCACCAAAAAGATTTGCTCAACCTTGGATCCAACTGTCAGTTCTATAAAAAATGTAATAGATTGGATAAAAAAACTGAAATAGAAATGTTGTACCAAAACATATAAAAATTTGAAGAACATCAACTGATAAATATAAAACCAGAAATCCAGGACTTAATCAAGGCTGAGGCACTGAAAGATAGGCATGACAGAGGGAAAATATGTCCAAACTTCTATCAAATCAACAAAAAACTGCTGCTAAAAAGCTAGGTAACCACACCAATATAATCCTTAAAAAAGCAGATAAAAGCAATATATTTGTCATATGAAATAAATTGGATCATTATTCAAAGATGCAACAAATACTGGACGATCACACCAAATTTAAAAATGTTGGTAAAAACACGATTAACCAATTAAAATTGAAAATCAACAATCTCATCAGAGCGAATAACACAGGACTAGCCATATGTTGTAACCTAAGGAAGGTTACTGAATAGAATAATCATATGAAGGTTGGTAATGAATGATAATACTTAGGACAAGAACAACACATATAAGATTTGCCAGTGGCATATAGAAGAGGTAGTCAACTGCGAGAAATGAATTCCACAATGTATCTCCACCTGCAGACCAACATACAGTACTTACTACTGTATTTTTTTGAATGGGGACATACCTATTATCAACAATAGGTATGTTACAACATACATATATATATATATATATACTAGGTGAAGTAAAAAATTATCCACACTTTTACTATAACATAACTTTTGGTTTGTCAGACTGCCTTCTACTCTTGCATGCTTACATTTAGCACTATTATGATCATGTGATCAAAATTTGAGCTTGATCAGACCAGTTTTCTTGCTGCTTTTACTGTGTAAACATGGCCACTCCACTAACAGTGTGCACAAAGGAGCAAGAAAGGGCAGTGATTCAATTTCTCTAGTCAGAATCTGTGTCAGGGCCTGAAATTCACCAGTGGCTTTTAACACAATTGATCGACAGTACACTACCTTGTTGAAGTATGTATGAACAGATTGAGAAGTTTAACAGTAACTAGACAAACAGGATACATGAAGAAGGAGCAAGACCTCCAACACTGACAAGAAGATTAAGTAATCTTGAGAGATGGTAATGAGGAACTGCTGAGTCATTATCAATAATGTAGCATCTTTTCTGCAGATCTGGATATATATATATATATATATATATATATATATATCAATTATGTAGTGCGTATTCAATTTATATAACGTAAATCATTCATACGAAAAACAAATAATGAAGCTAATTATATGGCAAGAATCACTCTCGCAAACAATATTTAATAATAAAATACAATCAACTTCGAATCCGTTAATGAATGGTATGATCCTTGTTTATAAATTCTGGTTTTATCAGGTTTTATTTTTTCTACTAGCCGGGCTTTCAATCGTTTCGAACGACCATCATCAGGTAGACATTTCAGTGTGTTTTTGTTAAATTCCAGGTAATAATGAGACATCGAAAGATAGTGCAGACCGAAAGAAGTGTTTTTTTAGCAATGTGATATTGTTAAATGTAAGAATAATTTTGGAGCGTGCCGTCGCGACGCTGAGGTTGAAATTTTTTTTTTTTTTTTGGTTCAAATATATATTGCCAAATATAACAGGCAACAAATGTCTATTATATTCTATCATGAGCCTTTCCAAATGTTGTATAATGGCTTTAGTTTCTCTGTTGTAATGTCCATATGATCACTCTGATGATGGCTCATGTGAGCTGAAATCTTAAATCTATGACCAGTATTATAACGAAATATCCAAATGTTGGACAGTTTTTGTCCTTATTTCCTCTTGAAACTAAAGCCATTATACATCACTTAGAAAGGCTCATCCTAAAACATAATAGACATTCGTTGTCTGAAATATTTAACAATATATGTTTGAATACATATATATATATATATATATATATATATATATATATATGATAGAAAATAAGGAATACAAGGGAGAAATTTCAAGGAATTAAAATAAAAGATTATATGAATACAAAAGGGATCTTTTACAAAACAACACATTCAGTGTATTAGTTGCTCAACATAATAAGTCTGGCCATAATTGTGATTTCAAAATTGCTTCTTTAATTAAAAGAGAAAGCAATATGCTGTGAGGAAAGTGTATAGAAAGTGCTTTAATTGCTAGATCAACCACTCTAAACTTATGTTTAGAGTTTTTCTTTCACCTTTCTTGGTAGATCATCTGTTATCACAATGTAGGATATTTAATAATAAAAGTGATAAAACTAAGACAAAAAGAAACTAAAGGAAATAAATTAAAAGTTTCAGCATCCCTACCTTCTGTAGCTACATCAACGTAAATATCACATTAATCTGATGAAGTCCCAAAGGATGAAATGCATCAAATGAAAGATTTTTTTTCCTTTCGTCATTAAATTTCCTAACATATATATATATATATATATATATATATATATATATCATCGACTCTCCCGTCGAATTCGACATATGAGGTTCAAGCAGATCAGTTCCTAGAAACTGAGAGCCCGACACCAACACATGAGATTTGATTATAGTGGTGAAGGTTTCGTGCAGGACCATCCACACTTTTGGGCGGGACGAATAGAGAGACCTGGTGCACTGAGTGCCACAAGGTCCCCAAACGACCTTCTGCAGGTTTTGAATTCAGAGTTGTCCTTCTCCTAGACCACTTGCCATCCAAAGCTATAGAACACAGTCTGTCCTGCTATTTACCCATAGTTAGAGGGAGAAGAAGAGGATTCACACCTTTCCCAAGGGTATTAGCATGAAAGTGAATGTAATTGATTCAACTGGAATTCGAACTTGGCTCTCTGATTCCTCAATCTGAGCCGCTATCCATTACTCCACCATGCCTCCTCATATATATATATATATATATATATATATATATATATATATATATATATATATATATATAGTTAAAGATTCTGAATGTCAATGTTAGACGAACTCCACAAACATTAAGATTGAAGAAGTGATACAGGCCAAGCCAAGGATACTGAGAGCAAGGAGTTTAGATAAAAAATGCCAAAATTTATTATTGGCAGGAAATTACAGTCAAAGAATTCAGATGTTTCATATACTCTGGGTGGTCATGCTAGTAGTTGACTGTTGGTCTTAGATGTGTCAAGAGTTTATGATGACTGGAGAAATTTGTGTGGTGCTAAAGGTTGATAGTTTGTACATTGGGTTTGTATTAACTGGGCAGATGGTTGTTGGTAACCAGAAGATGAAGACGAAACTGCTTAGGAGGTGTTGCAGGATGATAGACAGTCAGCGAAGGTCAATAGACAGCATGTTGAGGTGGTACTAGCAGGCAGTCTTAACCAAGGGTAGGCAATTGAAACCATGGTGATGTATGATATGATGAGAGCAGGGAGTGGAACCTGAATCACCGAGTGTTTAGGTAGAAGACGTGGCTAGCAGGAGTCAGTTGGTCATTGGTTGCTGGTCCCTAATGACTGCTGATGGCTGCTGATGGTCATTGGTCCAGATACTACCCCATCTTCTACTCCTCCTGTCCCTCACAGAGCAGCTGGTTTGATGGCATAAGAGTGTTACAACAGTGCATGGTTTTGATGCTACTTCCAGTTATAATGAAAGTCATAAAAATAACACTTGATTATGAAGTATAATGTAATTGGTTATAATAAAATTACAAACAGGATTGGTTTGGAATAACAAATGTAAAATGTCTTTGAAACAATGTACAGAATTAATAAACTTGAACAAACTGTTTAAGGTTAAACTGTTTCAGGTTGCTGAAACAGAAATAACAGAGTAGCATGTCGCTATGATAATATATACAAGGTAACCAAAAAAGTTCTGTCTGTTTTTTGATTAGTCATTGAATGGAGTTGAAATATATACGAAATGCGTGTAGCAATTGTTTTCAAATTCAGACAGCTCAAAGTAGGAACATCAGACATTATAAAAAACACATGCACCATGCCCGGCCATCAGTTATAAGCCGGACAGCTGTGAGAAGGATGGAAGTGTCTAGAGATCATGTTTGGGGCTGTTTGCTTTACGACTTTAAAGTGGGCTTATCAGCAGCTGCATCAAGTCGCCACATATGTCAAGCATTTGGGGATAGTGCTGTGGATGAACATACTGCAAGGCGTTGGTTTCGAAAATTCAAGTTATGAGATTTGTCTCTCCATGATGAGCCTCACAGTGGATGACCACAGGTCTTGAATGACGGAGTCCTGAAGGCAGCCATTGAAGAGTACAGTAGTGTGGTGATCTTGCAAGACAGTTCAACGTTTCTGATGAAACAGTTAGACTTCACCTGCACCACCTAGGTAAGACGTACAAACTGAGCAAGTGGGTTCCACAAATGCTGTTGGAGGTCCACAAGGGACAACAAGTGGCAGCCTGCATAGTGCTGCTTTCTCGCCACCGTACCGCATCCTTATTCAATCGAGTGCTTACCAGTGATGAAAAGTGGGTTCTGTATGAAACTCCCAAGTGTTCCAGACATTGGTTGTCTCCACAGGATGCTGTCCGTTACACCGCAAGACCGCCAATGCACCCACGCAAGATTATGCTTTGTGTCTGGTGGACAGTTTTGCCAAAGAAGTATTTCTTGTTTTCACTGTAATCACTAAAATTTTTCTCCTCACAAAAATTTGGAGCAGTCATTCTTAACTCAGCTTTTAAAAACTCCATCATCATTCCTTGTTAAGTGCATCCATTAAAGGCTTTAACCACTTGACAAATAGGGTGATCATTCAGAATGCTAAAAATGATGGTGTTAAAAGCCTTGCTACTTGACTCTTTCATATCAGTAAAAACAGATCAAATTAAGAAATGGAGTCTTCTTAATAGTCTAAGGATTAACAAAAAAAAATGTCAAGCGTTTGGGGATAGTGCTGAGGTGGGAATATGAGAAACAAAAACTGAGAGAACTATAAGAGAACAGGAATTAAGTATACAGAAGATAACAATTGGCATTGCATTTAAACCTGTAAAGATCAAAATAAACTGGAAAGCAAGAAGCTGAAAGAGAATGAGAAGTGCTAGAAAAGAAACTGTTAGCATAGAACTTACAGTTATATTGTTATTTCACCTGTAAAATGATAAGACCTTGCCACCAGTCTAGGATGGGACTTAAATTCAATAAGTCCAAGTACCATAGAGGAAAGTCCATCAGAACATTTAGGATGAGAATATTAAGTGGTGGGAAAGTGACTGAAGCCAAGATGCTAGGTCAGGACCAATATCATTGCAGATTCTTCTTTAGATTTTATCAAGACTCTCTAAATATATAGCAGGTGCACCAGACCAGATGTGGTAGCAATATTCAAAACAAGGATGAATGATAAACTTATAAATGCATAAGATAAGATTCTAGAGAGAAAAATTGTCTATCATGACAGAGTGAACCTATTTTCATAGCAGCAGACCTAGCAATTGATTCAATATAATCTTTCCACTTCATGTCTGCAGAAAACACTAACCCAAGAAGATGCAGTAAGTCACTCTCTTGGAGGTTAGCATCAGCCCTGCTGATGGAAGGTAAAAAGGAGTCTCTCAGATGACTGATAGAAAGCAGTTTCATTTTGGGGGCATTAAAATTAAGAAGCCATTCTCTATCCTAACAGCCAATTGTAGGTCATCTGAACTGATAAAACTTGAAAAAGAGTTTATAATTTTATGGCATATTTATTACATTTATTTTTGAAAAATTATTTTTGTTTATATATATATATATATATATATATATATATATATATATATATATATGGAATTTTAGGGAGGCATGTTGGAGTAGTGGGTAACATCTGAGACTAAGGGCTCAAAGAGCCAAGTTCGAATCCATTACGTTCACTTATGTGTTAAAACTCTTGAAAAAGGTATGAATCCTCTTCTTCTCCCTCTAGCTATGGGTAATTTACAGGACAGACTGATTTCTATAGCCTTGAATGACAACTGGTCTAGGAGAAGGACAACTCTGAATTCAAAACCTGCGGAGGGTCATTTGGGGACCTTGTGGCATGTAGTGCACCAGGTCTCTGTATTCAGCCCTTCAAAAAGTGTGGTTGGTTCTGCGCAAAGCATTCACCACTATTATCAAATCACATGTGCTGGTGTTTGGCTGTCAGTTCCTAGGAACTGAGTTGCTTGACCCTCATATGTCGAATATGACGGGAAAATCCACCATATATAGAATTTTTAAATGAATTCTTATATGCGAATTTCTACCTACACACACTGAAATAGTTTTAATCATCTCTCTATGCCAAATGGTAAAAGAGATTTGTGCACAATATGTGTGTGTGTGTGTGTGTGTGTGTGTGTGTTTTTGAAGGTAATGAAACATTGCATTCAAATGCATCCACATAAATAAACCTGATAAATAGAAAATCTTGTAATTACATTTTCAAGAAGAAAAAGAAAAAAAAAGTTCTCTGGTTTGGGTTTATAGTGAGTTCCACAAATAAAATTCTTTTGATCCCATATTAGAGAGGGAAAAAAAAGTAAATATTTACTTACATTCAATAAAAATTTGACTGATGTAAATTAGATAGCAGAAAATTAAGCAAAAAATATCAAAACTTTTCTTGACATTAGCATTCAGAGAATCATTTCATGTGGCAAATTTGTTTCAAGCAAGATTTTTAGCTGTGGAAAAGAACAAAATTGAAATTTGATCACATTAAAACTTCTGTGATATTAACATTCATTAGATTTTTCAACTAACACTCTATTAGCTTAAGCAATTTAAGCAAGAAAAAATATCTCAAAATCAAAATGGTTAACTTTTTAACTCTTGCTTTTGAAGAGTTCCAAATGCTTATAAATCAAAATAGGCTGATCATCATGAGTCATTAGGTCATAGGAGCAATATATATATGGCAGCTATAGTAGTTGTGCTGTGTCTAGGACAATGATAGCTTCAAGGAGCACATTCCTCTTCATGTTGATTTCCTTTACTTAGACTGTTTGCCACTCCAGGCAAGGAATCCCAGTATACCTTGCAACCGATAGTTGGAGGAAAGTAGATTCTTGTCTTTTCCACTGTTATTAGCACAAAAGTGAATGAAACAGAATTGGCCAGAAGTCGAACATAGCCTAATACTCAAAGGACAGATTGAAGGCAAGAAGGACAGAGAAAAACAACACATAACTTAGTGAGTGTGAGTACATAGATGGTGGAACAAGGTTTAGGAGAAATAACAAAAAGACAAAATTTATTAAGAGCTGCAAGCATAGGAAATTTGGGAGAGCCATGATCGCCTACATCCTGAATGGACATGGCACATAGAAGAAGATGATGCCAATTTCATTTTGCAAGCCAATAACTCTTACATCATTTTCTCCTTCAAATAAGCTGATCATCATCATCTATATGCCTGTGTCCTATCAGGACATAGACAGTCATGACTCTCCAGAAGTTTCTTTACTTTGTAGCTCTAAGTAAAGTTTGTTTTTTGCTACCTATCTGTTGTGGAGTTATTCCCACAATAGAACGTGTAGTCGGACTAAATGCGTCCTAAATGGGGTAAACGTACAGAAACGTTAGGAACTTGTAAATAAGTGTTACGCAGAGTAATCAAGTTGTGGTCGCTGATAACTTACTCTTCCCTCGACTACCTACTGACTCCTACTTATAATAGGTGGGAGAGTCTATTCTCTAGACCAGGTGTCTTTTACTATAACACTATCCTAATACCTGTTCTGCCAACCATTTACAAAAGCTTGTTAGGTAGGTCATTTGCTGCTTTCCTTTGTACCTATTGCCTTCGATCTGTCCTGTAAGTGTCAAATTTTCCAAGCCTTCTCTCATTATTGTAATGGAATGTCCCACTCTCCCTATCGCCCATTGTGGACTGACTATATCAGTAGGTATATATAGTGTGCACAGGATATACCTGGAAGACTTGCTTTGGGAATTACTGGCTTGCTACTTGATTCCCTGTCTTTCAATAGTGTATTCTCTTTTACAATAAACCTCTCTTTCTTTCATCTATGCCTGTGTTGCTGTTCCTTTAACTCACGTACCACATTTGTCTGTTTGTAACCTCTTTAAGAATAGAACAATTATGTACGCTAGAATTTTCAATTGTCTCTTTCTGGTGCTAAGTATATATATCCTTTTAGTATCTATTTTACTGGCTAAATGCAGGATTCACCAGTTTTCTTTTAAGATCATTATTCTTATTATTTTTATCCAACAGAAATGTAAATTGACTGCTGGATTATTCTCATCATTAGTTCCAAGTATATTATTTCCAATTTTAAGATGATTTTTTTTCCTTTTAATTTTTTTCATTTTTCCCCTTTCTGATTTATGTACACACACACGCAATGATTACATAAAAACAAATATAACGACATAGGTATATATACTTTTGCAAACCATCAACACACATATATATATATATATATATACATGCAGGGAAACATAGATACTTAAAAATTCACATTTAGAATAATGCTGAAATTTCACATTTGAAAACTTGTTCTTTGCAAATTTTACAAGTATTTTTTTTTTTTTTTTTAATCATTTAACCCCAAGCAAGGAGATAAGGGGGGGTTACTGGGAGTGAACGAGAATGAGATATCTTGAGTGAGGAGAAATGAGAAAAAAGGCAATAAAAGAAGAGGTAACTGGGAGACAAACGATGGTGATTTTTGAAGATTGTAGATGGCAGAGAAGCAAGAAATTGGAAAGGTTTCCCACAGGTGAGAAGTGTAAGAAAAGATACTATTAGAACATACAGTTGTATATCGCTAGTTCGACAGTAAAACTGTGAGACCTAATTGTCAATCTAGAAGCACACTTAAATTCATGCAGTGAAGGCACCGAGCGGGAAAGATCCTTCATGTTCTGATTACCTTATAAGCAAAGTTACCAACACAAAAACAACAATTATTATTATATATCGGTAAAATCTCTGTAATAATGATGTGAAAAGATATAGGTAAATCTTGAATAAAGGGCACATACAAAGGTGTAAAAGAAATATATTCAGGAACCTGTAATGTTTATTATGGAAACAAAAAAATTATTTTCTTTTTTACAATAATGATCACCCTGTACAAGACCCAAGAGCTATCCAAAGTAGAGGGTTACTGAGGAAGAGGCACCATTTATGTGGACATGTGGGGAATATAATGGCTAGTCCTAGACTTGAACCAGTTAAGATTGTAGTGAACGGGAAAGCAGCTGTTCATGGGAAGAATCTGCTCGAGAAGAACTTACATCTCACCAGGTGGATACGAAGGGAATGATGGTGGTTTGCTACAATATGCATATAATGGTGGGTCTAAGCCATGTAGGTTAGAACTGGTGGCATTATTTACAGAAGAAAAAGATATTCGACTACACCTGCCATGAAGTCTAAAATTTAAGAAATCCACTTTTGTTTTAGAAATAACTGTCATTTCAAGTCCCTGCACCTTTTCTGTTGTTCTTTCCCTTGCTACCTGTAAGGTCAGTTTTCCCTGTTTTTTACTGTTCCAACCATCTCCTTACTACTCTCATGGAACTTTCTTCCTTAATGATTGCCTTTATGTACTTGTTGATTTCAGGGCCTCTGGTTTTTGTTTCTCCTACTAGTTAAATACATAGATTCTTTTATTTCCCGGACTCACTTCTCTTTCACCTCATATCCTTGGACTACTCTGTAACCCTCTGATCTTAACTGTGATAGTTAAAACAGGTGGAACTAAGGAGTGTAGGTCGTCTGAGCACTTTCTATGGAAATAGCTATAGAGCAGTGAGAGGCTTACAACATCTGGTCTCTGAGGAAGGGATTGTAAGGTGGAAAATACCATTTAAACTATTCATGTTCTCTGAGTCTTCCCAAATAACATAATAATTCAGTATTAAAGCTAAATTTGTTGAAAGCTTCAGTTCTTGAATAACTTATTTCAAAACACATTTTCCATATTGGCAAAAGGAATAAAATTTGCATAAACATATTTTAAAACTACTTATTTAAAAATTAACAAGGTGCAGTTTAACAGATATAAAGTAATCATATAAATCCAATGTAAATCTTTGTCTTAAATCTTATTTTTGCTAATCTTGGTAAGGGATTAATAAAAAGATATATTGTTATGAAAATGAATCTGATATATTTACAAGATCAGGTAAAAGGATTAGAATGCTGAAGCAAAAATACTGAAAGCAAATTTATTTAAGAGTAGGAAAAATTCAAATTAATTTACGCAAATATACACACACATATAAATGCAATATGCATATTTTTTACCTGTCTTGACAACCATATGAACTGCTGATGAAATGTGTTTGAGAGAGAGATTTAAAACACCTTGTGAGTTTACACTTGTTTGAGCCAATCTTAAAGTGTCATATTTTACAGTCTACCGACAGAGATTTAAAATGTCAGAAATCTGATTCTCCAAAGAATTAAATTTTAGATATTTTTTCTTTGCAGATTCTTGACTGACAGCTTAATTCAAAACATAGTCCCTGAAATGCATGTGAAATGTAAACTTCCATTAGACTAGGAATTTCAGTGTTTGAAATGAAGCAGTAAACATTAAATTTTGTCTATCTTTTGCATTACACTCACAGGATATATCAAAGGCAAGAGACACAAAGGAAAACCGTGCATAATCTACTTAACAAACTTGTGTAAATGGTTGTCCTCAGTCAAGTTTTCTTGAAAGATTTCCAGCTGTATGGCAAGTAGGATTGGCAGAATGGTAAAGAAACAGCCAAGGATAATCCATAAAATGTTGTTAAATGATCTCCAAACATCAAGAACAACAATTCCATTGCAATGTGTCAGTAACATACATTCCACAAATACATTTTACCACATCCTTTACTGATATGTACAGAAAGTATTTACCTTGAAATTATACCACATATAAATCTCAACTTTTGTAATAGTAAATATAAGAGAAAATTTACCTAAAATATATTGATATAGAATTCTAAATTTTTTATTTTAAAAGTACTTGGAAGGGTCAATGTGCCATTGTTATGTTATGTTAGAGTTATACCACATAGAGGTTTCATCTTTGCAATAGTAAATAATAGTGAATATTTCAGTAAATCTCTTTATATAAAATTATAAAAGAAATATTTAAAAAACATGAAGTAAAAATATATTCAGTACCCATTCATAAAAAGACTAAACTTATATTGATGGAGAGTGTAAATTTTTTGAGGGTTGATTCTAAACAGCTGTAGGTTATTCTAGAATGTACTAAGTCATAGTTATTGTTGTCAGTATTATGGTACAGTGAATCAGTTGACTGCAAACCATCATTGCTGTAGCCATCATAATACCAAAAACTAAGGAACATTGTACTGACCTCAGAGATATTATTGTTAGTCCTTATCATAAAAGTAAAAGTTACAGAGCCATAGAGTTGCAACTTCATCAATGCACCATTTTTTTGATAGTTTTCAAGTGTAAGGAACCTGGCTTGGAATTGAACTCTCTTCAATATGTTGCCTCTTGAAAGATTTCCAGTATTGACAGAATGGTAATTCACAATGTGTTGGTCAATGACTTCCAAGCATAAGGAACAACTGTTCTATTGCAAGCTGTCAGTGACCTACTCTACAATTATTGTTTGCAATCTTGTAAGGCATGATAAGAACTACTTTTGAAGAAACCATACATACTTTCTACTTTATGGCACATTCGTCACCAAGGGATACTTATTCCACCATCTTATTTGCATAAATATTTCATGCAGGTAATTAGGAGCTTTCCTCCACTTCTCATACCTCAATGTGTCCTGTGAGTGCTAAATTCTCAAAACCTTCTTTCTGTCTTTTTTATCTCCCAAGATTTCAACTGCTTCTTGATACTTAACATTAGGTTTTTAATTGTGTCTAATCTCTTTGTGTAAATGATTGGCAGAACAGGGTTCAGGAGAGATAGCATAAAGACAGAATTTACTTAGATCTACAAAAGAAAGAAAATTGAGGGGCGGAGGTTGATCACCCACGTCTTGAAGGCATTTTAAAGAAGAAGAAGAAACTATTAATCTGTATATTCAGCATTAAAAAAAAAACATTTACACATGAATGTTTCTAATTATACATGGCTGTCCACAACCTCCTATCTTTCGTTGCACTTAAAGCCACATCAATTTTGTTTATTATAAACTTGAATAGATCATGGGTAAATTAGCAAATTTGTCTTTTGAAACTCTGCAAGTAAAATGATCTTTGATGAGCTTTGACCCTTTGTGAATTTGTCAAAGAATCACAATTTAGATATTCAATATCCTTGCATTAACCACTGGCACCATTAAAATCGTATTGATATAGAAAGTTCTAATTTAGTGAATTTTATCATATTGTCATGTGATACTAATGAAATTTCGATTGCTCATGGAGTGAGAGCAAGAGAAGAAATAGCAATAGAAGAAAAGGGAAAGAGTAAGAGAGCAAACAAGTAGAATGGGGAGAGAATAAATAGAAACAGAGACAAGAATGAAGCAATAGAAAGAAAAGAATAAAATAAGGAGAAAACAGAAAAGTGAAAAAAGAAACCGAGAAGGGGAAGAGAGAAGAAATAGAGACAAAACTAGAAAAGATAAAAAGAGAGAGATAGAGAAGAAATAGAAATAAAAATAAATCTAGAAAAGTAAGAAAAGAGACTGAGGAGAGAGAAGAAATAGAGATTAAAAGAGAAAGGGAGATAAAAAGTGAGAGAAATAGAGAACTAGAAAGAAAGAAAAAATAGGAAAAGTAAGAAAAGAAACTGAGAAGAGAAGGGACAAAAATAGGAAAAAGTCAAAAAGAGAGAGAGATAAAGAAGAACTAGAAATAAAGAAAAAACAGAAAATTAAGAAAAAAATGTAGACAAGAATAGTGATAAAAAGAAAGAAATAGTAATATAGACAGAAATAGTGAAAAAAGAGAGAACTAGAAATGGACAAGAATAGCGATAAAAAGAGAGAGAAGGAGAAATAGCCAAGAATGGTGATAAAAAAAAGAGAAATAGAAAAGGACAGGAATAGCAATAAAAAGAGAGAGAAGGAGAAATAGCCAAGAATGGAGATAAAAAAAAGAGAAATAGAAAAGGACAGGAATAGCAATAAAAAGAGAGAGAAGGAGAAATAGCCAAGAATGGAGATAAAAAAAAGAGAAATAGAAAAGGACAAGAATAGCCATAAGAAGAAAGAGAAGGAGAAATAGCCAAGAATGGAGATAAAAAAAGAGAAATAGAAAAGGACAAGAATAGCAATAAAAAGAGAGAGAAGGAGAAATAGCCAAGAATGGTGATAAAAAAAGAGAAATAGAAAAGGACAAGAATAGCCAAAAAAGAAAGAGAAGGAGAAATAGCCAAGAATGGAGATAAAAAAAAGAGAAATAGAAAAGGACAAGAATAGCAATAAAAAGAGAGAGAAGGAGAAATAGCCAAGAATGGTGATAAAAAAAAGAGAAATAGAAAAGGACAAGAATAGCAATAAAAAGAGAGAGAAGGAGAAATAGCCAAGAATGGAGATAAAAAAAAGAGAAATAGAAAAGGACAAGAATAGCAATAAAAAGAGAGAGAAGGAGAAATAGCCAAGAATGGAGATAAAAAAAAGAGAAATAGAAAAGGACAAGAATAGCAATAAAAAGAGAGAGAAGGAGAAATAGCCAAGAATGGTGATAAAAAAAAGAGAAATAGAAAAGGACAAGAATAGCAATAAAAAGAGAGAGAAGCAGAAATAGCCAAGAATGGAGATAAAAAAAAGAGAAATAGAAAAGGACAAGAATAGCAATAAAAAGAGAGAGAAGGAGAAATAGCCAAGAATGGAGATAAAAAAAAAGAGAAATAGAAAAGGACAAGAATAGCAATAAAAAGAGAGAGAAGGAGAAATAGCCAAGAATGGAGATAAAAAAAAGAGAAATAGAAAAGGACAAGAATAGCAATAAAAAGAGAGAGAAGGAGAAATAGCCAAGAATGGAGATAAAAAAAAGAGAAATAGAAAAGGACAGGAATAGCAATAAAAAGAGAGAGAAGGAGAAATAGCCAAGAATGGAGATAAAAAAAAGAGAAATAGAAAAGGACAAGAATAGCCATAAGAAGAAAGAGAAGGAGAAATAGCCAAGAATGGAGATAAAAAAAGAGAAATAGAAAAGGACAAGAATAGCAATAAAAAGAGAGAGAAGGAGAAATAGCCAAGAATGGTGATAAAAAAAGAGAAATAGAAAAGGACAAGAATAGCCAAAAAAGAAAGAGAAGGAGAAATAGCCAAGAATGGAGATAAAAAAAAGAGAAATAGAAAAGGACAAGAATAGCAATAAAAAGAGAGAGAAGGAGAAATAGCCAAGAATGGTGATAAAAAAAAGAGAAATAGAAAAGGACAAGAATAGCAATAAAAAGAGAGAGAAGGAGAAATAGCCAAGAATGGAGATAAAAAAAAGAGAAATAGAAAAGGACAAGAATAGCAATAAAAAGAGAGAGAAGGAGAAATAGCCAAGAATGGAGATAAAAAAAAGAGAAATAGAAAAGGACAAGAATAGCAATAAAAAGAGAGAGAAGGAGAAATAGCCAAGAATGGTGATAAAAAAAAGAGAAATAGAAAAGGACAAGAATAGCAATAAAAAGAGAGAGAAGGAGAAATAGCCAAGAATGGAGATAAAAAAAAGAGAAATAGAAAAGGACAAGAATAGCAATAAAAAGAGAGAGAAGGAGAAATAGCCAAGAATGGAGATAAAAAAAAAGAGAAATAGAAAAGGACAAGAATAGCAATAAAAAGAGAGAGAAGGAGAAATAGCCAAGAATGGAGATAAAAAAAAAGAGAAATAGAAAAGGACAAGAATAGCAATAAAAAGAGAGAGAAGGAGAAATAGCCAAGAATGGAGATAAAAAAAGAGAAATAGAAAAGGACAAGAATAGCAATAAAAAGAGAGAGAAGGAGAAATAGCCAAGAATGGAGATAAAAAAAGAGAAATAGAAAAGGACAAGAATAGCAATAAAAAGAGAGAGAAGGAGAAATAGCCAAGAATGGTGATAAAAAAAGAGAAATAGAAAAGGACAAGAATAGCAATAAAAAGAGAGAGAAGGAGAAATAGCCAAGAATGGAGATAAAAAAAAAGAGAAATAGAAAAGGACAAGAATAGCAATAAAAAGAGAGAGAAGGAGAAATAGCCAAGAATGGAGATAAAAAAAGAGAAATAGAAAAGGACAAGAATAGCAATAAAAAGAGAGAGAAGGAGAAATAGCCAAGAATGGAGATAAAAAAAGAGAAATAGAAAAGGACAAGAATAGCAATAAAAAGAGAGAGAAGGAGAAATAGCCAAGAATGGAGATAAAAAAAAGAGAAATAGAAAAGGACAAGAATAGCAATAAAAAGAGAGAGAAGGAGAAATAGCCAAGAATGGAGATAAAAAAAAAGAGAAATAGAAAAGGACAAGAATAGCAATAAAAAGAGAGAGAAGGAGAAATAGCCAAGAATGGTGATAAAAAAAGAGAAATAGAAAAGGACAAGAATAGCAATAAAAAGAGAGAGAAGGAGAAATAGCCAAGAATGGAGATAAAAAAAGAGAAATAGAAAAGGACAAGAATAGCAATAAAAAGAGAGAGAAGGAGAAATAGCCAAGAATGGAGATAAAAAAAAGAGAAATAGAAAAGGACAAGAATAGCAATAAAAAGAGAGAGAAGGAGAAATAGCCAAGAATGGAGATAAAAAAAAAGAGAAATAGAAAAGGACAAGAATAGCAATAAAAAGAGAGAGAAGGAGAAATAGCCAAGAATGGAGATAAAAAAAAAGAGAAATAGAAAAGGACAAGAATAGCAATAAAAAGAGAGAGAAGGAGAAATAGCCAAGAATGGAGATAAAAAAAGAGAAATAGAAAAGGACAAGAATAGCAATAAAAAGAGAGAGAAGGAGAAATAGCCAAGAATGGAGATAAAAAAAGAGAAATAGAAAAGGACAAGAATAGCAATAAAAAGAGAGAGAAGGAGAAATAGCCAAGAATGGTGATAAAAAAAGAGAAATAGAAAAGGACAAGAATAGCAATAAAAAGAGAGAGAAGGAGAAATAGCCAAGAATGGAGATAAAAAAAAGAGAAATAGAAAAGGACAAGAATAGCAATAAAATGAGAGAGAAGGAGAAATAGCCAAGAATGGAGATAAAAAAAAGAGAAATAGAAAAGGACAAGAATAGCAATAAAAAGAGAGAGAAGGAGAAATAGCCAAGAATGGTGATAAAAAAAAGAGAAATAGAAAAGGACAAGAATAGCAATAAAAAGAGAGAGAAGGAGAAATAGCCAAGAATGGAGATAAAAAAAAGAGAAATAGAAAAGGACAAGAATAGCAATAAAAAGAGAGAGAAGGAGAAATAGCCAAGAATGGAGATAAAAAAAGAGAAATAGAAAAGGACAAGAATAGCAATAAAAAGAGAGAGAAGGAGAAATAGCCAAGAATGGAGATAAAAAAAAAGAGAAATAGAAAAGGACAAGAATAGCAATAAAAAGAGAGAGAAGGAGAAATAGCCAAGAATGGAGATAAAAAAAAGAGAAATAGAAAAGGACAAGAATAGCAATAAAAAGAGAGAGAAGGAGAAATAGCCAAGAATGGAGATAAAAAAAAGAGAAATAGAAAAGGACAAGAATAGCAATAAAAAGAGAGAGAAGGAGAAATAGCCAAGAATGGAGATAAAAAAAAAGAGAAATAGAAAAGGACAAGAATAGCAATAAAAAGAGAGAGAAGGAGAAATAGCCAAGAATGGGGATAAAAAAAGAGAAATAGAAAAGGACAAGAATAGCAATAAAAAGAGAGTGAGAAATAGTAATAGACAAGAATAGTGATAAAAAGAGAGACAAATATAAATAGACAAGAATAGTGCTAAAAAGAGAGACAAACAGAAATAAAGAAAACAACAGGATCAGTGAGGGAAGAACCAGAGAGAAAGGAAAGAATAAATAGAAATTGAGAAATGCTAGGAAAAGTAAGAGAAAATAGAAAGAGAGAATAAACAAAAGTAGAGGATAGCAGTGAAAGGGAATGAGAGAGAGAGAGAGAGAGAGTATGAGTTGAAACAGAAAAATTATGGAAATTAAGAGAAGAAATCAAAAATCAGAGATTGAGAAAAAATAGATTGGAATGAGTTTTAAAAAAAACACAAATTAATCCATTTGGGGTTTTATCAAATGAAATTGCTTTCTGGTTGATCTTATTGCTTATGTAAAAATAAAATAAATGATGAGATATAAAATAAGCAAGAAGCCCCAACCCCTAAAAATATAAGAAAGAATAACCCTTAAATATCATGGGTTTTATAACAGCATTCAGTTGATGTAGATAGATTGAGCAGGTTCATATGTTTATCAGCTCACTTTAGGATATTTTGAATTCTTCATGTTTTTCATTCATGGTTCATTCTGAATATCTTTCTTCATGATCAAGGTCTGCTATTCCAGAAGCTGCAATATGTAATAATTATCAGTCGAAATATCACAAAAATTATTTGAATATTCTTTTTACAAGGGTCTCTTTTTCTGCTAGACTTAAAAGAAACCTAGGGCAGCTTAGATCTCATACATGATATTTAAAAGAAACAACAGTAATGAAATGAAATAAAAAAAAGGGATATGATTTGGACAGTTTAAAATTGGCTGAAATCCAGGATTTCAAGATGTCATTTGATTGTGCCACTGAAAAAACAAGAAAAAGAGTGAGAGGTAAAATCTCTGAAGAAGCACCATGAAACTTACATGAATTGATCTTAAAATAATCTGCATATTAAAACAAAATTATCCTGGCATCTCAGTGAACTCTAGAGATTTTTTTTCTCTTTTATAAATGAGAATTAACCATTTTCATTTATTTTTTATATTTTTAGGGGGTCTCTGCCATGATTATATTATCTCTTTTTCCCTCTTTATCATCTCTAAAGGAGGAAAGGCCTACATCAGATATCAGATATAGATTACAGTGAAAGGTAAATCATATTTATTTTCCTTTGAATCACTCTTTTGATCTTGATCTTCATAAAAAAATTCTTCAATAATTTGTTCATTTTATTATTTATTTATTTATTTGGGCCAGTCATCAAAATTTTGCAGCCATCAACTCTGACGCCAAAATATCTTTGAAGCAGGTAACGTCAGATATAAATAATCAAAAGAAATAAAAATTGTAAGTTACTCAATCAAATTTTCTGGTAAAATATTTGGTTAAGCTGGAATTTAATTATAATAAAACTACTGTAAACTTGAAATAATTTTCAGATAAGAATCTAATATATTTTCACTATGGTCATGAAAAGGGGTTTCATTTTCAATCCATTCAGTTGGAAACATCCAAATATTTCAACATGATATAATTTAAATATATTAAAACAACAGTCAACTTGAAATCATTTTTAAATAAGAATCTTTTTTTAACTATGATCATAAAAAAGGGTTTCATTTTCAGTCCATTTAGTCACATACATCCAAATGTTTCCAGATGATATAATTTAATTATAACAAAGCTACAGTCAATTTGAAATCATTTTCAAGTAAGAATCTAACATATTTTTCAATTTGGTCATAAAAAAGGGTTTCATTTTTAATCCATTCAGTTGCATACATCAAAATTTTTCAAGATGATATGAATCATTTAGACTATACCAGGTTTTCTAATGTAAGTTAATATTTTTACAAGAAAATTAACATTAACCAGCCGATGTTGTTAAAATTTTAAAGCTATATTTCGCTGAGTAATATATCGTCTGGGTTTCAGCTAATACCCATCCTTACTAAATCAAAAAAACTTGTTTTGTTGATGTGATGCTTTATAATGAAAACAAAGTAATAATTGCAAGGTAAATTTATATTTTTAATTAAATCCAAAAGATAGAGAACATAGAAACATATTTGATTATTATAGCATTCCGTATATGTTGTAGCATACCTACAGACAATAATGGCCATGTCCCCATTCACATAAACACAGTAGTAAATACTGTATGTTGGTCTGCACTTGTAGATTCATTGTGGAATTCACTTGACTCACTTCTAGCAGTTGACTACTTTTTCTAGCCATCAGTGGCAAATCTTATATGTGTTGTTCTTGTCCTAAGTATTATCGTTCATTACTAACCTTAGTTTGATTATTCTATTCAGTAACCTTCCCTAGGTTACAATATACATAAATGAATTTTATTTTGCATGTTAATATGGCCTCTTTGACATTCTATAATCTTCATTGGTCTTTTATTCATTGATTTTGTTATATAATCTATCCCAAAATTTTCAGGATGTGCAAGTGGTGTAATGCATAGCATTTCTGAATGAGAAATTAAAGAGTTGAGTTCATTAGATTCCCTTACTCACAAATACTCTTGGGAAATGTATGAATCTATTTCTTCTCCCACCAGTTATGGGTTAAATAGTAGGACATGTATCTAAAGCCATCTTTGTTATTCTCAAAAAAAAGTGTTAATGCAATATTCACTCACAAAAAATAAATAATTCTTACAATCCAAAATGTTTTGTCTTTAAATATCCCAGAAAGTATCCTTTTTCATTAATGTGGCGTTTCTCTTTAGGACATAGGCAATCATGGCCCTCCACATCATCCTGTCCCTTGTAGCACTTAATAAGTTTTGTCTTTTTGTTATTTCTCCCAAACCCTGTTCTACCATCCATTTACTCAAGCTCATCAAGTATGTTACATGTAGCTTTCCTCTGTTCCTCTTTCCCTTAATCTGTCCTGTGAGTATCGGATTTTCCAAGTACTCCTTCCTCATTATGTGCCCCAACTGTCTATTCCTGATGTTAAGTATAAGTTTCTTTTTTGTTTCCATTTTTTCTAAATCTACGTTATTGCTCACATGTTTGGCCCATAGTATCCTCAGCATCCTTCTGTAGAACCTCATTTTTATTGCTTCATCTCTCTTCTTCATCTTTGAGGAGATTTCCAGCATTTGCTGCCATACAAACAAAAGATTGGTAAGCCATACAAATCAAGTCAATCGGCAATTCAATTGTAACATTAATTGAAGCAGTTTTTATTTTTTTCCATAGACCTTTGCTGTAATATTTTTTACATCATCATGTATATCTCTTTTAATGATGGATCATTGGATTAATATTATACAAAGCTGCAGCCATTTCATTAATTTGATGTGCGTCCAAATGTGTATACAGCTGATGAATAGATATTATCACATTGTACAATATGGTACCTTTATCTGGCATAAATATATTGTCTTGAAGCTTTTTTGTATGTAAACTTTATCACTCGAAAAACATTGTGTCCTAAAATTATCTTAGCAACACCATCAGATTTGAAGAGGCTTATAATTTTATTATCAACAGTACTAGACAAAATGTTAAATCACTACTCTACTAATTTTTAAATCATTTCACTACAAGAAAGGCAATAAAATCACTAAGACACAAAGCATTGCTGAGTGTTAGAGAATATGAGAAAAAGAACATTATTAAGGAGAGAAAATAAAAGAACAAGAATTAAGAAAACAGAAGATAACAATTGACATTGCATTTAAATTTTGGAAGATAACAATTGACATTGCATTTAAATTTTGGAAGATAACAATTGACATTGCATTTAAATTTTGGAAGATAACAATTGACATTGCATTTAAATTTTGGAAGATAACAATTGACATTGCATTTAAATTTTGGAAGATAACAATTGACATTGCATTTAAATTTTGGAAGATAACAATTGACATTGCATTTAAATTTTACTTGAAATGAATGAAAATCAAACTTGGGAAGCATGAAGCCAGAAGATGGTTCCACAAGCAAGAAGTGCAATAGAAGAAACTGTTAGCATAGAAATTACAGTTACATCTAGCCATTTCAATTGTAAAATGATGAGGCCTTGATGCCAATCTAGTACTGCGATTAAATTCATGAAGTCTAGGTAGCATAAAGGGAAGTTCATCAGAACAATTACACCATGACACAAAGGAGCTACGTTATAGTGGTGAGAAAGTAACTGAAGCCAAAATGCTAGGTCAGGACCAATAAAATGGCAGGTGCTTCTTTGGATTTCATCAAGAATCTCAAGAATATATAGCAGGAACACTAATTATCTTCTAAGTTGTGCTGTCTGACTATTTCCATAAGAATCATAACTCTAGCCCAGTCACCAGGTTCATACATTGTAGCTCTACATTCATCACTAATAATTGTAATTGGAAAATGAGTTTTCATGTACCTCTTTGCCCAACTTACATGTTTATTTTTTATGATGTTCACTTAAAGGTGATAATTTGGCTAAAGACTTAATATTAATTTCCATCTCTGTTTACATTCATAACACCAACTTCTCCAAATATTTTCTTACAGATCAATCTTTTTTTTTTTTTTAATTTTATAAAATCTTGTATTTCATGTCAGGTCAGTCAAGAGCTACTGATACCATGTAACCCAATAGTACCTGCCGCATGGCCAGATGATCATTAAGTATACTGGTTCCTCCACCAGGCTTTTTGGTGAGGAGAGTGGTAAAACATCCAGCACGGTTAGAAACAAAACTTGTTAAAGGGCAGATGAACTTTCTTGAAGGGTGAACATCCATTTAGCACACTGGGGTAGACAATGATACATATCTCTGTATGCAGCCAGTATAGTGATGACAACGTCGCTGGTGGGTGGGCTTCCTAGACTGATGACAGTGGTTAAGGATGAGCTTTTTTAATTAAGAGTAATCATTCTTCTAGAGTGAGTGTCAATCAAGGCTACAGAGCCCTGTATGTCTTGCTATTTTTTAATATGATAAAAAAAGAAAAATATGGGTAAAAAAGCAAAGAGCCTTCTCCTAGAGTGGTTGACAACCAAGGCTACAGAGCATGGTATGTCGAGCTATTTTACTCATAGTTAGGTGTGAATAAAATGGTAGGAGTTAAAGAAGATAAATATAGATAAAAAAAATCAAAGAGGTTTCTCCTAGAGTGGTTGACAACCAGGGCTACAGAGCTAAGTATACCCTGCTATTTTACTCATTGTTAGTGGAAAGTAAAATGGTGCAATAAAAGAAAAGAGAATATAATTTGATATTTTAGCTTTTAACATTTTACCTTTTAAAATATTTTTAATTTTCTTAAATTTCTTCAACTGCATTGCACTTGCTCCACTTGCCAATCATCTGTTCATCACTCATCCATCTTTTCCCTTACCCACTGCCTGTTAAACACGCAATGAAAAGCTACCAATTAAAGCACTCCATTACGATCATCTGCGAAATGAGGGTGTGTGCCCTGGTGTCATTCCATGACATGTGGTCCTAAGTGTGAAGAACTTCCGAGTAAAAGTGATTTACATAATAAAGCACTTGACAACTGGCCCACATCATCCCCAACAATTGAAAGAAAAAAGAAGGAAGACATGCTAATTTTGCATCTTTTGTCCTCAAATCTTTACATCTTTTTGTGTCCAAAATATGATTTAGGAGCAAATTTTTTTTTTCTGGGTTTGTGTTTGACTATTTTTCTTTTTTGGGAAAGTGGGGAGTGGATTTGTTGTACTTTGTCTCTAACAACTGCGTACGTGTCTACAGTAATACATGTTTATATGTGTGTGTGAAATTTGTATCTGTTTAATCCTTTCCCTTGTTCATTTTGATTTAACATTTCTCTTAAGCCGCCAATGTCATTAAATATATTAAAATATTCTGATGATAACTTTTATTCTTACAGTTTTATGATCTTAAGCAAACAGTTTATGAATGAGAAAAAAAGAAAGAAGTATTAATAAGTTTGAAAATGATAATTACTGTTCAAGAAAAAAGGAAGGAGAGAAAAAGCAATGGGGAGAAATAGACTGAAAGAAGAAAAGAAGAATTAGAAACAAGAGATTGAGAAAGGAAAAAATATTGGGAATAAAAAAGTTGAAAGGAGGAAAGGATGGGATTGTAGTTCTTTTAAGAAATAAAATAAAGAAGGAAATATGAAAAAGAAAGAAAGACGAAAATGTAAAAGAAGGCAAGAATGAAGAAAGGAATAAAGAATAGGAGATGTCGTAGAATGAAATGTGAGAGAAAGAAAGAATGAAGAAAGGAAAGTGAGAGAAAGAAACCACGAGGGAAATGTGGAAATAAAGAAGTGGTGAATTATGAAAGGAAAAAAGAATGAAACAATGAGAAAAAGAGGGAAAGACGTAGATACAGAAAAGAAACGATAAAGAAAGAAAGGAAATGTGAAGGAAAGAAAAAAGGTAGGAAATGTGAAGGATAGTAATGTGAAAGAAAAAAGGAAGGCGGGAAATGGGAGAAAAAAATAAAAGAAATGTGAAAGAGAAAGAGGTAAATGTGAAAAAAATAAAGATGGAAGGAAATATGAGGGAAAAAAGAGAGAAGAAAATGTGATAGAAAAAAAGAAAAAAGAAAGATGGAAATGTGTAAAAGGAAAGAAAGGTAAATGCAAAAGAAACAAAAAAATGAAAGCAGGAAAAATGATACAAAGAACAAAAAAAAAGAAAGGGGAGATGAAACAAAAAAAGTGAAAATGAAGGAAACATGAATGAATAACTCAAAGAAAGAGAGAGAATGAAATTGCAGTATCTTTTATTTCCAAATAGAAATGGACAAAAGAATCAAGAAAATATTGCATCAGTTAAATCAGACAAATTCTTCAACATTTCCAAAGATGAATAATAAAATATTAAGCCCCTACCCCCAGCCAAAAAAAAATTCCGTATCTTATTTTATGTCTTGACTACCAATATAACTTCATAATTTTGAGCCAAACAATATTAGACCATTAAATCTTTGTGATTTCAATTTTCAGGCACTTTCTCATTGGAGCCAAATCATTCAAATAATTAACTAAATTAAAATAAAGACAACAAAAAAAGGAAAAAAGTTAACAATCCTTTGATAACAAATATTCTTTTCCTCTGCTCCTCCCCCTGGGGATTTAATAATCTGATGAACATAGAGAAAGAGGTAAATGAAGGATAAAGCAGACGGGTGGAAATTAAACAAATGAATATAAAAAGAGAATGAAGCAAATCAGAGAAAGGAAAGCATTTTATTGACGACAAACCAAATATCTTCTATGTTCTCAATGCTTTGCTATGATTACCAATGAGAAAACAACAATGTTTTCCCTGTTATTTTATTCTTTGTATTTCAGAGACAATCAATGTTATTAAAATTCATTATCATTTTCATAATTTTCATCATTGTTGTCATCCCAATCAGTTTCTTCATTTCTTTACCTTCTTTATTTTTATGTCTACTTCTTTCTGCTTTTTTTAACTCTTGGATATTTTCTTTGGACATTTTTTTTTTTGCCTTCTTCAAAGTTCTATCTTTCTTCTGAATCAAATATATTACTTTTTTTGTACATTGTCTAATTCCAATTTCTGTTTTTCCATCATTTTATTTTTTCTCCTATTTTTACTGCTTCCATCTTATTCTTCACTTTTTCTTTCTTCTTTTATCTCCTTTATTCATTTCTTCATTTTTTCCTTCTTCTTTTATCTCCTTTATTCATTTCTTCACTTTTTCCTTCTTCTTTTATCTCCTTTATTCATTTCTTCACTTTTTCCCTCTTCTTTTATCTCCTTTATTCATTTCTTCACTTTTCCTTCTTTTTTTATCTCCTTTATTCATTTCTTCACTTTTCCTTCTTCTTTTATCTCCTTTATTCATTTCTTCACTTTTTCCTTCTTCTTTTATCTCCTTTATTCATTTCTTCACTTTTCCTTCTTCTTTTATCTCCTTTATTCATTTCTTCACTTTTCCTTCTTCTTTTATCTCCTTTATTCATTTATTCACTTTTTCCTTCTTCTTTTATCTCCTTTATTCATTTCTTCACTTTTCCTTCTTCTTTTATCTCCTTTATTCATTTCTTCACTTTTTCCTTCTTCTTTTATCTCCTTTATTCATTTCTTCACTTTTCTTTCTTCTTTTATCTCCTTTATTCATTTCTTCACTTTTTCCTTCTTCTTTTATCTCCTTTATTCATTTCTTCATTTTTTCCTTCTTCTTTTATCTCCTTTATTCATTTCTTCACTTTTCCTTCTTCTTTTATCTCCTTTATTCATTTCTTCACTTTTCCTTCTTCTTTTATCTCCTTTATTCATTTCTTCACTTTTCCTTCTTCTTTTATCTCCTTTATTCATTTCTTCATTTTTTCCTTCTTCTTTTATCTCCTTTATTCATTTCTTCACTTTTCCTTCTTCTTTTATCTCCTTTATTCATTTCTTCACTTTTCCTTCTTCTTTTATCTCCTTTATTCATTTCTTCACTTTTTCCTTCTTCTTTTATCTCCTTTATTCATTTCTTCACTTTTCTTTCTTCTTTTATCTCCTTTATTCATTTCTTCACTTTTCCTTCTTCTTTTATCTCCTTTATTCATTTCTTCACTTTTCTTTCTTCTTTTATCTCCTTTATTCATTTCTTCACTTTTCCTTCTTCTTTTATCTCCTTTATTCATTTCTTCACTTTTTCCTTCTTCTTTTATCTCCTTTATTCATTTCTTCACTTTTCTTTCTTCTTTTATCTCCTTTATTCATTTCTTCACTTTTTCCTTCTTCTTTTATCTCCTTTATTCATTTCTTCACTTTTCTTTCTTCTTTTATCTCCTTTATTCATGTCTTCACTTTTTCCTTCTTCTTTTATCTCCTTTATTCATTTCTTCACTTTTTCCTTCTTCTTTTATCTCCTTTATTCATTTCTTCACTTTTTCCTTCTTCTTTTATCTCCTTTATTCATTTCTTCACTTTTCTTTCTTCTTTTATCTCCTTTATTCATTTCTTCACTTTTTCCTTCTTCTTTTATCTCCTTTATTCATTTCTTCACTTTTTCCTTCTTCTTTTATCTCCTTTATTCATTTCTTCACTTTTCTTTCTTCTTTTATCTCCTTTATTCATTTCTTCACTTTTTCCTTCTTCTTTTATCTCCTTTATTCATTTCTTCACTTTTCTTTCTTCTTTTATCTCCTTTATTCATTTCTTCACTTTTTCCATCTTCTTTTATCTCCTTTATTCATTTCTTCACTTTTCCTTCTTCTTTTATCTCCTTTATTCATTTCTTCACTTTTTTCTTCTTCTTTTATCTCCTTTATTCATTTCTTCACTTTTCCTTCTTCTTTTATCTCCTTTATTCATTTCTTCACTTTTCCCTCTTCCTTTATCTCCTTTATTCATTTCTTCACTTTTCCCTCTTCTTTTATCTCCTTTATTCATTTCTTCACTTTTCCTTCTTCTTTTATCTCCTTTATTCATTTCTTCACTTTTCTTTCTTCTTTTATCTCCTTTATTCATTTCTTCACTTTTCCTTCTTCTTTTATCTCCTTTATTCATTTCTTCACTTTTTCCTTCTTCTTTTATCTCCTTTATTCATTTCTTCACTTTTCTTTCTTCTTTTATCTCCTTTATTCATTTCTTCACTTTTTCCTTCTTTTTTTATCTCCTTTATTCATTTCTTCACTTTTTCCTTCTTCTTTTATCTCCTTTATTCATTTCTTCACTTTTCTTTCTTCTTTTATCTCCTTTATTCATTTCTTCACTTTTTCCTTCTTCTTTTATCTCCTTTATTCATTTCTTCACTTTTCTTTCTTCTTTTATCTCCTTTATTCATTTCTTCACTTTTTCCTTCTTCTTTTATCTCTTTATTCATTTCTTCACTTTTCTTTCTTCTTTTATCTCCTTTATTCATTTCTTCACTTTTCCTTCTTCTTTTATCTCCTTTATTCATTTCTTCACTTTTTCCTTCTTCTTTTATCTCCTTTATTCATTTCTTCACTTTTCTTTCTTCTTTTATCTCCTTTATTCATTTCTTCACTTTTTCCTTCTTCTTTTATCTCCTTTATTCATTTCTTCACTTTTCTTTCTTCTTTTATCTCCTTTATGCATGTCTTCACTTTTTCCTTCTTCTTTTATCTCCTTTATTCATTTCTTCACTTTTTCCTTCTTCTTTTATCTCCTTTATTCATTTCTTCACTTTTTCCTTCTTCTTTTATCTCCTTTATTCATTTCTTCACTTTTCTTTCTTCTTTTATCTCCTTTATTCATTTCTTCACTTTTTCCTTCTTCTTTTATCTCCTTTATTCATTTCTTCACTTTTCTTTCTTCTTTTATCTCCTTTATTCATTTCTTCACTTTTTCCTTCTTCTTTTATCTCCTTTATTCATTTCTTCACTTTTCTTTCTTCTTTTATCTCCTTTATTCATTTCTTCACTTTTTCCATCTTCTTTTATCTCCTTTATTCATTTCTTCACTTTTCCTTCTTCTTTTATCTCCTTTATTCATTTCTTCACTTTTTTCTTCTTCTTTTATCTCCTTTATTCATTTCTTCACTTTTCCTTCTTCTTTTATCTCCTTTATTCATTTCTTCACTTTTTCCCTCTTCCTTTATCTCCTTTATTCATTTCTTCACTTTTCCCTCTTCTTTTATCTCCTTTATTCATTTCTTCACTTTTCCTTCTTCTTTTATCTCCTTTATTCATTTCTTCACTTTTCTTTCTTCTTTTATCTCCTTTATTCATTTCTTCACTTTTCCTTCTTCTTTTATCTCCTTTATTCATTTCTTCACTTTTTCCTTCTTCTTTTATCTCCTTTATTCATTTCTTCACTTTTCTTTCTTCTTTTATCTCCTTTATTCATTTCTTCACTTTTTCCTTCTTTTTTTATCTCCTTTATTCATTTCTTCACTTTTTCCTTCTTCTTTTATCTCCTTTATTCATTTCCTTCACTTTTCTTTCTTCTTTTATCTCCTTTATTCATTTCTTCACTTTTTCCTTCTTCTTTTTATCTCCTTTATTCATTTCTTCACTTTTTCCTTCTTCTTTTATCTCCTTTATTCATTTCTTCACTTTTTCCTTCTTCTTTTATCTCCTTTATTCATTCTTCACTTTTCTTTCTTCTTTTATCTCCTTTATTCATTTCTTCACTTTTTCCTTCTTGTTTTATCTCCTTTATTCATTTCTTCACTTTTTCCTTCTTCTTTTATCTCCTTTATTCATTTCTTCACTTTTTCCTACTTCTTTTATCTCCTTTATTCATTTCTTCACTTTTTCCTTCTTCTTTTATCTCCTTTATTCATTTCTTCACTTTTTCCTTCTTCTTTTATCTCCTTTATTCATTTCTTCACTTTTTTTCCTCTTCTTTTATCTCCTTTATTCATTTCTTCACTTTTCTTTCTTCTTTTATCTCCTTTATTCATTTCTTCACTTTTTCCTTCTTCTTTTATCTCCTTTATTCATTTCTTCACTTTTCTTTCTTCTTTTATCTCCTTTATTCATTTCTTCACTTTTTCCTTCTTTTTTTATCTCCTTTATTCATTTCTTCACTTTTTCCTTCTTCTTTTATCTCCTTTATTCATTTCTTCACTTTTCTTCTTCTTTTATCTCCTTTATTCATTTCTTCACTTTTCTTTCTTCTTTTATCTCCTTTATTCATTTCATCACTTTTCCTTCTTCTTTTATCTCCTTTATTCATTTCTTCACTTTTTCCTTCTTCTTTTATCTCCTTTATTCATTTCTTCACTTTTCTTTCTTCTTTTATCTCCTTTATTCATTTCTTCACTTTTTCCTTCTTTTTTTATCTCCTTTATTCATTTCTTCACTTTTTCCTTCTTCTTTTATCTCCTTTATTCATTTCTTCACTTTTCCTTCTTCTTTTATCTCCTTTATTCATTTCTTCACTTTTTCCTTCTTCTTTTATCTCCTTTATTCATTTCTTCACTTTTCTTTCTTCTTTTATCTCCTTTATTCATTTCTTCACTTTTTCCTTCTTCTTTTATCTCCTTTATTCATTTCTTCACTTTTCTTTCTTCTTTTATCTCCTTTATTCATTTCTTCACTTTTCCTTCTTCTTTTATCTCCTTTATTCATTTCTTCACTTTTTCCTTCTTCTTTTATCTCCTTTATTCATTTCTTCACTTTTCTTTCTTCTTTTATCTCCTTTATTCATTTCTTCACTTTTTCCTTCTTCTTTTATCTCCTTTATTCATTTCTTCACTTTTCTTTCTTCTTTTATCTCCTTTATGCATGTCTTCACTTTTTCCTTCTTCTTTTATCTCCTTTATTCATTTCTTCACTTTTTCCTTCTTCTTTTATCTCCTTTATTCATTTCTTCACTTTTTCCTTCTTCTTTTATCTCCTTTATTCATTTCTTCACTTTTCTTTCTTCTTTTATCTCCTTTATTCATTTCTTCACTTTTTCCTTCTTCTTTTATCTCCTTTATTCATTTCTTCACTTTTCTTTCTTCTTTTATCTCCTTTATTCATTTCTTCACTTTTTCCTTCTTCTTTTATCTCCTTTATTCATTTCTTCACTTTTCTTTCTTCTTTTATCTCCTTTATTCATTTCTTCACTTTTTCCATCTTCTTTTATCTCCTTTATTCATTTCTTCACTTTTCCTTCTTCTTTTATCTCCTTTATTCATTTCTTCACTTTTTTCTTCTTCTTTTATCTCCTTTATTCATTTCTTCACTTTTCCTTCTTC
The DNA here is from genome assembly GCA_964036315.1 of Acanthosepion esculentum. Lineage (NCBI taxonomy): Eukaryota > Metazoa > Mollusca > Cephalopoda > Sepiida > Sepiidae > Acanthosepion > Acanthosepion esculentum. The sequence continues at coordinate 50,394,657 of OZ038487.1, read as the reverse complement.
TTTTATCTCCTTTATTCATTTCTTCACTTTTTCCCTCTTCCTTTATCTCCTTTATTCATTTCTTCACTTTTCCCTCTTCTTTTATCTCCTTTATTCATTTCTTCACTTTTCTTTCTTCTTTTATCTCCTTTATTCATTTCTTCACTTTTCCTTCTTCTTTTATCTCCTTTATTCATTTCTTCACTTTTTCCTTCTTCTTTTATCTCCTTTATTCATTTCTTCACTTTTCTTTCTTCTTTTATCTCCTTTATTCATTTCTTCACTTTTTCCTTCTTTTTTTATCTCCTTTATTCATTTCTTCACTTTTTCCTTCTTCTTTTATCTCCTTTATTCATTTCTTCACTTTTCTTTCTTCTTTTATCTCCTTTATTCATTTCTTCACTTTTTCCTTCTTCTTTTATCTCCTTTATTCATTTCTTCACTTTTTCCTTCTTCTTTTATCTCCTTTATTCATTTCTTCACTTTTTCCTTCTTCTTTTATCTCCTTTATTCATTTCTTCACTTTTCTTTCTTCTTTTATCTCCTTTATTCATTTCTTCACTTTTTCCTTCTTGTTTTATCTCCTTTATTCATTTCTTCACTTTTTCCTTCTTCTTTTATCTCCTTTATTCATTTCTTCACTTTTTCCTACTTCTTTTATCTCCTTTATTCATTTCTTCACTTTTTCCTTCTTCTTTTATCTCCTTTATTCATTTCTTCACTTTTTCCTTCTTCTTTTATCTCCTTTATTCATTTCTTCACTTTTTCCTTCTTCTTTTATCTCCTTTATTCATTTCTTCACTTTTTCCCTCTTCTTTTATCTCCTTTATTCATTTCTTCACTTTTCTTTCTTCTTTTATCTCCTTTATTCATTTCTTCACTTTTTCCTTCTTCTTTTATCTCCTTTATTCATTTCTTCACTTTTCTTTCTTCTTTTATCTCCTTTATTCATTTCTTCACTTTTTCCTTCTTCTTTTATCTCCTTTATTCGTTTCTTCTCTTTTTATTCTTTGCATGTGAACCATAAAAAATATTCAATGCATCTGTGTGATTTAAGAACATATGATAAAGTGTTATATCTTATTACTAAGTCTGTGTCTAGGAAAGTTGGTTCACTGTCATATGCTAGACAATTTTTTACTCCAGAATCTATCTTATATATTTATATCTATCATTCATCCATGCTTTCACTGTTGCTGCTACGTATGGTCTGATGCTCCTGCTATTTATTTAGAAATTCTTGATAAAACCCAAAGAAGAATCTGCAATATTATTGGACCTGACCTGGCACCCCAGCTTCAGTTACTTTCCCACTGCCATAATGTAACTTTCTTGTGCATTTCCTATAAATATTTTGATGGTAATTGTTTTGATAACTTTCCTCTATGGTACCTAGACTTTATGAATTTAAGTGCAATAATAGATTGGCAACAAAGTCTCATCTCTTTGCAGTTGAACTGGCAATCTGTAACCATAAGTTCTTTGCTAACAGTTTCATTTCTTGCACTTCTCACCTGTGAAACTCTCTTCTGGTTTTCTTCCTTTCCAGCCAACTTTGATCTTCAAAAGTTTAAATGCAATGCCAATTGTTGTCTATTGTCTTCTTGACTCTACTTCTTTTATTGTTTGAGTTTTAATGGCTTTATATCCTTACTTGGGGTGAAATGATTAATATATATATATATATATATATATATATATATAGCGTTAGTAAAATAAGCATATCCCATCTCCCCTTTCACCTGTAACCATCCACTATAATAAAATAACTTATTTTCAGCACTAAATCTGAATTAATTAAAGTTTTATAAGCTTCTACTAAGAGTTGTTGCTATATTACACATATATACACATACATATTTGTATACCAAATATGTGCCAGCATGATTAAATTTTTTATTTCACTCCAATGGTATGGTTCTTACTGGCTATTCCTTTTTTTTACAACAATGTTCACTCTGTACAAGACACAAGAGTCACTCAAAAAGGAACATTATTAAGGAGAGAAAATAAAAGAATAGGAATTAAGAAAACGGAAGATAACAATTGACATTGCGTTTAAATTTTACTTGAAATTAATTTTTTGTTGACTTTATTTTAATTTAGTTAATTATTTGAATGATTTGGCTCCAATGAGAAAGTGCCAGATTATTGAGTAAGAAGAACAGTTTATGTAGAGAAGATAAACTCTGGTCTTGAACAGGTTAAGATTGTGGTAATTGGAGAAGCTTTATTTTAGGAGTCGATTCCACAATGCAGAGGTTCTTGTGTAGAAACTGCTAGTGTGGAACATACATCTCACTAAAAGAATATGAAGCGAATAAGGGTGGTTTACTACAATGTGAGTCACATGGCAGATCTTAGCAATGATGGTTAGAACTGGTGGTTCTAAGGAATGTATTTTGTTTGTATGCTTTACAAAGAAATAGTAACAGCAAGAGGCTTGCAACATCTCATCCATGGGAAAGGGATTGTAGGATGAAATTCATCACCCACAATGTCGCGGATGTCATATTTATTATTTTTCAAATAATTTCCTCTACAGCATACTTATTTTGTCTCATAAAGAATTTCACTGCCTACATTATAAGTTGAAAAATTCCTACCAGTATGACTATTCCAGATGGTACTTGCATTTGGTACACAAGAGTACACATATGTATTCTATCGATCAATTCATTTTCTATAGCTCATCAGCCGTTTATTTAAAGCCAGAGAATATTTTTAGATTGTAATAAATTTTTTTGGGATAATAATGGTTTAGTGATTAATACAAATCTTACTAAATATCCCATACCTGTGGGGTGAAGAGGTGGATTCATACCTTTCCCAATGGTATTTGTGTGTAAGGGAATAATGAACCCAACATGAACTTAGCGCTCCAATTAACAATTCCAAGTCATTATCCATTACACGACCCACACATCTAAGCTAACATCACTTAGTATTCCCAAACTCTCATCCATCTAGGTACTGACCAAGCTTGAAGTTGCTTAACTCCAATGATCATACAGAAACTGGTGTATCAATGTGATGTTGCCATAAGCCATATATACATCGCACAAAAACTTTTTCCACTTTGTCATACATCTTTCCTCCAAAACTATATATCATTATCCCATATATATATAAATAAAATAAATCCTAAAGAGCCATGAACAACCTACCTAGGTTTCACCTAAACAGATCGTCAGGGTAATCTGGCTAAAGAGGAAATGACACAAAACAATTTTTATTGATATAACCACTAAAAACTAATTAGCATAAAACCACGTGACAAAGGAAGATAAGAAAAAAAAAGTTGTTATTTTTTTGCAAAAAACTATATTGAGATAATGGATGATGAAATTAATATCATCTTAACTGCTAGGAAATCATTGTTAGCACATAATTCCACTTGGACTAAGTGCCTTAATGAGGATTTGATGTCCCTATAGGAGCATATGATTCAGCCCAGGTTGCTGATTTAGTATGTTTTTATATTTTAGATACACTTAATAGAATTTTAGATCCAAAACTAGTAGGCCTATATAAAGATGATGGACTTATTTTCATCCCCATCAGTAATGGTTCACTAACTGTGAAGTTACAAAAGAAAAACATTAGAGCTTTTAAGTTACTAGGATTTAAGGATTGAGATTTCTTCTAACCTTAAAATATTGGACATCACCCTTAACCTTAAAAATAAAACATTTAAACCTTACCATAAAGAGAATGAAACCACCAACTATATTAATGTTAGTTATAACCACCCAAGGCCATTGTGAGACAAATACGCACTACCGTCAGCATTAGAATAAGCAAATTATCATCCAACATAATAATCTTTAATAAAAATAGAGAATTGTATGAAAATGCTCTCCATAAAAGTGACTTCCAAAATAAATTATCTTACCTAACCACCATAAGTAGCACTAAAATATCTCAAGTGGGATGTAGGCACAGAAATAGAGAAAGAAAAATTATATGGTTCAACCACCCACTTCTGCAAATTATCAAATATTAATATCAGATGGCATTTCCTAAAGTTAATAAATAAATATCTTCACAAAAACAACCCTCTCAGTAAGATTTCAATAGGAAAAGGATCAAAATTAGCTATTCCTGCACCAATAACATGTACAAAATTATTAATTCTCATAATAACTGTAGTAAATTCTATGGGATAAACAATAAACCTGGCATGGAACACTCCTGTAATTGTAGAAATAGAGGAAATTGTCCAGTTGACGGCAAAAAGGTAGATCTACTAAGGTGATATACCAAGCAACCATTTCCCCCAGAAAATATGTTAAATTATAATGTTTACATTGGAATTTCCATGGGAGACTAGAAAGTGAGATTTTATACCCACAGGCACTCTTTTACCAATCCTAAATTAAAATACCAGACAGCTCTTTCAAAGAAATTTTGGGAATTGAAGGAGTAAGTTCTGAACCCATAGATAAACTGGAAAATTATAGGTTTCGCTCATACTCCTAATAGTCTTAGAGATAGGAGTAATCTATGTTCAGTGGAAAAAATTAGAATAATAAAATATAATAAAAAATAAAATTTTTTTGTGTTTTTGTTTTGTCAGATTTGTTTTTTGGGGTTTTTTTTTGTATTTTTGGGGGTTTTAAATATTTCCAGGTATAGTTTGGTTTTCTTAATAATTTAACTTATTCTTAAAGTTATAAATGAATAATTTATTTTATCTTTCAATTGTTTCATCTTTAAATTTTTTATTCCTCACTAATATAAGTATTTTTTTAAATATATTCTTTCTTTATATGAAATATCTAAATACAATTTATTGTTAATCTTGCTAATACTTATGTGGAAGTATAATTCACTATTTTCTGGTGGGAACCTAAAATTTTTTATATATAATTAAAAACTTTGTTTATATATAAACTCCCTTTTCAACCCTCCTTTAGTTTCGTTCAATACCTTATTCTTCATACAACCCGAACTTCAGGTCATATGAGTAATATCCTGGTTCAATCAGTTGAGCCTCGGGAATTTTGTCTGGTGGAGGCATCGATTCGAGTAGGTTCGGTGTCAATTTCTCAACTGCTGTCTAAATTAAATTCTAAATCTCTGATTCTGATATGAATACAGTCCTTTCACCAGGGTTGAATAAGACTTAATGTTGATTGAAATAGATCTTTACCCAAATGAGGTCATTTTGGATTTTTTGCATTGTAATTTAATATATATATATATATATAATATATATATATATATATATATATATATATATATATATAACCAGTTTGTGACTGGAAGAGATAATTCCAAGGAGGACATAAATCCAGGGAGAGCTCAATGTATACTACAGAGCATTAGAATGATAATAAGAAGACAGAGACTTTAATTATCCATTTCAATTATAATTTATCTCGTGAACACCAGGGTGTTCAACTCTTCAGATCAAAATCTCATCCATAAAGATTTACAGAGGAGATTTTGATCTGAAGAGTTGAACACCTCGGTGTTCATGAAATAAATTAGAATTGAAATAGATAATTAAAGTCTTCGTCTTCTTATTATCACTATATATATATATATGGTTATTGAATGACAGTGAAAGAATTCTGTGTAATGCATTTTGTCCTCAAAAAAACTCACTGGACATTTTAGGGGATAAAATGCATTATATAGAAGATTTATCACTTTGTCATTCATTCACTTATCACTGTTCTTATATTTAGAAATTTATATATCATATTCTCCAATATACAAGCCAATGTCTGTTGCTTTATAATGCATAAAACATGCCATGCTATTGAGTCAGTTTTCCTTATCCATACAAGATGAAAGTCCGCATAAGTTTAAGAATACTTCATGGGACAGCTAAAGTATGGATGACAAAAAGTGTCAAAACCTTCTATTACCCACAAGGGCAAAACTATATTCCCAACATTACATCACCATTAAATGACAGGCAACTCTCAAGTACTTCAATCATTCAGAAGTAAAAAATCATAACTTATACAGCTTCAACTTTTACTTATACATAATGCCTACTTGTCAATTTTATATATTTCTTTTATGTGGCATGTCCTTTCAGGTAGTAGGGGATCATGACTCTCCACAACTTTCTCTATTTCATTGTTGTAAATAACTTCTGACTCTTTGTCCCTGTTCTGCCATCTATTCTCATAAACTTGTTAAGTAAGTTACATACTGTTCCCCTTTGCTTCTCTTGTTTTCACTATATTCTGTGAGTGTTAAATTTTCCAGACTATCTTTCTTCATTATGCGTACCATAATTTCAGCTGTCTCTATTTGATTGTAAGTATAAGTTTCTTTGTTCCTGCTAAAATTTTTTATCATCTCATGTGACAGCTCAAATATGGATGACCAAAAAGGACAAAACCTGTTATTACCCATAATGGCAAAACTATATTCCCATTACATCACCATCAGCTAACAAGCAACTCTCAAGAAATCATAACTCATGCAGTTTCAACTTTTGCTTATATATAATGTCTACTTGTCAATTTTATATACATCTTCCTTTATGTGCCATGTGATTTCAGGACATTGTCAATCATGTTTGTACACAACTTTTCATCATTTATTGCTCTCACTTTTGATATATTACCACCACCCTTTATCCCTGTTTTGACATCCATTCACACAAATTCTTTCAGTAATTTGTTTTCCTCTCTTTCATTTACTTTCAGTATATCTTGTAATTGTTAAATACACCAGGCCTTCTTTCCTCATTATGTGTCTAGAGCTATTTCAGTTGCCTCTGGTAAATGTCTTTGTAGTTCTTGTTTTCCTTCAGTCTTCTTCATGGTTTGACTGGACTGCCTATGGCATTTTTCCCATTTGTTTGTAGGACACCATCTCTATTGCTTCACTTGTGATGAGATTGCTCAGCATTCACTGCCATATCATTACATATCATGTAGCAGTTCAATAAAAGCATTGGTTAAAATAATCTATGACTTAACACAAAGAGTTGTGAGTTCAATACCTGGCCACAGGTGAACAAAAACTTGGATAGTTGAGTAACTAAAGGGAAATAACTGAAACTGAGATATCCAGAATAGACATGGCACATGGAATGAGAACAATCTACCCCAGTGGACTAAATAATGGGTTCAGTTCAAAATTTCAATGTATATCATCCAAAGAAAACAACAATTAAAACATTGTCAATACGACAATAAGGATGAGGACAACAGTTCAAATAATGTAAATGTTTTACTACAGACAGAAGTAGCAGTTCAATATTCTTGTGTTTGTATCTAATGATGTTTTCCTTTGTCTTAATACTTTGCTTAATTTCTGAAAGTTTTTCTTTCACTATTGCAATTCACCTTGAGATTTCTGTGTTACATTTTATAGACATCTGATTTAAAAAAATCAATTACCCTTAATTTTAACTTTTACCCTTAAATTAACTTCACAAAAAACATGTTTTGTGAATAAAAAAAGAAAATAATTATTTGTCATCTGCTTTATCATTCATTGTTCGGAAGGATTACTCTAACTCAGAATAAGAATTGAAGAATGGGAGAATGAAAGAATTAAAAAATGAATAAATGAAAGAATAAAAATGAAGATAGAGGAATAAAGGTAGAGAAAAGGTTTGTGGTGATGGCGGGGTATGTTTTCTTTGGTAAAAAAAAATATCTTAAATTTAGTAAGCCTCATGAACACGTGATTCCCAATGAAGACAGTAATAAACACTGGTCAATGTTGCTTGAGTTCAGACTAATCTTACCAAAGTAAGAATTAAAAATGCAAGTGATAATATATATATATATATATATATATATACATACATATATATATATATATATATATATATATATAACTTTAAACTAATGACTTGCACAATCTAGAAAAACTTATTAAAAAGTGTGCCCTCCAGCAAGACTCAAATCTGCATTCACCTTTGCAGGAGAAATTACTGTTAAATCCAATGTGCAATGACCTCTTAGCTGCGAAAAGCTTCAAAATTAGGTAATGTTCTATTTGCCTTTTTCTATTTACATTTATTTGTTCAGATTTTCTTGAAAGTCATAACTGTTCCATGTACAAAACAAAGTAATGTCTAAAGAATTCATGGGCTTTAATTTTTTAATCCAACATATTCTTATTACTTTAAATGTTATTCTTAGTAGATACCCATATTAGAGTAGACAGTCTGCTTATTTTAAATAGTATTTTATTTCATCTACCTCCTGGTATACTTGAGAAAACTTATTAAAGAAAAATATGTACTCCACTCTTATATATATATATATATATATATATATATATAAACCACTATCCTTTACTCCACTGTGCCTCCTCAAGGCACAGTGAAGTAATGGATAGCAGCTCACATTGAGGAAATCGGAGAGCTGAGTTTGAATTCCATTCGAATCCATTACATTCACTTACATGCTAATACCCTTGGGAAAGGTATGAATTCTCTTCTCCTCCCCTCAGCTATGGGTAAATAGCAGAACAGCCTGGGTTCTATAGCCTTGGATGGCACCTGGTCTAGGAGAAGGACAACTCTGAATTCAAAACCTGTGAAGGCTCATTTGGAGACCTTATGGCACATAGTGCACCAGGTCTCTGTATTTGACTCTTCAAAAAGTGTGGTTGGTTCTACACAAAGCCTTCACCACCATAATCAAATCATTGGTGCAAGTGACTGGCTGTTACTTCCTAGGAATTGAGTTCCTTGACCCTCATGCATCAAATAGTGGGAGAGTTCAACCAGCATATATATATATATATATATACACATATATATATATATATATATATATATATTTCACATCAGCAACAAGTTTGTGTGTTAAAAAAGTAACAGGATTTATGAAAAAGCATTAGTCATCATGAACTTGGATTATGTGTACAATTTCTATAAAATTATAATCATCGTTATTGTTATTTGATCACGAACATATTCATAATCATAATATATCCTCATTGAGGATCTGATCATCATCATAACTCCTTATTATCACCATCATCATCATCATCAGGAATCTCTCATCACATCATATATCATAGCCAGCTTCCCCACAACCCATCTTCTTTTCTTGATTTGCTGGTCCATTAAGCCCTTGTTTGTCATCGAGTTGAGAAGTAAACACTAAACACTGAACAGCGTTTACAGCTAATCAGGGGGGAAAAAATGAAAAGAAAACTTTCGATTTTTTCTTAGTATTTTTTAATCTACTTTTTTAGAATCAGGAATGTGAGGCATAAATAAAAAAAAATTCTTTGTTTTTTTTTTCAAAGAAAAAAGACCCTGAGTAATAACATGATTAAAATACTAAAATAAAAAAATGGAAAAATAACTAAAATTAAAATGAAGTATATATAAAAAAAAGGAATGAATAAATGATGATACCTATAAAAAGAAAATGTAATGAATAAGAGTGAAAGAAATTCTAAGAATTAAAAATGAATGAATCAATAAATCAAAGAAAGAAAAAAGTAGAATGAAATGAACAAAAAGAATGAAAATATCAAGCAAGAGGAAAGCAATATTGTGAAAGAAGAATTATAAAATAAAATAGAGGAAAAGGAAGTAAAAAAAAGGAAAAAGAGAGAAAGAAAAATGAAGATAAATTGAAAGTAAGAAATAAATCGAGAAAGATAGAAAAATAGATACACTAACAAAAGAAGAAAAAGTATAAAGAAAAAGAAAAAGGATTGAAGAGGAGTCAATAAGAAAGAAAGAAGGAATGAAAAGAAAAGAAAAAAGATTTAAAAAAAGGGAGTTAATAAGAAAGAAAGAATGAAAAGAAAAGAAAAAACAAGATGTTTGTGTGATAGTGGTCTGGGTTTATTTGGAAATGTGCCTTGATTTTTAATCAAATCATTATTAAGAGATTTGTAATTTGAATCAGTCAGTTGAGTGGGGTGAAGCAGATTTTTATGTAAATATTGATACTAATTCTGCTCATCATTTGAACGACTTGATGAGATGACAAATACACAAGATGTTTGCCCAGAGAACATGTTCAATGTTACAAGTAAATCTACAAAGCAGTCTCACTGGATTTAATGCTTCACTTGTGTCAACACATGACTGGATTATCAAAGAAAAACGCCTTGTTGCCTGTAGGCCTGTAAAAAAACAAAAAAGCATAGACTAAAATGTTCTGATGCTAAGCAGGTTTCAAGATAGGGATATTAGTCATTGACTGATTTTTGACTCTTATGCAAAACAAATCTATGTCTATCTTATATGATTCTTGAACAAACAAGAAAAAATATAAAATGGACCAATGTCTACCATTTTATTGTTTATGGCTATGGCAGAATTCAATAATAAATAACCAGGAAAATGGTGATATACCGTAAAATAAGTCAATATAACTGATGCTACCATTTACTCAAGTATACACATACAAATCTCACTTATATACAAAGTGTGATGGATAAATTGTCATTTAAATTATGCAAATGTGAAAATAATACTGATATCTCATTTTAATAAATATATTTACCAAAATTACACAAAAATATCTTGAAAAATGTTTTCCCTAGTGCCCCAACTACATGAATTTAATTGTGCTACTTGATTGGGATCTAGGTCCCACCCTTTTACTGCTGAAAGAGTTATATGTAACCGCCACTTCTACTCCAACAGTTTCTTTTCTCGCACTTCCTACCTGTGGAACTCCTTTCCGTTTCCTTGCTTCCCTGATAACTACAGTCTTCAAAAGTTTAAATGCAATGTCAATCGCCATCTTCTGTTATCTTGAACCCTTGTTCATCTTTTATTCTTTCCTCAACCCCTCCCCCACACAGAGTCTTTTCTATCACTTGCACTCTTTGTAGCCCCCTGCTTACTAGTGGCACTACCACCTTGCTTGGGGTGAATTTTTTAAAAGAAAAACTACTAAAGAGTAAATTTACTCAATAATATCGCCATTGGCTTCAACCATGGTCTCAAGACAACTTTGGAATCTCCTGCATCTCTTCTGGACAGTCTCCTTCTTTAAGTTGTTGAATGCAGCCATAATCCTTTCCTTCGGTTCATCTTTAGTGTTCTGTGGAATTTTGTTGGTCTCTTACTCAATTGTACTCCACACATAATATTCGAGGTGTGGCTGCAGTCTGGGGGGTTAAGTGGCTAAATGTAAGGAGTGAGATATGGTTGTAGAAATTGTCTGACAGCCATGATTGTGTGCTCCTGCTTGTGTGGCATGATACAGAGTCCTGTTGCCAGACATAAGGTCTTTCAGAAGCCACCCTCTTCACCCAGGGTAGCATTACCTTCTCAAGGCACTTGATGTAGACCTTTGTGTTGAGTCTGAGGCTCTCACCAACAAATTTGTAATTTCTTTTCTTTTCAGAATGATCAGAGTGAGTTTTCCGAGCTGCCATACTTTTGCAATCACCATTACACTCATCCAACCCTTTCTGAATCCTATGCACTGTCATCATATTGACACCCAAATTCTATCAAATGTTCATATTGGAGCTTCTGGCATAAATGCCAAGCAGAACAGCATGCTGTTTCCAAATTTCTGGTGGAGTGAATTGTGTCATGGTGCTCTTTTCTCACAGATGGTGCCCAACTGACTCTACTATAATGTGCAGTCAACAAAATCAAAAACAGATAATGCGAATGTGCAAAATTAAAAATATAAAATGGCAATAATTTATCCATTGCACTCTGTATCTAATACATTTAAAAGGAAGTAAATTTAACAGATTTTATCACTTTAAAAATTATTTCTCGTGGATTCTTGTACTTGAGAATATTCTCCGTTTGGTCAGATTACTAAACAAAAAAATCCATTACTTCTTTAAAAAATGGCATTGTTTAAGTTTGGACATGAAACTGAGCAGATATGAAATTTTTGAGAATCTATGACAAGAAGAATTTTGTTTAAAGACAATATTCAGCCATGCCTGATCAGCTAAGTTCTTCATAACTCAGTCAGTCTAGAGCACAAAATAAATATATAAATATACTGTTCAATAGATAAACAGAGCATCTACTCAAATATGAGTATCCACTAGAAAATAACTTTTAAAGTGAGAGATTCTTGATATAATCCAAAGAACAATTGGCAATGGTATCGGTTCTAAACTGGCACCTCAACTTCAGTTACTTTCCCACGACCATGATGTAGCTTCCCTGTGACTATGAATACTTTCAAGTTAATTGTTCTGATGAACTTTCCTTTATGGTACCTAGATTTATGAATTTAAGTGCTGTACTTGATTGGCAGTAAGGTCTCATCAATTTACAGTTGAAATGGCTAGATGTAAACATAAGTTATATGCTAACAGTCTCTTTTATCACAATTTTAGCTTCTGGAACTCTGTTCTAGCTTCTTGCTTCCCAGTCAAATTTGATGTTCAAAAATTTAAATGCAATGTCAATTGTTATCTTCTAAATTCTTGTCCTTTTATTGTCCTCTTGCCTTAATAGTAGTTTTTCTCATATTTTTTAACATTCAGTAATTTCTAGTAGCTTTATTGATATATATATATATATTATCCCATGACCAATAGTGCTGTAAGGATCTCATGTGTACTGCAGCCACAGTAGAAGTGGTGTTCCTTGGGCAAGATTGCCTGACAGAGCCCAACCCCAGGCCAGTTTTGAATTCAGCGTTTTTTGTTCCCCTAGACGGATTGCCACCCAAGGTTATAGAACCTAGTCTTCCCTTCTATTTTCCCATAGCTGGGGAAAGAATAAGAGGATTCATACCCTTCCCAAGGTAATTCAAACACAAGAATGGAATTCAAACTTTGGCTCTTCGATTCCTCAATCCGAGGCGCTATCCATTACTTTACTGTGCCTCCTACAAATATATATATATATATACATACATAAATAAATATATATATATATATATATATATATATATATATATATATATATATATATATATACATAAATAAATATATATATATATATATATATATATATATATATACATATATATATATATATATATATATATATACATATATATATATATATATATATATATATATATATATAAATGTATATTTGGACAGTAACCTTTCTTTTAAACATCCTTCATTAAATATAACAGCCAAGGAAAATTTAATTAACTTTTCATCAAGCTTTTCCAATGTTCTTACATTTTTTCATTTGGTGGGACTAAGGGAGTACAAAATTTTCCATATTGTCCATTGTCCCAAGTGCTTTTGGCTATTTCTTTAGCCATTTTCAACACTGGAAAAACTAAATGAAAAATTAATTAAATTTTCTATACCCACCATATTTAATGCTTGCTGCTTATCCGGAGCTTTGATTATACGCTGCAGGTTTCTCAGTGACTGGAGTAGGCAGCAGTCAGCTAGCTCTCAAGAGAACCAGGCATATTATTGGTTTCAAAGTTTTCATGGGACTGCCTGTCCTAGATAACATCCTAACTCAAATCTTTGTGGCATTTGAGGGCAAGTAAATTTTGATGAATTTTATTTTTACTTTTTTCAATATTCTTACATTTTTTTTCTATTTAGTTGGAGAAGGGGAGTGCAAAAATTGTCCCACTTGCTTTTGGCCACTTCTGTAGCCATTTTCAAGGGAGTTTATTTTAGGTATTATTAATTTCTTTTCATATTTGACTGTTGAAGATGGAGTTCTTGTGATGTTTGAATAGTAGCAGTGTTTATTCCAAGCTTCACGAGTTGAGCATGGCAGGAATTCAAGTTGGCATCTTGAAAATGGCTAAAGAACTGTCCAAAAGTGCTTGGCGCAATGGACAATCCAGACTGTTTTTGCACTCCCTTACTCGCACGAAATGGAAAAATGTTGGAAAAACTAAATAAAAAATTCATCAAATTTTCCTTAATCTTCATATTCAACAAAACTTTTTAAAAAGAAAGTTTGCTGCCCAAATATATTATATATATATATATATATATATATATATATATATATATATATATATATATATATATATATATATATATATATATATAACCTGACGATTGCACTAGCATGAAACAGACTGTCGCCTCTAAGTGCTGACTTCCATGTCCACTTTTATATTTACACACGCTCTATCTCTGATATTGAGCACTTTACCCCATAAATATAGCACACTTTAAGACTATATTTCTGTATATATATATATATATATATATATATATATATATATATATATATATATATATATATATAGTCATTGCTTTGCCTAGTAAACAAAGATCCAGAGGTAAGTTCAAGCTACATCTGTCACATGCTCAACAGTGATCAGCAAGACCTATCCAAAACAAGCTGTTTCTTTGCACATTGAGTGAAGGAGTGGGATTGGTGACTGTTGGGATTTGCAGTACTGTCTTGTTTCCTTTGCGTTCAGTCTGTGGATTGATTTAATGAGAGTGGTCGCCTGGAAAATCTTGTGGCACCAAAAAAACTTGTCCTCAACCTCTCTTACCAGTTTACAGTGGTTGATACTGCAAGAGACAAGGAAATCGTTCTGTCTCTTTTGTCATCCTCCATCTATTTTGTGGAGGTCATCTAAACAATATGCTGTCTGGAGATTAAGGAACTTCCTTTGTCTTTGGTGTTATATAGGATCCACATTAAATTTGGTATGAAATATGTTGGAAGAATAAAACTGAGTGAAATTTAATTTCTAGAGCCTACTCTGGATACCACTCAGGAAGATTAGTAAATCCTGACAAGTCATGGTTCCAGCTGTTTCAGACAAATATTAATGTCAGTTGTGTTACAGGTCTCATAATGCCATGGACCCCAGTTGGCAACAAGGCACTCTGGTAGTTTCAGAATTGGGTGGGGTGTGTTCAGGTGGCATGGATTGAGTCCACTGGTCCATATAAACATTATGCTATTTCATCATTTGCTCCGATGTAATCCAAATGCAGTAATTCACCGTGTCATCAGACTTTGAATTTTGGGGTTGAAACAAAGTTTGTATCATTTTTCAGGAGGTGACATTTTAATATGAGATTTCATTTCAAACATGATTGAAATATATATATATTTTGATAGGAGACATTTCAAAATGTCTTTCCATACAATTTATGTATGGCGTGTTGTTGAGTAATTGACCATGGTTTAGTGTAATTGACAAAGTTGTCAGTAAACAATAAGGAAAGGAAAGGAAGAAAAAGAACAGGACAAAATGATACTAAGCAAACAATATATATGCAAGTCAAAACTATGCAAAGCAACAGTAATAAAGAAAAAAGTTTGCAAAGCAAGAATTCTGTTCACATGCAAAAGGGATACAGTCTAGTGGTTAGAGTATTCTAAGTTCAAGATAAATAGAATAAAAATATGGATGAAGTGTCCAAGAATTGTCCATTGGTATTGGTTAGAAAGAAATCCCAGCATGCAATTGTATGATCAGTCTATAAATTTGTAGAGGGGAGAATGTTCTTAACAGTCACTCCTAATAGAGATTGGTGTTAAGTTGTTAAATAGCTGAACTGTATATATACTACCCAGCACAAATATTGAACTGATAGCCTTCAGCTCATGTATAGTTGTGTTTTAATAAGTTGACCTGTTCCACCTCCAGTTGAAATGGATTCTGCCCATTGAGTTCTATATAAACTTATGGTTTTACACTTGGAGGAGATGAAATCTATTTGCCTATTTTAAGGAAAAGTGCTGAGAGGTTTGGGAATTTTTGCATGGTACTGCCAATAAACCCACCTTAAATAGACCTTGTGTCTCATCTGTTGCATGGTGGGAGCACCAGTAAATATCTAAAATTCATTTGCCTTCGGCAGGGATTTATATTTTGAACAAAGCCCCAGAAGACCATTCTCTCAGGCTTTACCTCTTGATCAAGAGGGGTCTGAGTTTATTGCCTGCTGCCTGAGGCATCCTCATAAGGAGAAGTACCAAGGTGGTTTGGGAATTTTTGAATGGTATTGCTGATAAACCCACCTTAAACTGACCTTGTTTCTCATCTGTTACATGGTGGGAGCACTGGTAATTCATTTGCCTTTGGCTGGGATTTATATTTTAACCTAAACCCCTGGGGGTCATTCTCTCATGGTACTGCTGATAAATTCACCTTAAACTGACCTTGTGTCACATCTGTTGTGTGGTGGGCACACTGGTAGATACTTAAAATCAGTTTGTCTGGTGAATTTACATCAGATGAGATCAATATTTAGATGCAACAAGTTTGAAATGTTTTTATTTTAAAAGTGTAAATAGAGAAAAATGAGATACTTTTCATCATTTTATGCTTTTTCATTATAAGAAAGAAAAATACTGTACAAACAGCAATAAAGATATGTGCCATTTATGGAAATGGTGCTGTAGCTGAAAGTACTATTTGTAAGTATTTACACTATTTACATTGTTCAAACTGTTGTCCCCATCATTATTGCCATATTCATGTATACTCTGACCTTCTTCAGGCATGATACATTGGAATTTCAAACTGAACCCTTTATTTAGTCCACAGGGAGAGAGTGTTCTAATTCTACATGCAATGCCATTTTAGGATATCTCTGTATTAGTTAATTCCCTTTAGTAACTCAACTTTCCAAGTTTTTGTTCCCTCTGCTGAGGGCAGGTACTGAACTCACAACTTTTTGGTTTCAAGGCACTTTTTTGGATTACTCAAGCAATGATTTTATTCACTGGGCTCTGTTACAATACCTCATTTCAGAAGTACAGAGAGATGTTTGTAAATGGTTTGCTAGGTTCATAAGTGGAAATATTGATCTGGAAGACCAAGAATGTTCCAGCAGGCCTGCAGTGCTTTCTGCATTCTGTTTAGGTATTCCCCTAGACTCAATGAATTACTAAGTTGCTTGATCCCTCATATGTCGAAATCAGTGGGAGAGGCCAGTATATATATATATATATATATATATATAGGAGGGCCGAACCATTGATATGTTTACATTTAACTATTTATATATATATATATATATATATATATATATATATATATATATATATATATATATATCCTTGCTTGAACTTGATTCTAATGTTCTGGATGGAGCGACTTGGGGATAGATGTGATTTATGACAGCACAGTCCGTTGGTATAAGTAGACTTGGATGAGTCACATAATGGTATTTGTGAAGAGCAAGCACTATATCATGTCTAGTTTGTTACCGCTTCGTCACTGAGACCCATTGATTTAGTGGGTATGATGCTTATGTTATATCATAACAGTCTGGGTTCAATTCTCAATGCACACCATTTGTGAGTCCCAAAATTGGTTGAAACATTGATATATATATCTGAGAACATTGCAAAGGATTAGGAAAGAGTTCGATGAGTCTAATGGTGATTATGAAGGTGTTTGGCATGATCTCTAGTGATGGCGATGTTATGCCTCAATTCATCTTCCAACAGGGCCTCAGACTCAACATGGAGGCCTACGTCAAGTGCCTTGAGGAGGTAGTCTCCCCTGAATCAAGAGGGTGGCTGCTGGAAGACCCTATATCTGGTAACAGGATTCTGCACCATGCCACACAAGCAGGAGAACCCAGTCATGGCTGCCAGACAATTTCTGCAGCCACATCACTTCTTACATCTGGCCACCTAACTCTCCAGACTGATTATTATTTGTGGGGTGCAGTTGAACAAGAGACCATCAAAACTACTTGTAACACCAAAGATGAACTATGGCAGCATTCACCAACTTAAACAAGGAGACCATCCAGAAGAGATACAGAAGTTTCCAAAGTCAATGGAGGCAATGATTTTAGCCCTTTTAGTTTCAGGATTTGATATTTTCAACAAAGAAAAAGCACTTAAAAATTGATACTAAACTTGTTACAAAAAATTAGAAAAGATTTAGCATTACAGATTAAATTTTAAATAAATGATTTTGCCACTTATACTAAATAAGTAAAAATGAAACAAATCGTTATTGGTACCCACATCTACCATAAATGCCAGTGTAACATGAATTCAAGAATGTTTATTAGAGTGTTTTCAGCTAATGTATGTATGAGTTTCAATCATATTTCTAACTTTTCTACACTTGCCTCATAGTTTTGTCCATGGGTGTATATTGGAAAGTAGGTTCATTGTGTTGTACTAGACCATTGTTCTCTCAAGAATCTATCTTATATATTTATAAGTCTACCATTTATCAATAATCTTGAATATTGCTGCCATATCTGGTCTGATATTCCTGCTATACATTTAGAGATTCTTGATATAATCCAAAGAATAATCTGCAATACTACTGGTCCTGACTTGGCATGCCTGGAAGCTATGGTTGAAACCAATGGTGATTTTATTGAATAAATTTACTCTTTGGTATTTCAAGATATTTTTGTGTAATTTTGGTAAATATACCTGTTAAAATGAGTTGTCAGTGTTATTTTCATTTTTGCATAAATTTAGATGACAATTTATCCATCACACCCTGTGTGTATGTGTGTGTATATATATATATATATATATATATATATATATATATATATATATATATATATATATGTGTGTGTGGAGAGAGAGATAGAGATCAATGTTTCACTTTTATTTTTTCAGCTTGGCATATTAATACGATAATTTTAGAACTTAGCCCTGACTTGTACCACTTTCAAAACTTACAAGTGAAAGACAATAAAGTATTTAAAAACTGTTTAACTCTTTTCTGGGATCAAAAATGGGTTAACTTGGCTCCTCACTGTCTTGTTTCAGAACAGGATTATGCTTGATTAAATTTCCCTTTGGTTGACATCATTAACTCACGACTGCTTCGTGTCAATTCAGAAGTTATTAAATGTCTCACGGGTCCTTTTTATTGTTCCAATTCCTATATTTATTCCTCTGCACCATCTTCTTATACATTATGCAAAAGTCGTATTTTGATTGAAAACCTGTAAGCATAACAAAATGTGTTTCCAGTCAAAAGCAATTTGTATTCTGATCATGTCCTTGATGCAAAAAGATTTTCACAAGTCAAAATGCTTATGTGTTGGGGTTGTGTTGGCTCCACAACACCTTAAATATTTAAATATATTATACCAAATATTTTAACTTGTGGTATGAAATAATAAACAGAAAGCTTTAAGAGTTATATTTAGAAGATAAAAATTATTTGAAAATTGGAATATGCTATGTTGTACTATTATAGATATATTTATTGAATAAAGTTCTATAGATGTTTTACTATTATAGAATTATTTACTGAATAATACACTACAGATATACTGTTATAGACATATTTACCGAACTAATATGCTATAGATGTTATCCTATTGAACCATATAATATTTATCAAATTGTATTCATTTATATTTTTCCTGTCCCATCAGTAGTGGGAAGTTGGGTAAATCAACTTAAATTAGTAAATTTATGAGTGATTACTTACTTTTTTAATAATCTAAAATAAAATAATTATCTGCATTTACACAAAATTACTTTCCAAGGAAAATGAATTGTTTAATTAATCAGTTCCTTTACTCCGACATTTCTTAGATTGCAGTCTTATTTGTTCAAGACTTTCATGTGGAGTAGTCAGATACCTTTGTCTGTTAAGTTATCATCTTGCTTCAGCTTGGTCCTGAAATAGACTTTGACATTGCCGTCTTTGCTGTTCTTTTGCTAATCATTTTCCTCCAAGAAATACTTCCATTTCACTGTTATATTAAATACATAAAATTTTTAAATTGAAAAAATAATGTGCAAAAAGTGATTTATATAATACCAGGAGTAATCATTGAATCAGAGATACAATTGAACATCTGAAAAATATAAAGGGAATGGATTAATTAATCAAATGATTCATTGACCTCTATTTTAGTTATGAAAACTTTATCTCTGTTTTATTGAATCTCAATACACTGTTTCAAGACTTGTTTCATTCAATATGAAAATTTTCTAACTAATGCCATTATTTTTGACAGCATGTTATAGACATATTTACTGTTAATGTTATAGACATATTTACTGAACCAATATGTTACAGATATTATACTGTTAGAGACATTTATGGAACTAACATGCTATAGATATTGTACTATTATAGATTTATTTATTGAACTAACATGTAATAGATGTTGTGCTATTATAGACTTATTTACTGAAGTAATATGCTATAGGGTTTGTACTATTATAAAACTATTTACCAAACGTATATATGCTGTAGATGTTGTACTATTATAGACTTATTTATTCAAATGTTCTTCCACTCATAATAATTTTGGATGCTGTTGTAATAAAGTAATTGGGAGTAATCTTCCTATTTTATGATTACCTCCCTTTGGAGAACTCTTTCATTTGTAGAGGACAATAAATAGTCATTACGCTTCTATCAATTATTCTAAGCAGAATAAAGCTTCCTAAAGCCTTCTCTTACTCTTTTTGTGATTACATTTGTCTCCAACAATTCTCAAGAAATTTTCCTATTTGTTAATATACTCAGAATTTCAACAAAACTTTTTATTCAATCAGCAGGTATAAACTTTACTCATTTTGATGTCAGTGCTAAGAGATATCACATGTTTATTGATTATGACTTCATCCTTGTCATATCACTTTTGATATTACTATATAAGTATAATGCCAATGATCTTTACTGGCACTGGGATACCAAAAAATGCCTTCCTAAAGCTAAGCAAAGTATTAAAAAACACAAATATTTTATTAGAAACAAAGAAAAGTGTATTGAACTATTATGTAATAACATTCCTCCTATATAGCAGAGAATGCTGGACAATCTTCTCAAAGATAAAGAAAAGACTTGAAACAACAGAAATGAAGTTCTACAGAAGGATGATGAGAATACCATGGACTGAATATGTGGACAAAGACAAAATTTTAGAGAAAATAGAGACGAAAAAGCAAATTACACTTAACATCAGAAAGAGAGATTTCAAATTTTTAGTGCACATAATGAAGAAAAAGTACTTGGAAAATTTGATACTGGGCAAATTGAAGGCAAGGAGCAGAAAGGAAAACAATACATGACCTACCTCATGAGCATGAGTAAATGGATGGTGGAACAAGGCAGAGGAGAGATAACAAAAAGACAAAATTTATTAAGAGCTACAAAGGACAGGAAATTGTGAAGAGACATGATTGCCAACATCCTGAAGGCTCATAGCACAGAGGAGATGAATATAATTTCTATAGCTAGGCATTAAAATCAGGAAAAAAGGAATTTTCAATGTTAAATGTAAATACTGGTCTTAGAACAAGGCTTATATTAATGTAATCTTAAAAGGAAAATGAACATTTTTAAAATAGTATTGTTTCTTATGACTATGAGCATTAATTTAATGGGTAAACATGTTTGAGTAGATGTCACTGTTTTTTTAAACAGTGAAATTAATTTCTACCAGCCTAGAGATTGAAAGTCTTTTCAGTAAATCCTTTGCTGAGGTGTCCTTTTGAGAATTTGTATGGCAGTGATTGCTGCACAATCTCATCACAGAAGAAGAAGAAAATTGAGCCAACAAAAATATAGTTCTACAGAAGGATGCTGAGAATACCATAGAATGAACATGTGAGCAACACTGAAGTTTTAGAGAATATGGAAACAAAATGGTTATTTATATTTAGCATCAGAAAGTGATAGTTGAAATTTCGAGAGAACATAATGAGGAAAGAGGGCTTAGAAAATTTGACACTCAAAAAACATACTGAAAAAAAGAGACTGAGTAAAACAATAAATAATCCAACTTGCAAGCTTATCTAAATGGCTGGCAGAACAGGGTTTACTAAGAACTATAAAGGAAAGGAATTTGTGAAGAGCCATGATCACCTGCATCCTAAAAGGACATGGCACAGAGAAGAAGAAGAGTGTGTACGTGTCTGAAGAATTGCTTGTGAACTGGAGGACAAATTAGAAGGAAAATGGGAGAAGACACTGTCCTTTTTTTGCTGTTTTTTTTAACAATTCTAGGTGTTTCATTTAGAACAACTCTCACTGATATGTAATTCTGACATATGCCAATTCTCAAAATGATTTTATTTATATTTGTCCATAAAAATAAAACTATTCTTGAAGTGGATAATAAAAGGTGACAATTTATTAACCAAGTTGTAAGGATATTCATTTTCTCTCAAGTTCAGTCAATTAAATTGTCACAGTTTAATAATTAGCCAATTTCTATTGATAATCATGAAGCAATTTATCCATTTTAATTTCCTGCTTTTCAATCATGTTGACATGTAATGTAACTTCAAATGGTTGCAAATGAGTCCAGTCATTTTTCTCGCTCTTAGTTTAAAATAAGTGAATACTGAGAAAAAGACCCATTCTAAGCCCTTTCTGACCAAAAATAATATCAATTTTTCCAACTTTATTCATTAGAGAACAGTTAATTTGAATCTGTTTTTTTTTAATAAAGCTGATTAATAGTTTACAGATGAGTACATGAAATAAGTTTT
This sequence comes from Acanthosepion esculentum, assembly GCA_964036315.1. Lineage (NCBI taxonomy): Eukaryota > Metazoa > Mollusca > Cephalopoda > Sepiida > Sepiidae > Acanthosepion > Acanthosepion esculentum. The sequence continues at coordinate 50,372,369 of OZ038487.1, read as the reverse complement.
GAATTTTAAATCTGTAAATATATTTGATCTTTATTTATTTATTATTATTACTACTAGAGAACCCATGCTGTCAAAAATGATGACAATTGTTAGAAAGTTTTATTAATGAGATGCAATGAAACAAAATTCTTGAAACAATGTATTGAAATTCAATAAAATGGAGATAAAGAATTCACAATTAAAATGGAGGCTAATGAACCATGTAATTAATCTGTTCTCTTTATATTTTCAGTGATATCTATGATTTACTGATTACTGGTATAAATCGCTTTTTGCTCAATATCTTTCCATGTTAAAAATTGTGTGTGTTTAATATGACAGTGAATTGGAAATATCTCTCAGAAGAAAAAGATTAGCAAAAGAACAACAAATACAGTGATGAAAAAAGTCCCCCAAAATAGTAACCTCATGGCTTTTTATAATTAATTCAGGTGGATTTTCATACCATTTTTCAGCATGTGAACTATTCTAATGCTGATGGCATCATTAATATCATCAACGTCATCATTGTAATAGTAGTAGTAATAGTAGCAGTAGTAAAATTATCAGTAGTATCATAACCATGGATAAGTTTTAGATGAGTACATGAAAAAAATCTGTAAGTAAAGGTTTATAAAAATTCTGAATTACATTTTGGAATGATATCAGAAAGAGTAATACAAACGCAAAACTATGTATATCTGTGTTTTATAGATTATGCAAAGATGTCTGGCAAGGTACAAAATCACAAAAGAATTGTTAGAACAAGGTAAACTTGATATATTTGGGAATGATATTAGAATAATCCAGACCTTATACCGCAAGCAAACCACTCGAATGAGAATAGAAAATGAATTCAGTAAATACACAATAATAGAAAGGGGCATAAGACAAGGATGTGTCTTCTCCCCAGACTTATTCAAAGTCTATAGTGAAGCAGTCCTAAGAGAATTAGAAGTCCTACCATGGTTCATTACTGATAACAATCTTAACAAGAATAAATAATTAGATAGTGTTAATAGCAGCCATAGAAAGGAAACAACAGAAACTTCTATAGAAGGTAATAAAGGAAAGCAAGAAGAAAGGTCTAAACTTCATCTTTAAGAAGATAGAATGCATGGTGGTTAGCAAAAGGGAACAGTCCAACATGCAAATTACAAATTGGAGATATCAAAATTAAACAAGTGCAAAAATTTAAATATCTAGGATGTATTTTAACTGAGCACAGAAAATGCAACACTGAAATCCAAAGGTGCATTGGGATAACAAAAGATGCCTTCCAAAAAGTAAACAAAGGAAAATTTAATTAGAAACAAAGAAAAGAGATTACTGAACTGTGATGTAATAGTGGTACTCGTATATAACAGTGAATGCTGGACCATCTCCTTATAGCTGGAGAAGAAACTTGAAGCAACAGAAATGTTTTAGAGAAAATGGAAACAAAAAGGACAAATACTTAGAATCAGAAAGCGATAAATAATTGAAGGAAAATACAAAAATATTAAATTACCTAACATTGTTCTGATATATAAAAATTAATTTATTATATTCTCCCATATTAATTAATACTAGCCAAATCCCAGTCTTATAAATATCAGAAACATGCTGTGGCTTCCCTCTGCCTTTTCTATAAGTACTTTTATGGCAACTGCTCCGACGAGTTACTTTCATTGGTTCCCAAATTGCATGAATTTAAGTGCGCAGCTAGGTTGGCATCTTGGTCCCACTCTTTTACTGTCGAAACGACTAATTGTAGACATCTCTTCTACTCCAAAAGCTTCTTATCTCATGCCTCCCTTCCTATCACTTGCTTCCCTGATAGCTATAATCTTCAAATATTCAAATGTAATGTCAATCAACATCTTTTGATGCCTTGACCTTGATCCCTGTCCTTCTCTTTATCCTTTTCCTAAACACTCTTCTTTACTCTTACTCTCACTCTCTGTAACCCCTTGCGTGCTAGTGGCACTCCCACCTTGCTTGGGGTGATTTGCTTAAAAAAAATATATATTTCTCTTTATAATAATTTAAAAATAATTCAGCAATGTTATTTTATTTATGGTAACTTGATTTTTGGCTGGTGTCATAGTCAGTTTCTGTTCAATACTGTGTGTTTGAAAAATGGTGATTTTATTGTGGTTGCCATTACTTCTTGGCCATTTGGCTAAGGTCAAAGTGTAGTATCTGTTCTATCTGATTCTCTCTCTTTCCCCTTCATTTGCTCACTGAAACTAAGTCATGTCTTTTCCCCACTTTCCTTGTAATCTAAACAAAATACTCCATTATTTATGAGATATTGGCAGGGCATAACGGTCGTGCAAACTAACGAAGAGAGGAACAAGCACAACTGTAATAGGATAGTTAATATATAAGTCTTTTATAAAAAATTTACAGTGGAATTTAACAAGGGAAAAATCAAACATGTAGAATCATGTATTAATCATTTAATTTGGATTATTTACATTTGAATTTTTGTCCTCATTCGAGAGTAAACTTGTCAATACATTGAGATAAGAACAACAAAGATGAGGACATTAGTCTGAATGTAAGTAATGTAAATAATGATATATTTTTATCCCAGAAATTCAGACATAACTAATCCATTTTTTGCATCATACCAGCACTTTTGATAATGAATTTATATTTTAACTGAAGAAAGTTTACATAGTAGCTGAATTCAGATGTGAAGACATAAACTGAAACTACACACTGGTCTTTGGAAGGCAGTGGTTAGAATTTGTTTGAACAACACAAGTGTTTTTTATATATATCATATCTTCTGAAATTGTCAAACAAATAATGCACATAGACACATGATCTAGTTTGAAATAGTGCATCTAAAGTACAAACAAAAGATCCTAATTTTTCCATCTCCTATAACAATATAAGAAGTCTGTATTCCAACTTTGAACTCAAAGTCACACCTGACCTTATATTCCTTTCTGAAATAGGCTTCAGTCAGTCTGTTCCAGTACAAAAATTTGCAATCCCTGGCTACTTGCGTTTAATCTCTAAACAAGACCCTTTAAATCGTCTTGGCCATAGACTTATGACCTGAATCCAGGATGGATTCCCATGTGGCAGAGATCCCACTAATGAGGTCACTGACTTTTTATTCATGTGCTTTTGGGTGGCTCTTGTTCATAATATATCTTTCATCTTTACTATCTATTGTCCTCAGTATAATGGAGTTGTGATCTTTGACTGCATTCAGTTTACTAAGAAAAAAGAAAGATATTTTGCTACATCCACCCTTATTTTGTTATAAAAAAAACATGTTATTAAATTTAAATCATTTAAAAATGCAGAATTTATTGCACTTTGCTAACCTCCATTCGATGGATTACCATTTCTTTATCAAACTCTTACACCCCTAACATGCGGGCAAGAACCATTCCAATCAGTATCAAATTGAAGAGGTTTTCAATGAATTCTATCACTTCTTTGATTTAACTGTTTTTTAGTGAGTTGTTTTTTTTGTGGGGAAGACATCTGATGGCTAGCTGCCAAGATAGAATAAATGTGAAGAGGCCAAAGGGGAATATTTTTGATTGAATGAATAAAATTAAATTTTTGTTTTCAATTTATTTTGTTTAAATGAATTGGTAATTTCATGCCAAACAGCCTTATATTACCAAAGCCACAAAATGACTTATGCACACTTTCAAATTTAATATAGTATGGAAAGGTCAGGAAGAGGGAAAGTGGACACGGTTGTTATTGTGAGACATCGACAATGAAACATATTAATAAATAAGAAAGGTTTCAGTGTTGATGGCTAATGCTTCACATTTGCTTTAAACAAGAATTGGGATTTTTATTGGTTGTTTTCATTTGTGCTCTTGCCTATTGGAAATTGTGGCTCTTTGTTAGGATGTTTATATGTGCACAAATCTGTGGGTGGTTACTGGAGGTGGAGGTTGATAAGGGTGGCTGGGGTGTATGATCTGTTGGCAAGGGCAACCAGACAAATGGATATTTCATATTCAGATAAAAGTGAAATAAATGTATAGAAAATAAAATAAACAGTAAAAATGCTCAAAACAATATTATATGAAGAGAATAATTCTGGAAATAACTATGTGTACGTGTGGCAAAATCATGCATATAAAGTCTGTCCAGGAATGATTCAGCTATTTAATCTTAACAGGAAAAGTATCCTACCTATGGCAGTGGTACCTTAGTCCCACACTTACCCAGTATATTTTCCAGTTTTTCAGTCGGATAATTCCTCTTTAGGGATTGCCATCAGCTGCTTTATAACATTATCTTTTATCTCATTCATTTCTCCCTTTTTTTTAGGGATTTTAAGTTTTGGAAAAACCTGAAGTTACAGGAAGCCAAGTCTGTATTCTTGAAGTGAAGTTTGGTATACTTGGGTAATGCAATATTTTGATAAAAATCACTTTGCATGAGAGATGAAAAATAAGGAGTAAAGATATTCAAAATGACTTTTTTACTTGTATCAGTAAATCATTATTTTTTCTAAAAAGTCCTCTTTTTCTGATTTAAATAACCTGCAAAAGGTGGATGAGCTGTAAAAAAAACAAAACTAATCAATATATATATATATATATATATATATATATATATATATATATATATATATACAGTGTAACTCGGATATAAGAGAGTTGATCAACTGGATTGAGTTTGATCCCAGCATGCGGCACCTTTTGAAAGTGCCTGAAAATCATACCACAGATCGACCGAAACTTTGTGATTGAAATTGGGTAGACAGAACTCTTGTGGGCCACCAATAGCTTTGCTAGCATGAAGTCTCAAGTCATCGTAGGTGAGGGCTTGAGTGTCCTGGCCTTGTTCAAATTGTTGATCACGCTAGATAACACACTCTCTCCCAGAAACTGTAACAAAGATCTGCATAGTTGCAGCATAAACTACAAGTGGGCTCTATGGGTGTTGACCAAACACAAAATTGCCTGAGTGAGCATCTGCAATAGGGATTGGCTAGCCACCCTATTAAAAAGTTAACCTTGAATACGAATGGCCAGCTATTATATATGTATATGTATATGTTTGTGTGTATATATATATATATATATATATATATATATATAAATTTAGGCCAGTTGTTATTAATTTCCCTGTTTAATAGTATAAAAACAGGGACAGCAACTCAAATATGTGTACCTATATAATAATAAGAAATAAATTTTCTGTTATTCTTGTGATAGAATTGGTACGTAATGTAATGTATATTATTTAGATAGGTTTGTTTTTATCATTCATTGTTTTATCTTTAATACATATATATATATATATATATATATATATACATATATATATATATATATATGTGATGCAAATATATCATAGATCTTAAGAAACAAGTATTCTAAAATTAGAATATAGACAAAAAGTTTCAGCTATATAAATAGCAAAAAAACAACAAACATTGTTACAAATACCTTTATCATTGATATGCGACATGTTTTTGTAATTAGAATTTATTCAGAAAATTTTTCTAAAACTTTTAAACAGTCAATAAAATTTTTCGCAAATGAGAATTCATACCCCAATCCTCATGTTTCTATTCACAGAAAGAACTCTTCTATGTAGAAAGAAGAAAAGTACTATTTTATCCAGGAAGAAAAAGACATAGACCCAACAACAGTACTTTGCAATTGCTTTGTCCCATTTAAATTACACATTTAATTTCCTTAATGCAAATTTACACACACAAACGCACACACAGCAAAAAAGCCACATGGTGTAACTTCCCCAGAAACCTATTTACTGAAAGTAGTTTGCCTCTTTGCTTAATAAAAATTTTTCATCTTTTTTAATTTGCATTTTTAAAAAAATATTATTGTCTTTTTACTTTGGCTGATAAGCATGAAAAGGTTGATTGTCTTTTCTCAATTGTTACAAATTGATTGTATCCTATAGCAAAATAATGTTCCATTGAAATAAGACCAAAAGAAATGGTCAAGGAGAGAGTTGGGGAAATGGAAGGATAGAGAGCAATTAAATCAGATAGAATCTCATATGCCTTTCTTCCTCTCATTACAATTGTCATATAGAGAAGGGGAAACATTGGAAACTGTAAAAGAAATTGCTGGAAAAGTGTAAATTGAAAATTGCTTTTATGTATTTATTTATTCATTAACTTTTTAGGGTCCACTCAGAATTGCAAAATTTCAAGCATGAAATTTCTGTATTTTCATTTGTTTGTTTATTGTGTCTGAGGTGGGTCCCTTGATGTTTAAGTGAAAATGCTTGTTTAAGATTAGGCATATCTTGATAGATATTTTATTCAATTCATGTTCAGTGGGGGACAGCTCTGGTAATTATGCAAATTAGAGATTTGTCAGAAATCTTACAGAATATATTGTGAAGCCCAGGCTTCATGTGGGCAGACATTATTCTGTTGGAACAGTAAATGACCTTCCTATTGTGAAAATGGCAGAACAGGATGAACAATGTTCTGGACATACTCATACTATAATGTCAGAGAATGGGACTGTGTATTATATGTGGATCCATTCTGGAAGATGTTGTTCTCAAACTCTACATCACACACTCACACAACCATACAGAAGACAGAATATTCTCTCATCACTGAATATTACAGAGCAACTTTCAACAAACATGGATAAACATGCCTGCAATTAGGTATAATGTCAAATCACATTTTTTCCCCATGACACCCCTTTTTTAACTACCTTCACTCTTCGGCAAGGTTTATTGTTTAAAAAAAAAACTGTTATTTGAATTGGAATAAAACCTGAACACATGATAAAAGTGAATTTTTACATTTTTTTTTTGTTCTTGAGAATTTACAAAAAAATATTCAGTCAGTTATGTGATCATGTATATTTCGATACATGACTGACGAGGCAGATTGTTTTTTCCCGCAGTAGGTTGCCATTTCTTTCTGCAGAAGATCAGTTGCCATCCAAGGCTCTAGAACCCGGTCTGTCCTGCTATTTTCCCATAGCTGGAGGGAGAAGAGGATTCATACCTTTCCCAAGGGTTTTAGTATGTAAGTCAATGTAATGGATTCAACTGGAATTCGAACTCAGCTCTCCAATTCCTCAATCTGAGCCACTACCCATTACTCCAGCGTGCCTCCCCCCACAAAATATTAAAAACTTTCTTTATTAGATTGTTTATTATTTTTGTTTTCATTTCTCAAGTAAAAATGTATAAATTGCCTTTCTTATGTTTAGATTTTATTACAATTCTAATCATCATGATCTAGCTATAAACGCATGCACACACACATATATAAAGTATGCTATATTTATGGGTTAAAGTTGTAATGGCCTGTTTGTATGAGTTGTGAGACAAACATGTGCTTTTTCTGAAATAGCCCACTACAAACTTGGCAGATTCTCCCGCCAACAGAAATGTAAGTGAAAAATGTGAAGAAAACAACAAAGACTGGTGTGTGTATATATATATATATATATATATATATATATATATATATATATATATATATATATATATATATATATGTGTGTGTGTGTACAAACAGGTATATGTATAACAGACAATAAGGGTTACAATTGACAAAGACGATAATTAGTGTGTATGAATGAATGTTGAAAGTTGTACATACATGTGTGTAATGTTCCAAAGGGAACGTGTAGCGCCCCCCCCCCCACCAGAAAGGGGAAGATGCAAATCTTCACTAGAGATTTACATCATGTCTTATCAGAGGAAAAATGAGAAGAAAAGAGAACCAGGCAAGATATTTCGCCGAGTTTATATAGTATATGGAGAGCGTCCCCAAGTAGTGGTTTCAAAAATTAGGAAATTAAGGAGGAGGTAACTCGAACAAATGCTCAATCTCAGAGATAGAGCATATGTAAATATAAAAGTGAACATTGAAGACAACACCCAGAGGTGACAGTCTGTTTGATGCTTAAATGCAATCATCAGACCACATGTGCTTTTGCTCAAATATTTAAATATACAGGACAGTGATGCATTGTGGGTAGTCTATTGTATTATTCTAACAGTTATTTTGGTGGGCAATAACAGTTATGTTTTGAATTATTCTTGGGGCTATTGAGTGGAAATAATTGTGTAGCCACTTATATATATATATATATATATATATATATATATATATATATATATATATATATATATGTGTGTGTGTGTGTAATTTGGCAGCAACTTTTCTTTTAAACATGTAGTATTGAATGTTAAAGACAACATAGTCTTGCATATTTTCTTTTGAATTTTCTCATATTCTCTAATGAGACTTTTTATTTGAAAATGATTTCGAAATAAGTATTGTCTGTACGATGATCTAGCACTAAAAATATTGACCCTGAAGATGAACAATGATGTTCGAAAGTGCTAGACCATTGTACGGACAATACTTATTTCGAAATCATTTTCAAATAAAAAGTCTCATTAGAGAATATGAGAAAATTCAAAAGAAAATATACAAGACTGTTGTCTTTAACATTCAATACTACATGTTTAAAATATATATATATATATATATTCAGTAAATTATGAAAAGTTCAAGTGGCTTATCTGGTTAGCTGACTCAAGAGTTTCACATTGAAAAATGCTCATCAGGACCAGATTTTTGATATCCCATCATATTATGTTTCATATACAGTTCCCATACTTGTACTCTTTCTGAGCAAACATTAATTCTAAATTTCAAATTCTCAACATGCTAGAAATTTGTTAGAAATATCAGAAGATTTAGATTTAGAACCAGTTAATTTTTTCTACATAAATATATAATTTCATCATTGTAGATTCAAAATATGATACTCACCCTTGCAAGGAAGACTTCACTCTTTTATGTCAGAGTTGGTGGAAAGACAACCAAACAAACCCTCTACATATATGAAAAGAATCAGCGGCTTTATTTCAGCAAGGCAGGCTGCATTGATGTGGGAATATTGCATGAAGATTTCCCAAACACTGTTGCTACAATGTAAACCCAAGCTGACATTGCAAGGCAATGCATCCTCCTTGAAAGGCACACATGAAAATTTAGGCCCTAACCCCAAACCTGATGAAGGTGGGTTTCAACTGCCAAATCACCCCAAAAGAAAACCATTTCCCACAACAAATGCAGACATTAGCAGGCTTAAGAATTGGCTCTCAGAGCATTTCACCAAACAACATTTAAAATGATGGTGTATTCACATCTATACCCACTACCCACATTCACCTTAAAGAGGGAGCAACCACTAAAACCAGGCACAACCCAATTCTTGTACCATTCCACTTCAAAGAACCAGTAAGGCAAGCCTTTTGGAAAGATGTGGAAAGAGGCATGATAGTCTCAATACAATGTCTGACCAATCATCAGTTAGACCCAACAGGCAGAGTTGTTAAGATTCTCCCTAACCATCGATGCCGGATCAGGGTTGATGGATCACCTTATTGAATCACCGATTCCTCAAGAAATCCCTACCACTATTCCTAGTGTGTTGCCTTGGCCCCCTAAACCAATAGTCAGGGATGCCCATGAACCCAATATGCATGTCCCACAAACCAAAGGAGGTGACATGACATCACCCAAGGACCCTGCATTACCCAGCATTGTTCAGCCAATGAAAATCACCCAGGCATTATCCAGGTTGCTTCTATACAATCAGCCAGGTCGTAAATTCCTCTGGATGAAGTCAGAAAGCTGTATGATTCCATTCCTAGACATATTAAAGCTGTATGTGAGGCTAAAGGAAGACCAGCTCCATATTAAATAATTTTTCTTTGAATTTAACAAGTGTTTCAATTATTTTGTCCAACCCCTGTATGTGAGTGAAATTTAGTCAGTCCCTTCATAAATTATTTTTTTCTGTGTTGGTTTTAACTTTAAATAGTAAAATTATGAGGTGGTCTTAAACTTTTGTCAATGACTGCATTTATCTGATAGATTAAACATTTCTGAACAAGTTAGGTGCCATGCATGACACCTGTTTGAGACTCACAAGGTGATTTAAAAACAGAACGGAAATTCTTAATTTTTATCATATTTGTCCCTTCCCATGTTTGGGGTAATATATTTTCTGTTTTATACATATATATATATATTTAAGCATTTCACCCCAAGCAAGTTTGGCCACCTCTGGTGTATATATATATATATATATATATATATATATTCTTGTCACATTATTGCATAAGGAACAAATATTATAAGAGGATGCTGAAATATTCTTGCCATGACCTGCTTTCCAAAATCTGAACAAATGTCCAGACATAAGACATTTAAAAAAAGTCTCTTCTTGGTCAGGATGAAAACCTTTCACCAATCTCTCATACCATTTGATTATATTAATAGTTGTATCTGTTGATGAAAGTCATGGATAGTTGAGTTTAAATCCTCTTTTCTAAGATTACAGTAATCATCTCTTTAAACTAAGCCCATAGTGATACTGTCGACTGAATTTGCCTTAGATAGACATCAGACAGGGAAAATAGATATTATCTAATAATAGTTGTGATGTAGGTGAAAAAAAAAAAATGAAATAAATTGCTAGCTATTTTAACTTATAAAAATGGCTGTTAGGCCTATGCTAAAACTTTGCAGTTATCTCAAATTTTATAAATGTTTGTGTAACTTATTTGCAAGAATATCATATTTACATTCAGACTAATGTCCTCAACTTTGTTGTTATTATCACAAAATTTCAGCCATAGTGCCCTCCGGCCTTCACCAAGTTAACCTTCAGGAATTTCAGGGATTTAACTCACAATTTTTATGTTACCAAATTCATGAACCAACACTTTAATTCACCAGGGACAATGCTGATTAAAAAACTTGGAACCTGTGGATGAGTGTTGCTGCTGCTGCTGCTGCATGTTATGGTTGACTGCACTCACCAAGGCTTCTCTTTTCTACATGGATGTGCAAGTGGTATAAGGGGTAGCAGTTTAGAATGAGAAATTGGAGAGCCATATTTGAATGCCAGTTGAGTTCCTTACATTCACTTATGTGTAAATACCTAAGGGAAAATAGGAATCCATCTCTTGTCCCCCCTACCACAGCTATATGTTAAACAGTCTTTGCAAAAATTATTGTTCTCTTAAAAAAAAAAATTGTTAATGCATTTGGGCTTACATTTTCGGCTGACATAGCGATTTTCCAAGCATAGCTTAGATGTGGCACAAGGCCGAAAGTATGGGGGCACCCAGTGAGGATCGAACTCACTTCTCAGTCGTAATTGTTCTAGTGAGACAAGCTTGCTAAACATTACACCGCCTCGAGGTGCCTTTCTCGGCTGATGTAAAGTGGAAAGATTATACTGAATCCATTGCTAGGTCACCTGCTAAAAGAAAATTGGTTCACTGTGTTCACGGGCGAGACAATTTTTCTCTCTTGAATTTATCTTACGTATTTATAAATTTACTATTTGCCCATGCCTTAAATATTGTTGCTGCATATTTTCCAGTGCTCTTGTAATATATCTAGAGATTCTTGATAAAATCAAAAGAAGATTCAGTAATATTATTGGTCTTGATCCAACAAATCTGATTTTTTAAATACTTTCATGGTAATTGTTCAGATGAACTCACCATTATAGTGCCTAGACTTTATGAATTTAAGTGCAATACTAGATCGGTGGCAAGGTCTCATCAATTCACAGTTGAATTGGCTAGATGCAACTGTAAGTTCTCTGCTAACAGTTTCTTTTCTTGCACTTCTTCCTTGTGGAACTCTCTTCCGGCTCTATGCTTTCCATCCAACTTTGATTTTAAAAATTTAAATGCAATTTCATTCATTATCTACTGTCCTCTTGATTCTTCTTCTATTGTTCTCATTCCTTAATAATGTTTAGCTTTTTTCTTATTCTTTCACACTCTGTAACCCCTTGTGTCTTTGTGGCTTGGAAGGGGTGATATGATTAAAAATATAAATAAAAATTTCACTTTAAAAAAAATGAATTATTCTTACAAATATGTTACAGATTTAAATTACCCCCAAAGGACTGATAAGTTGTAAAAAAGAAAAAAACAGATCAATCAATTCTCTTTTCTACTGTGTTATTATCACAGTGTGATAATAAAAATAAAGATGAGAACATTCGTCTGAATGTAAATAATGATAACCCCTCATCCCAGAAATTCAGACAAAAATCATGTCTTATTTAAAAATGGAATCCTTGATCTCTTAGACCAGAATTTCTGAAATAGTTGCATGCCTGATAATGGAACTATGTTCAGTTTTATTGACAGTTAAGATATTTTTTTTTAATATTTTGAAAACATAAATCAGATTCTATTTTATATGTTAATATTCCCTCCAAATATGGATACTCATGTCTTTCCACAATCTCCTAATGCTTTATACCACTAAGAAATATTTATCCCCTTATTATACCTCCCCCCCCCAATTCCTGTACTGCCATCCATTTAATCAGTTTGTTTGGTAGGTTGCTTGATGTTTCCCATTTGCTGGCAATATGTCCTGTGAATGTCAAATTCTCCGGACCTTTTCTCATTATATGTTTCAGAGATTTTTATTCTAAATACAAGTTTCTTTTTCATTCCCATTTTCCTTTAAATTGTTCAAACAAATGAATGGGTATATCTATTTAAAAGACAAATTTCAAATAGACTTCAATACAAATTTTGCAATGACGAGGTGTTAGGTTTCTCTTTGGCTTTTTAAAAACTTTTTTCCAGATGAATATATCTAAAGAAACTGATTACATTCATATATATATATATATATATATATATATATATATATATATATGTTTGATTAAATGTCTATTTTTATTTTAAACCTCTCAAATTTACAGATCAATTTCTTAATATTGTTACAAACTGTAAGAAAGATGCCATAGTTTTGGTAATTTCTTTTATTTTCCCAAGTGCTTTCAGTCTCATCCAAGATCATCTTCAGAGGTGAATTGCTAAGACAAAAATTAATGTAATTGATAGTTGTGAAATTTTTTGTAAATGTGCATGGAATGTGCTCCATTATCGTCAATTTACATCAAGAATATGTAAGGGAGGTAACTTAGTTTAATTTTTATTTCCTTATGTTTTAAAAATACTCATCCTGGCAACTCAGGCTTTCTCTCTGGGGTGCCATCAAGCCCAATGGCGTTATCATGCCACAGTGTCATGTGTTTGGGATTTTCCAAAACTAAACCTTATAAAAATATACTTGCGGTCATCCATGACTCAAGACATTAAATTCTTTGACTATTTGATCTTGTAAAGAATATAAGTGTAGGAAGTTCCATGAAAAACTTAGTAAATCTAAAGGCTATAGAAATGTTTTAAGTTAGAGAATGAATGTTTTCTTTAGCTTGTATTAAGTTGTATATTGTAATAAACTTGTTTTTCTACATTTTCAGTTTTTCTCCTTATGAAAATTTTTAAAAATTACACTTGTAAGGGTGCCAAAGTTCAGCTTGCCTTGTGTGCCAGCACCCCTAGGACCATCACTGCTGCCTTATATATTATATATATGTGTATGTGCATGTGTGTATTTAGTCAGCAAATCTTCATTTAAACATGTTTCATTGAATAATAAAGACAACTTATGTCTATTTATTTTATCTTTCCCAATTCACTTATCAGTTTCTTGATGTTAAGATGAAATCCATTAAAGAAGGTGACATAGTATATTCCTACCCAGGTACTTTCAATCTCCTCCAAGATCATCCTTAGGGGTGGATTACAAAGAAAACTTATTGTAACTATTATCGTTGTGATGGCAAATTTTAAAAAAACATGTGTGATTGTACACTGTTATAATTGTGTTAAAATTCTAAATTTATTCATGGTAGCAATGAAATTTTTTGCAAAACAAGATTCCCAATATAAGGGAGCTGACCAGAAATTGATAGAAATGAAAAATGGCATTAAATGTTTGTTAAATGCTTTCAGCCATGTTGCTCGTAGACTCATAATAAATTTTGTTGAATGTTGGTTGGCTGCACCTTCCTTGTTGAATTTCATCTTAACATCAAGAAATTTATTAGGCAACTGGAAAGGACTGTTATAAAAATAAACAGACATAATAAGTCTATATTATTCAATGAAACATGTTTGAATATATATATATATATATATACAGGGGTTGGACAAAATAATTGAAACACTTGTTAAATTCAAAGAAAATTTATTTAATATGGAGTTGGTCCTCCTTTAGCCTCACAGACAGCTTTAATATGTCTAGGAATGGAATCATACAGCTTCCTGACTTCATCCAGAGGAATTTTCAGCCATTCTTCCATTAAACACGTGCTCCATCTCTTTAAGACACGCTGGTAGAGGATAGTGGCTCCTAACTTGTCGCTCCAAAATGCACCACAAATGTTCAAAAATATTGATATCTGGAGATTGGGGAGGCCACTCCATGTGTTCTAGCTCACTTTCATGCTCTTCATACCAATTCTTAACCACTTGAGTGGTACATATTGGAGCATTATCCTCTGGGAAGATGCAGTCACCATCAGGACATAAAGTCTGGGCCATTGCATGAACATGATCTCCCAAAATGTTCAGGTAATCTTTACTGTTGATTCTACCATGCAGGGCAACTATTGGACTGGAGCATTTCCATGATATGGCAGCCCAAACTATCACTGATCCACTTCCATGCTTCACTGTTGGAAGAAGGCAGTCAGGGTTGTAAACTTCTTTGAAATGCCTTCACACATAAACTCGCCCTGAAGTTGGCAAAAGAGAAAAACTGGACTCATCTGAGAATATGACATGCTTCCATTGGTCTGCAGACCAGGCATTGTGATCTCTGCACCACTTCAACCTCTTCTGAATGTTGCGAGTGGAGAAAAGAGGTTTCCTTACGACAGCTCTTCCATGATATCCAGCCTTATGGAGCCCACGATGAACATTTTTAGTAGAAACTGGTCTATTCAGATGATTATTCAACTCAGTAGTCACTTTGACTGCAGTAGTCGATGATTTTTTGCCACACTGCATTTCAATGCATGTCGGTCCCTGTCAGTACGTTTGCAAGTCCGACCCGAATTGCTATGGTTGCTAGAGGTTTTTCCCTGTTTCTCAAATTGTGTCATAGTTCTTGATATGGTAGCTCTTGAAAAACCAAACAGTTCAGCAACCTTAGTGATAGAAGCTCCTGCCATGCGAGCTCCAACAATTTGCCCTTTTTCAAACTCAGAAAGGTCACACATTTAAATTAAATTTTACTAAATTCTAAAAATAAATAAGACAAAGACTGTAAACTAGATAACTAAACATATTTACAATAGATATAACCTGCAATTACAAAGTTTTAGTTAAAGTTCTTAATATAATAGGTCTTTGAAATATAGGATTGGAATTTGCACCTGTTCCAATTATTTTGTCCAACCCCTGTATATATATATATATATATATATTTATATATATATATATATATATATATATATATATATATATATATTGCACATATAATGCTGGTGTTAATAAAAGAGTGCTCAATGTAATATAACAGAGCTATTAAGTATATATTAATAAATATACATATTACCCCTCACCAATAGCATGACTCTGAGTTTCATGCCCAATACAATCTTCATGTGCTGAGTATGAACTGAATATTGCTAGTGGTGAGGGATAGTATGTATATTTATTAGTACACACACACACACACACATATATATATGTGTATATATATATATATATATATATATATATATATATATATATATATATATATAGGGAAAGGTTTAACAGTATTAAAAAGTTGTACTTGAGGCTAATAAACAATTCAATGAAGAAACAACTGAAAAAATGAAAGAAAAATACAAGCATGGTCAATAGAAAGAAGGCAAGTATGTCCTTATGAGAATATATATTTTGAAAAGAGCATAGTTTTATTCTACATATGTAACTCGTATTAAAAAAAGAAAGGCAGACTAGAAAATGCCATTTTAAGATGGCAGCAGCAAAGAGTTGCACAAATTCCATAATAAAAAAAGAAGAAAGGAAGGAAGAGAAATAAAGAAGAAAAAATGTTTTTAGTTGTCTTTTCTCATGTCCAAAATAAGTGTCTGTTTCTCATTTCACAGCTCTTTTTTAGGTTTAGATGCTTGGCTATTGTCTATGGTTCCTCTCTGCTGACAAGAACCTGATTGTTCCCTCTTCAAGAACAACGAATGAATTATTTTGGGAGATGAAAACACACCAAAAATATTTCAATGGCTTTGGAATCACTGTGTTCTCAGTATTATCGCAATATTATCCTTTGTGTTTCCAATTACTTGGGATAGATAAGCTCTGGCTATAAACGTGATTACTAGACATTTTAATGGACATCTTTAGATACATCTATTGTGTACCGACTTATAGTATTTTTTTTTTTTAGTCATTTATTTATTATTACTCTCAAAGTATAAATCAAGTAGAAAAAATGAAAATATTACAAAAACCTTTCCTATAAATATTTCAGATGAGTGACCACTTAGTATCAATTAAAGATGCTTGATAGCTAAAAAAATTCCTAATAGATTTTTGTTGCATTTATTTTAGTATGAGATAAGGCTAAAATAGAAATAAAGTATTTGTTGATTATTGTTAAATTTACCAATTGAATGATTCACAAAATATTAACTTTAACTAGCAAAAAATAAAAAGGGAAAAAGAAAAAACAGAACAAAATTACAATAAGATACTTTAAAGATATGATTTTAAAAAAATCTTTTTAATTAATTTCACCCCATGCAAAGCATGAAAGCCACTAGTACACTAGAGGTTACTGGGTGTGGAAGAAGTAGAAAACAGAAACTTTACTAAGGACAAAAGATGAGAAATCATGAAGACAGTAGATAATGCTTAACATTGCATTTAAATTTTTGAAGATAAAAATGTCTGGAAGACATAGAACCAAAAGAGAGTTCCACAAGTGAGAAGTGTGAGAAAAGAAACTGTTAGCATAGAACTAATAATTACATCTAGCCAAAACTGTATATTATTGAGACCTTGATGCCAGTATTGTGCTTAAATTGAAAAATTCTAGGTATACTAGTGAATATCTGATCCAAACAGTTGCCATAGAATTATTTATAGAAAATGCACAGGAAAGCAACTTTACAGTGGTGGGAAAGTGACTGAAGCCAAGGTGCAAGATTAGGACCAATAATATTGCTGATTCTTCGTTGAATTTTGTCAAGAATATCTAGATATATGATGAGAGCAGTGGACCATATGTGACAGCAATATTCTAAGAACAAGTTAATGGTAGACTTATAGATATGTAAGATAGATTCATTAGAGAAAAATTGTCTAGCATGACACAGTGAGCCAACTTTCTTTCAGCAGACCTAACAATGAATTTGATATAATCTTTCCACTTCATGTCAGCCAGGAACATTAGCCTGAAAAGTCACGAGGAGTCCCTCTCCTGGAGGTTAGTACCATGCTGATGGAGGGCAGAAGGGATGATTAAAAGGGAGAAGTTTACTTTTGGAGGCATTAAAGTTAACAAGCCATCCTTTACAGCAATAGACTTAAAGTCATTTTTGACATTGGCCACTAATTTGACTTTATCAGACCGATTAAACTTAGTATGAACACTTCAGTAAATGGTTGTATCATCAGCATAGATACCAAGTTGAGAGCTAATGCCATTGGGAATGTTGTTAATGAAAATTAATAAAGCCCTGGGGTACACCTGCAGTGGTGCAAAAGGATTTAGTGGCCATTGAGGGTAACTTTCATTTCATGATTTGATAAGTTTTGTGATGTTGGACAGCTTCACTTGTCACTTTTGCTATGTTATCACTTCAAAAATGCTCGTTATATTCGAGACTTCGTAAACGCTGGTACTTGTAGTAACACCTTCCAATAATATCTGCACTAGTAATAGTTGTCCAAGTAGTAATCACCAAATAGTATAATGATCAGAAGAGAATTGTAATCCATATAACAGTAGAGAGAGTGAACATATAGCAATAGTGGATAGACAAGAAGAGTATTGTCATCACGCTACTTCCTATTTATTCACTTCCTTTATGATCACATGATCTACTTAATAATGGAATCACCCTTGTTACTCACTGGCAATCTAGTTTCAAACCACAGTGTTGGCAATGACACTTATTCTTATACAACAATAAAGATGACCAGATCAGTTCAAAAATTTGTCTGGAGACACCATAACTTTTCACTTTGTAAAGAAGACCTCTATGCCAAACCCTATTGAAAGTTTTCAAGATCTCCTAAGCAACTGCCCAAGCCTTACCATTCTTATCGTGAGCATGTAGTCTCTTTCTGCAATTATCAAATTTATATATCAAACTAATTGTGGGTAATTTTTTTTTTCATTTTGTTACCTCATGAAATACTTGCAGTATTACTACTTCTCATAAATTTGTTGAAATTAATGCCCCTGCCACTCTCATATAGGTCCAAACATTTGGACTATCCTCTGGATTAAGTATTTAGTAATTTCCGTAACTTCTTTAGTTTAATTAACTCCTACTAAGCTTAGAATGCTGAAACTATTTAACCCATTAATGCATGGCATCCAATTTTTTTAGGGAGGGGGTTACCTAAAATTAAAAATCCACCAGTCTTAATATTACTATTAGTCAGCAAGTAGATTAAACAAGATGTGATATTAACATTTTAAGGAAACTTTATACAGTAGTGGGTTAATTTTGTCCTTATTATTATTGTTATTAAATATATTATATATTTAATATATTATACAACGTTTCAGTAAATAGAACTCATTTAAATATTCATGGAGACCTACCGGACACTATATGTAACATACTTGTTGACAACACAAATATAATGGCTTCATCTACATAAAAACACTTAGTCATAATAAGTTAGCACAACTCTCGATTGCTTCCAAGCAGTTGCATCTATCCAATTTCGCTCACAAGACTTAGGCCAACCAATGGTATAGTTTTCCGATATTTTCCAGTGGTACTGCACACTAGCACATCAAGCATGGTTGTATTCAAACCTGAATCTCAAGGTCAGAAAGTGAATATTCTAACAATTCTCTCATGTTCCTATATATATATATATATATATATTCATACATATTTCATTAAATAATATAGATAAGTGTTGTCTAAGTTCTTTTCATATCGTCTGATAAGCTTAATAACATTATCATTAAACAATGAAAGAAAATCACAATATTGATACATATTTTTTAATCCAATCTAAGCTTTCAGCTTACATAACCCATTATCAAAGATGACAATTACACAATATATTTAAGCAATACACGAACAAGAAATTGATGATAGTCTTGTTTGTTTACATGGATGATTTCCAAGCAACGATAAACACGTGCATATAAGACGCTGAAAGCGAAAATCGCACAACAGCTCATGACGTCACACATGACCACGCGAGAGTGAATCTGATGAGTATTGAGTATGGAAAGCCGTTGGTATGAACCAATGGCTTCTGTTACTAATTATAGGCATTTAAGGATATTTGTGGAGATTTCATAGTTTATTTTGTTCAGGTTAGGTTTCAACTGTTTTATGTATATAGCTTCAAGAATTTATATATCTAAAGATATTTTTGAAGGTACAAAATTTTATCACAGCAATAAACGTATGAAGCTTGATATTACTAGACATATTAAAAACAGGCGAAACAACCGGTTTCGCTCCCGCTCATCAGGCTTACAACGGGAAATTTAATTTAAATTAAAAACACAGAAAATGTACAATAAACTGAAATGTGGAGGAGGAGGGGGAAAAAATGAGCAAAAGGAGCTAGAGGCAAATGACAGCGAGACCCAACAAACACTCACGTTGTTTACACAAGGAAGGCATGCAGGACCCGATGTAAAGTGCCTCCAGCACCTTAAGGTGAAATAACGAGTGTGACCGAGACAACATGGTGAACTGGTCAACAGTAAAATTAGCTGCACACGATCTGCTCTTTAATAAGTGCTCACATATGGTGGACCCGTAGGTGTTTGGGACAAGTCCATTCAACGGCAAAGTGTGGTTCCTGATTTTGGTAGGAACGTGCTGTTTAATTCTCATGTCCAAGCGTTGTGTCGTCCTTCCTATGTAGTCAGCCCCGCAACTACAACCATATTTATAAATTATAGAATTAATTTGATGAGAAGGAAGGACGTCTTTACACACTGGACGAACCATGGGCCGGGTTTGAAAAACTATCCGGACCTCAGCAGAGAAAAAAAAAATATATATATATATATATATATGTAGATAGATAGATAGATAGATAGATACATCATTGGCCCCAACTTTGAGGCCACTCTCGGGATTTAATAATTAATTTCATATCTTATTTCATTTAATTAAGTTCTACTAAGCAAGGATTCTGAAACTATTTAACACATTAGCGTGCATGGTGACCAATTTTTTGAGAGGTTTGTACCTAAAATTTAAATTGAAGTGAGCTCATGAATTAGTTTTGAAAAAGGCATGCAACATTAATTTTTTAGGAATTCTTTGCCATCCAGAGGATTGCCTAAACTTATGATCTATATTGCATATGTTTGTGCATTGTGTAAGTGTGGATAGATAGATAGCTCGATAAACACCCAACGTGCTACAAAAAAATAACAATTTGTGTAATTAGAAATGATTGAATAATCAATCCAGTTTTCAGTTCAGCCAGTGTAGTCTCATTAATCACTATTTTTTTAAATCAGTTTCACCCCATGCAAGGCAGTAAAGCCACTAAACACAAAAGCTTACTGGGTGTGGAAGAATTAGGAACAGAAACATTAATGATGAGCAAGAAAAGAAAAGAGTAATCAGAAGGACAGTAGATAGTGATTGACATTCGCATATTTCTGAAAATCACTCCACCATGAAATAAATGCCTTCAATTATTTTTTCTTTTTTTGTGGATCACATTTCATGCCTTAAGTTCTCTAAGCTTTTGGCTAGTATCCTGGACACACACACACGCACACACATCCACATACATGCATATATACATTCCATAATGCTATTGTTATATCGGAATAAAGTGTTGCTGCTGACACTTGAGTTTGAACATAGATCACCAGTGAGCAAACACAGGCGATCCCATTACTGAAGGAAGTAGACCACATGACCATAGAGGAAACTCATATATAGGGAGTCGTGTGACGTCTAGATTGGTCGCTATATTCTAGTCTATCCTCTATTACTATACAGGTCACTATTTCTACTCTATCCTCTATTACTATATGGACCGCTATTCTCTATACGGATTACTATTTTGAGTAAGTATTATCAAGCAAGTACTATTAGGGCAAGTGATATTTGAAGTCGTCTGACACCAGTATTGTTCAACTGCATACTATAGTTGCATTTGTCATTACAAAGTCTCTACTACAACAAGCATTACAAAAGTGACACTGAGTAGTTGTTTAATATCACAAAAGTGTCAATGAGTGTTTGTTGTCATCACAAAAGTTATGCAAAACAATTAAAAAACATACAAATTAAAAACAAACTATATATAAGTAAATCTGTCGAGATCCCATTTCTCACCAGTAAATTTTATAGTATATTAAGATCACGGCTATTTAAATTTCATTTCAATTTCAAAAAGAAATATTTGAGGTGTTGCTAAAAATTATTGGCCTAGCCAAAAGGGATCCAATTAAAAATCAATTCTGGTATTTAGTCATTTGTTCAGATTTTAGGAATTGTTTCTAGTTGAGAACTTTGCAGCACCCCCTCACTCACACACACACACACACACACACACACACACACACAGAATAATGCCACAAGGTATAAACACGTGAGATCTACATGACCAATAAAAAAAAAACAGTACAGTATTTGAAAAAACAAAACATTTTTTCCATAACTCATTTCCAAAAAAATTTCTGATGAGGATAAAATAAAAGCAAGACATTAAATTTATAAACTTTTTCCTGTTTACACTATTTACATTGTTTGGACTGTTTTCCACGTCTTTATTGTCATATACACAATCTTTCGGCCATGTATGCTCCAGCCTTCTTCAGGTGACATATGTTGAAATTTCAAACCAAACCCTTTATTTTGTCTACCGGGGTAGATTGTTCTAGTTCCACATGCCATGCCTTTTCTGGATATCTGTTTCAGTTATTTCCCTTTAGTAACTGAACTGTCCAAGTTTTGTTCACTTCTGCTGTGGCCAGGTATTGAACTCACAACTCAATAAAAATGAGGACAGCACTCTGAGCAACGTAAATTATGTAAATAGTTGCAATACCTCATCTTGGGAATATAGACAGATGTTTTCTGATTTGTTCCTTACTTAATCATTGTTGGCTGACAATGTTGGGATGTCAAGGATTTGTTGTTAGAGCAGAGGAAATAGTTTAGTGGAATCATAGAACATTTCCTTTTTGGCTCTAATTGTTAATATTATGAGGACATTTGTCAGAAAGGCATGAACCAATCAAATCCAGCATATAAACCAATATAATAATGTACACAAAAAGGGAAGACAAAGATTAAAGCAAAATGATAATGCTGAAAAATTACTCAGACCAGAATATGAATAAGACATTATTATTATTATTGATTCTCGATGTACTTCATAATGCAGTCTCTATGACTCTTCAGGTTCCAAAATTTATATCTGTTTACAGACAACAAATTCACATTAAAAAATGGCAATATTTATTCACAAGAGAAATAAATAAATGGTTGTTTCAAGCAACTAACATTTTATTCAAGCCATATGTGTATTGCTGATTTTATACTGCTGATGGATAGCTCAAATAAAAATCAGTATTTGAAATCAAAAACTTTTTTAGTAGTCAAGTCAATGACTACTAAAACTATACAAGTAAATGGTATTTTAGACTAATTTACTAAAACTTGGCCTTATGCCAAGTAAAAATCATAAGCACACATGCACATATATCTATATATGGAACAGGGAGGAAAATCTTTATACATTTAATGTCTTGATGTTTATTTAATTTCATCAGAAAGACCAATACACAAAATTTTTATTAAATTTATAAAAGTTTTCCTATTTTCTCCTTGATCATTTTCTTAGATTTAACTTTCAACTCATCTTGTCAAAACATGTTAGATTTATTAACATTTTCCAACTTTGTCTTTATTTAATCATTCTATTGTATTTGATCCTTAATTTTTTTATAATCATTTATATAAGAAACTTACCATTTCATTGTGTAGACTTCATACACTTTAGTCAAAAATGGATCAAATGACATCAAATATGATAATTCTCTAATTATTTTATTATTGTGTGGAAGCTTAAACTGGTTATGAAATTATGAGACCTAACTGCCAATCTAGTACTGTGCTTAAATTCTGAAGTTGAGATACCAAAGAGGAAAGAACAGAACAATTGCCATGAAAATATTTATAGAAAACACAAAGGGAAGCTATGTTATGATGGTGGGTAATTTTTGATATCAAGATACCAGATCAAGACCAACAACATTGTAGATTCTTCTTAAAATTCTTATTCTTCTTATATACTCATTTTGTAATAATTAGTAAAATCTATCCCAAGAATATAATTTTATTTATTTGTGATAAATGTATATTTATGGTCATACACTTTAATACTTCCATACAGGTGCATAAAGTTGTAGATATATAGAATAAATTATTTATAGTAATCTGATAATATACATATAAAAAATATATACTCAATGAATGCTTGTGATCTTAAACATCTCTATCCTCGTCCATATACAGTCAAGCAGAGTTACTTTTATATTTATTTATTATGGGTTCTTATGTTTAGTTCAGAGGAAGAACGAGCTCATCAAAACAAGTCAATCAAAAAAGAGAGATAGAATTACGATTGGGTAATTAAAGGCTCCAAGATTCAGTTTCAATATTAACCAATGAAAATGTTCAAAATAGCTAACACCTTCCTGGAAGGGAACTTGCTGACCCAAACAATTCATGACTGGCCAATCCAATTGGCACATATGATCACTGCCGGGTATTATTTTTCCTGGGTAGGAAATTGGGTATTTTTTTTGAAGACTTTTATTATTTCTAATTTTCAGCACTGACATGCATGCTGGTTTTAAAGAAACACAAAGAGAGTTTTAATGGGCTTCCCATTTGAAGCAACCAAGCCTATAAACTGAAAGGATTATAAACATCCCTTACATACATTAATTTATAGTAGAGATCAGTCACGGCAAAATACAGACTGTGGGCCACATGTTGCCTGTTTGGCTTTCTGAAGCCTAATTTAATGAGGAAAATAACGTTTATTAAAATGTGTTTTGTTTTATTCTCACTTGTTCACTCAAATTCTCTCTCAAGCAAAAATGGTTGAGAAGCTGGTGTCAAAGTGAAATAACAATTAGTTACCCAAGTAACCTTCCTTATTAATCTCTACTGTCTGATTTTAGAATCAACTTTTATTCCTGAATTAATTTATTTAAACAGTGTTTAATTCAGTCAAAATAGGAAACCTGAACAACTCGTTGTTTCTGCTGTTAAGTTACTAGTTTCTTTATGCCTTTACAATAAAACTAATCATTTGGGTTCCTGAATTGTTATATTCCAGGCTAATAGGAATATATACTTGACTAAAGGTCTCAGTTATGCACAAGGTCGTCACAAGTCAATCCAGTAGTGAGTTCTACTGTTGGAAGGTTGGTAGTTCTCACATAAGTCTGAGTTGTATTCAACAGATCCCAGCTAGGATAACTAGCTACCCCCCACGAGGGTTACATGTGGCACAAGGCCGGGTTTAACGTGGGTTTTCCAAGCATGTAGGCTCGGCCAAAAATATTCTTTATTTGAACCTGTAAAAACAGGTCAGGGTCAGTCTACCTCCCCGAGCAAGACTTTGCCTTTCGGCGGAGCCTTGTCCGGGTTCCTCTCTGCCCAAAGGCAGAGAGTTCGACTGTTTAGCTGGAACAGGTCGCAGCTAGACTCTGTAGTCCATTGACTTACAGATACTTATAGTTAGTTACTACCTATAGTGTAGTCACTCATGGGGATAACAGGTTATTCCATTACATCATGCTATCTTCTTTGCAACGGAATGTCTTTTGGAGTAAAAAAAATTGTCAAGATGCTTGAAAAAGTGCTTGTCAGTGGATGAGAGATCAGGGGAATATAGTGGATGTGGCAAAGTCTTGTATCCAAAACTTCTGCAGTGTCATCCTGGCAACACGTGGCCAAGCATTGTCATAAAGCAGAATTGAACCTCCAAATCACAAGTCCCTTCCTTCACTCTATACTCTGTAAATGTTGGCAGCAGTTGAAGAAGCATTAGAATCAAGCTTGAACTAAAAAAAAATGAGAAATTTATAACAGGAAAAATTTTGCCTGAAAGCCTGAAATTTGGTCAAATTGGTAAGGCATACTGAGCTAAATGGCGGTAGCTTCTTCTCTCTTGAGTGATGCAGGTTTGAATCCTGCTGGAGGGTAGAAATATTTTCTTTAATAAGATTTCTCAAACATTCAGGTCAGTAGACAAAAATAAATATATATATGGTTTACACTATTTACATTATTCAGACTATTGTCCTCATCTTTGTTGCCATATTTATCACAACGTTTCGGCCAATGTACTCTCTGGCCTTCAGAGTTCTAATTCCATGTGCCATATCTAATGAATATCAATTATCTCCTGTTAATTCCCCTCTCCAAGTTCTCCACTGCCTTAGACATGGCATGTGGAACTAGAACAGTCTACCCCAGCGAGCGAAATAAAGGGTTCAGTTTGACATTCCAAACACCTGAAGAAGGCCGGAGTGTACAACGGCTGAAATGTTGTGATAAATATGACAACAAAGATGAGGACAGAGTTGAGAGAAAAAATTTATGAAAAGATATATGTGAAGAAAGACAGTAGTCCGAATAATGTAAATAGTGTACATAATACCACATCTCAGAAATATAGACCGATATACGGTTTAATAAATAAACAAAGCACCTACTGAAATATGAGTGTATGTATATATATATATATATATATATATATATATATATATATATATATATATATATAAAGCAGTTTTGATTAATATAAGGGGTTGTACATGCATAAAGCTAGGTGACTGAGTTGTGTTTCCATGGATACCAACATGGATATTAGTCTGTTCTGCTGATATATCCGAGATATCAATTTAAAAATGGAAGTAATCTTCTGCATATATACAGAAAATGAAACCTGCATGCAATGATATAAGGCATCTTCACATCATGAACAGCCTGATGAGGGGGTTGTTGCCATAAAAGCAGGCGTTAGTCACCTTTGAACAGATCTTCATTACATATTTCATCACCAACAACTCCTTGACACTTAGGGACATAAAAATCTGTTGCGAGTTTTTATGTCCACCTGTACATTGCATAATACAAGAAGGGAAAAGAAAACTTAATCTGTATATCAAGACAAAAGGCTACTTAACAGATGGAAGGAGAAAGGAATAGTTTGAGGATGAGTAGTTGACTGTGAAGGAAGAGTTGAGAAAAAAATGAAAAGATATATGTGAAGAAAGAAAAAGAAAGAAGCAATAAAAAGTATCAATAATTACAAGATAAATAAAAGTTCAAATGACTTATCTTCTGATATGAAATTTTACAGAAACACCATCCCAGCTTGCCAGGGTAACGGTAATATTAGCTGTTTCCTTATAAGAAAACAGTTGGCATTCATTGACCAAGTAGCCAGTATTACTTTAGGTTGAAATTTATAAAATCTTTCTCTTAAAACAGTTTTTCAGTGAAATCGTTTTCTCAAGTCCAGTATCTGTTAGGTCTCTTTCCAATGTTGATGGAGGTTTTCCTTTCTAACCTTTTATTTAAAGTAGTGTAGAATGTCACCATCTTTATTAAATCATTATTTCCGACTTATATGTGATATTCATTTTAGTTGTTGCCACTGTTGAAACTTCTCAAATGATGTGGTTTCTCTTATTTGATACAGTTCTTTGTTTTTGAATCTGTATTACCAGTCCATGGGGTGGAAAAACTCACTGCTTTACTCTCTCAAAGTCATTTATAACCATTGATCTGAGAAAGAGGCTGTATACAGCTGACATTTTAGATATTTCTGAACAGGTTTGATGCCATGAATGGCAACAATAAATCTATTGTATTGACAAATATAAATATAATATAAATAAATATGATATATGTCAATAAATTGCATGGATTCATTTTGCCCTAACAAACAGTGTGATATTTCTGTAAAAATTTAAGTCAGGAGATAAATCATTTAAATTTTATTTATCTATTAAATAGTTTTAAATATATTCAGATATTCTTATGCCATTATTTTTTTTCAAGGTCATGTCCCTTGAAAAAGATACAAAAAGATGGTGGGGAAAATAAAATATGTAAAGACAGAAAGTAGAGATATAAACATGAAGATGAAGAAGAATATAAATGGAAAAGTGAAGAAGAGATAAAAAAGAAAGATGAAAGAAATTTAAAGGGAAAGAAAAAAAACAAGGAAATATCAAAATAGCAATTGAAATTACAAAAATCTAAAAAAACAAGAAATATCAATCCAAAGATGAAGTATATAGCAGAAAAATATTTAATAGATATATATATCATAATTTTTTTTTCTTAAATGTTATTTTTTGGATACCCATATTTAAGTAGACACTCTGTTTATTTATTAAACAGTATATTTTCTTATTTTCGTCTCCTGGCCTGGATATTAAAGAAATCTTATTAAAGAGAAAAATGTGCTCTCTAGCAGGATTTGAACCTGCATTCCCCTTGGCAAGAGAAATTGTCATTACATCCAATGTGCTTTAGATCAACTCGGCCATGGAGTGTGTTTAAAATCAAGCTAAGTTGAATAGTTGGATCTAAAAATAATAGCAATATTCAAGCTTGTTAACACAAAAAGAAAATCTGTCGACCAATAAATTACTAGAGGCATGCAGAGTTAATAGAAAAATGAAGTTGAAATAACTTCTTACTGGAAGTTTTTCAGAGACACCATTCTGTTCATCAGTCCAAGAGATTTATCTTACTCTGGCAAGTCATTGATTGCAGGTTATTTAAAACCAGAAAATATTTCTTGATTGTAAGAATATTTTTGAGGTAATAATGATATACAAGTCTTACTAATTAACACATAGGTGAGGAGAGAAGTAGATTCATACCTTTCTCAAGGGTATTTGCATGTAGGTGAATATAAAGCACCAAAAATGCAATTGGAACTCAGCTCTCTGATTAACAATTCTAAGTCATTATCCATCTCACAGACTTGCTGTCACCTCCCTCTGTCTTTTCTACAAATATTTTCACAGTAATTGCTCCGACAAGGTGCTTTCGCTGGTTGCCAAAATGCACGAATTTAAGTATGCTACTAGATTGGCATCTGTCTCATCCTTTCACTGTCAATACTGTTAAATGTAGCCATCTCGTCTACTCTAATAGCTTCATGTCTCACACTTCCCATCTGTGGAACTCCCTTCCTCTTACTTACTTCCCTGATAGTTATAATCTTCAATTATTCAAATGTCAATTGACATCTTCAGATGCCTTGATAAATTCCCCATCCTTCCCTCTATTACGCCTCTTTACTCTTGCTCCCACTCTCTGTAACTCCTTGCATACTAGTGGCATTTCTACCTTGCTTGGGGTGAAATGCTTAAAGAAAAAAAAAACTACACCACCTGCATATCAAAGCTTAGTATTCCCATACAGTCACTCACCTAGATACTGATCAGGCTTAACATTGCTTAACTTTGGTGATTGTATGAGAACTGGTGTTTCAATATGATATGGCCAAAAGCCCTTGACAAGTGAGTTGTTTGAAGACAAAAGATTTGAACAATTTTTTTATTTATTAACTATATTTATATATTTACAGATATTTTTATGCCATATATTTTTAAACATAATGTTCTTTCTGGACATAGTCAGTCATAGGTCTGCATGAATTCCTCTTCCTTATTATCTGTGAATTATTATGATTTCTTGGAAAAGATAATTGAGAGATCCTTTGTTGCCTTTTCCAAAGTAAGAATTGACATATAAAAAAATAATTCAATAAAACACACTTGTTTTTAAAAAATAAATCACATTATGATTCACTTTATTGAAAATAATTAAAAACAAGTGTGTTTTATTGAATTATTTTTGATATGTCAATTTACTTTATTCAAAAATAAATGTCTTTACGATTTATCTTATTAAAAATAATTAAAAACAAAAAATGGTTCATATTTGACATAAGGCCTTTTCAAATTCTTTATTTAAAGAAAAATATTCACTAATAAAGGTTTTAATCCTTAATAAATTACTTTTATTCAGTTATAAAAAAAAGTTGTTTTTCTGATGTTGAGTTGTCGTTGTCCTCACTTAACAGTGTTGAGTTGTTCTGCACCTGAAAAATACAACATAGAAAGAAAAAAGAAAGAATGAATTAATGAATAAATGATTCTTACCTAGAAAGAAAGAAAGAAAAAATACTGCTTAGATAGAAAGAAAAAATACAGCTTAGATTGGGAAAAGACAGAGAGATGGTTAGGTAGATATGGAAAAGATAATTTAGACAGAGAAAAGACAACTTAGATCAGGAAAAGGCAAACAGACAGATAGGGAAAAGATAGCTTGGATAGTATAGCTTAGATAAATAGGAAAAGACCACTTGAACAGATAGATAGATACAGAAAAAAAGACAGCTGAGATAGGTAGATGGATAGATAACTTGGATAAATAGAAAGGTAGATAGGAAATAGACAAGCTTAGATATGTCGCTAGATAGGAAATAGATTTACAGTAAAATGAAGAGTAATGCCATGAAAATTTCAGAAAATAAGAAAAATAAACAAGGTTAAACAAGAACAAATGATTATAAAGACATCAAGATGAAATGGCAAAGAATAAGCAAAGAAAGAAATACAATCAGAATGAAAGAAATGAACAAAGACATAAATAAATGTAACGGATCTGATATTAGTGGCATGTAGTTGAACAAAGCTCAAATTTTGATCATTCAAGCAAATAGGTAAAAGGAACAAGAGATAAAAAAGATATCTCGGCCAAAAACCAGGCAAGCCAAAGAAGAAATCTCAAGAAAATAGTGGCCTAAGCTTGTCCAACCTGCCGACTCATAGAGGAAATACAAAACTGTGTTTGAGGAGATCAATCAAACTGGTGACAGTGATAGATCTGCAGGATATTGTGGGTAAGCCATAACCCTTGAAAATCTAGACGCCTTGTTTGACAAGGTAATGCAGTAAAATGACTATGTTATGTCTGTGTGAAAGGTTAGAAGATGAATGCACACTACCACCACCATCACCAAACGCACTCCTCCTACCATGACCACTGCTGCTACCACTTCAACAACACAAGCTATTCAAAAAGAGCAACATGTTTATTTCCTTTCTCTAAGATTGATAAAATAATAGTAAGAGAGAATTATGCATAAGTCAACTAATTCTTTTCAAGTTAAAAAAAAAACAAAAAAACTTGCCCTTGAATTTTTTTACGGAACATAGAAAAAAAAATCTATGAAACAAACCAATTTTAACAGGCACAGTTAACAAATATACACTTATTTCAACACTTGTGAACCCTTATTTTTTTATATCAATCTGACACAAAAACCTGTTGCTGCTTGTATTTTTATGTACCATGTCCATTAAAAACATGGCTCTCCACAACTCCCTATCCTTTGTTGCTCTTAGTGAGTTTTCCCTTCAAGTTTTAAAAAAATATCCAATTTCCAACCCAGGATAGTTGGATGAAACACAACAAAAACTTTGAATTTTGCAGTTTGTCCACAATTTTGTTTCTGATTTACAATATCTTATTGGAAAATTGGAGAAATATAACAATAAAATTGACTAGGCATGCTGTGATTTTAACAAAATTAATTTAAATGAATTTTTACTACCTAAATATCTTATATACATATTTATGTATCTGTGTATATTCAAATTAATTCAAATGTACAGATGTCATATAAGTGACATCACCCATAAAATGATTTCCTACAGATCAACTGCACTGGAAAAGACTTTATCAAATATTTATATGTATTTTTATTATTTTATATGAATGCTAAATATTTCATACACATTTTAAAATACCCTCCCTTGTGGTGAAAGATATTTTATTTAATGTGGGCTGTTTTCCTTTTTGATTAATAAGAAATAAAGATGACAGCATTTTAAAGTGTTTATGCATTTAAAATAATAAATTAAATAATAAGAAAGGAAACAAATTAATTTAAATTCTAGTATTCAAAAAAATGTGCTACCATGTAGCCAACCAAATCTAGTCTATCATACTTATAATATCCAGTTATTGAGACTGACAAGATGAAAAGTACTTGGACAAAATAGAACAAATTCATTTTGTATAGTTTATCCATAATTTTGATATTGATGTACAATATTTTATTGGAAAATTGGAGAAATATTATAGAAAAAATTAAATTGACCTTTTGATGCAATTTTACCAAAATTCATTTAAATGAATTTTTGCTGCCTAAATATATCATATACATATTTATGTGTGGATATATACAATTATAAATCAATTTATGAGTGCACAATATGTCCCATCAAATATAATAAATAAACAGTTTTATCTTTATATTTTTAAATATTGCTTTTATAATCTCAGACAAACTATTTGTTGAAATAATAATAATTAATCTGTTTCTGATCCTAAGCAAAATTTCCCTTTTTGTCCCCTTTTTCTTAAAACTTCTTTGTTGCCCATGGTATTCTCAGCATCCTTCTGCAGAGCCATGTCTCAATTGCCTCAAGACTTCTCTTCCTTTGCGTGGAAATTGTTCAGCATTTACTGCCATATAGGAGATTATATTACATATTGAATACTGAAAAAAGTTTGAACAAAGTAACTCTAAACAAAATGTTTTTTTTTTTTTTGCTATCCTCTGCCAGCTGCAATGATGAAATATTGAGTACTGTTTCCTTTGTTTCCAATGAAATTCTCCTTCCTTTTTATTCTTTTTTTTAATCATTTCACTCAAAGCAAGGCAATAATGTCCCTAAGACACTAGGGGTTACGGAAATTGAAAGAGAATAAGAAGAATTTAGTGAGGAGAAAGGATAATACAATCCAGGAAGACAGAAGATGGCAATTCACATCGCTTTTAAATCTTTGTAGATAGCAGGGAAGATAGATATTGTAAGGAGGTTCTTTTCTCGCACTTCTCACTAGGGAAAACTCTCTTCTGGCTCCATGCTTTTCATTCAACTTTAATCTTCAAAAATTTAAATGCAATGCCAACCGCTAACTACAGTACTCCTCATTACTCTCCTTTTGTTCTCGCTCTTTAGTAATGTTTCTGTTTTCTAATTCTTTCACACGCAGTAACCCCATTGTCTCTGTGGCTTTACTGGTTTGCTTGGGGTGAACTCAATTAAAAAAAAGGTTCAACAGGTGATAAGTAGGAGAGAAGAAACTAATAAAATAGAACTTACAGTTGCATCTAGCTATTTCAACAGTAAAATGATGAGACCTACCTGCCAAAGTTAAGCAACAACAAAGCTGATCAGTACCTCGATGGGTGACGACTTGGGAATACCAACTGCTATCAGCTTGGATGTGCAGTTGGTATGGATTACAGCCACATCATATTGAAACACCTGTTTGCTATATGATCACCAAAGTTAAGCAACATTGAACCTGATCTAAATGGGTGACTTCTTGGCAATACCAGTTGTAATGTTGGATGTGTAGGTGGTATGGGATTATGGCCATATCACATTGAAACATTGGCTCCCGTATAATCACTAAAGTTAAGCAATGTTGAAAGTGGTCAGTACATAGAGGGGTGACAGATTGGAAATATCAGATGCTGTAAGCTTGGACTGGATGTGCAGGTGGTGTAATGGATAATGGCTTGGAATTATTAATCAAAGACCTGAGTTCCAATTTCAGTTGAGTTTGATATATTCACATGTGCAAATATCCTTGAGAAAGGTAGGAATTTACCTCTTTTCCCCACAGTTATTGGTTAATTAGCAAGATTTGTATCACTAAATTATTTTTGTCTCCAAAGACAATTCTTACAATAAATAAAATAGTTTCTGACTTTAAGTAACCTGCAATGGGTTGATAAGCTGTAGAAAACAAATTAATTACCTATCCTTAAAGTTAAAGGAAAAACTCATTTGGTAAATTTCAAGGCACTGATTGGTTTTGTTTTGAAATAGTATAATTTGTGCAGATCACAATTTACTTTTATAGTATATTTTGGTATTGTGCCATGAAGATTTTGGAGACCAAATCAGGAAAAAGTTGCAGAGGCTAAGCAGGAAACATGTCAGCTGTGAAAACAAGAACAACCTCATACATACTGCAAGACAATTTGGTTGTACTTTGTTTGAGAGTACATGCCTTTCAAAGACTGGACCTTGAATACATCAAAGTATACTGTCTCCATAATGAGAATAGTGGATGATGATAGCCAATAGTGTAAGTCTATGTGGTAGTACTTATAATTATACCTATCATTCTATTAGTAATACTTGCATAAATTTCTGACCACTATTGTTTTCTTCGGGATTTTCTATGTATTTTTATCATCAAATAATGTACAATGCATATCTATATTTACTTCATTAGAAATTCATTTATATTATATATAAAATAGTCTGACTCGGTCATTAACATTACTGACAATCCCATTTGTAAATGAAGAAAAACTTAAACAATTTTAGATAAATAATTACAAAATTTAGGGCCGTTTCAGGAGCATGTGACTATAATTAACATTTTTGATGGCTGTTTCATCTTGTTTATAATTTTGATTCATGTGTTTATGGCAATACATACATACATGCACACGTACACACATACATAGATACATATATATATATTAAAGACATTTTTAATATGTTTAACGTTCTTTTTATAGATACAAGTATTTAAGTAAATGCTCTGTTCATAATAAACAGTATTAAATAACATTTACCGGCCTGAATGTCCGAGAAATTTTCATAGAAAATTTTCGTTCTCCGACAGGAATCGAACCTGTATCCTATACAGAACCGTCATTTCGCGTGACGTGCCTTAACCTTTCAGCCAAAGAGCAGCGTCTGGTTAGCAAGGTTGATTTTACTATCTTTAAACTTAAATCTTCCATGAATCTCTTCTATTCATATCTGCTCTTAGTGTATCAAATGTAAACAAATGACGTCACACATTTTTGAATTGGACATAGTCTGACAATTTATTAAAGACATTTTTAATATATTAAAAATGTCTTTAATAAATTGTCGGACTATGTCCGATTTAAAATGTATATATATATATATATATATATATATATATATACACATACATACATACAGGGTGCAATGGATAAATTGTCTTCTAAATTACACAAAAATGAAAATAACATCTCATTTTAACAGATATATTTGCCAAAATTACACAAAAATATCCTGAAATACTGAAAAGAAAATTTGTTCAATAAAATTGCCATTGGATTCAACCATACTGCAACTTTTCTGGATGGTTTCCTTGTTTAAGTTGGTGAATGCTGCCATAATCCTTGCCTTCAGTTAATTTTTAGTGTTACAAGGAGTTTTTGTTGTTCTCTTACTCAACTGTGCTGCACACATAATAAACAAGGAGGTCACATTATGGGGAGTTAGAGGGCAAGATTTAAAGGGTGAGGCGGTTGCAGAAATTGTCTGACAGCCATGACGGGATTTTCCTCCTCATGTGGCATGGTGCAGATTCCTGTTGCCAGACATATGGTCTTCCAACAACCACCCTCTTTTCCCAGGGCAGCACTACCTCCTCAAGGCACTTGATGTAGGCTTTCGTGTTGAGTCTGAGGCACTCACCAAGAGATTCAGGTGTTCTTTTCTGATCACAATGATCAGAGGGAGTTTTCTGAGCCACCATACTTTCATAGACACTCTGGAATGTCTGTATTGGAGCTTCCAGCACAAATGCCAAACACTACAGCATGGTCTCTCCAGATTTCTGGCAGGGTTAATTGCATCATCATGGTGCTCTTTTTGTCACAAATGTTGCCCAACTGATTCTACTATACTGTGGAGATGACAAAATTAAAAAAACAATGTGCATGCGTGAAATTAAAAATATAAAATGGCAATAATTTACCCTTCCCAACCCATATATATATATATATATATATATATATATAATCAATTAACCCTAAGCAGGGTGATAATGCCATTAAGACACAAAGTGATACTGGGAGTGAAGGAGATTGGAAAGAACTTAGAAGGAACTGGAAATCCAATCCTAAACTGGAATCAAGGAATAAACTTCTAGTTCTGTTCAAAAGATCAGGGAGAATTCTGAATTGGATGATAGATGAACCTATCTACTCTTATTATATATATATATATATATATATAGTCACATGGCTAAGTGTTGATAATGTTTACATGTGATTTTGGTTGGAATCTTACTATGATTTGTCAGGGAAGTGATTTCTTGCTGTTTTTGGCCTGGGGAGATTTTCCCAGAATGTGGCACCAATGAAAAATTCACAAAAACTACACCATAGATTGGCTTAAAATATATAGACAAAACTGCTCAGCATAGAGTTCCAAGTCAGCATGACTGAAAGTTTGAGTGTACTCGCTTTGTTCCTTTTTGTTGAGCATATCTGGTTATGCTCTCTCCAAGAATCAGTAACTAAGGTCCTAAGGTTCAGTATAGTTGTTTTATAAACCACAAGTTGGCTCTGTGGATGTTGTAGAAACAAGAATGTGCCTGAGTGGGTGTCTGAAACAGCGATTAAATAGCTGCCTCAGCAGACAAGTGTACTTGGCAGCTGGTATTATTATAGTAGTATATATATTGTAATCCTGTGTGTATAAGATGCTTTTTTTAAACCAAAATCCTGTCTAAAAGTTTACCACATGTGATGCTTTAGTTTGGAACTCAAACTCATTTTTTCCAAGACTTAGAATGCACAAAATCGGGTTAAACTGGATTTATTGTTTACCAGAGAGATAAAATCTATCAAATGGTGTATAGCAGAAAGGGAAATAAAGCTTTTATAATGTTTCTCTAAGTCCTGTACAATTCTATACTTTTTTTTCTGGATTTTGTTGAGTTTAGTCACCTACATGAGTTTGGAAATTATTCAATCAAAAAAGTTAATATTCATTCTATTTTATTTCAATTTATTTTCTTAGAGTGTATTAGTGATTTAGTTGCCTTATACCCCAAGAGTCATTATCATATTTTCATAATTGATACAAGCCACAAAAGTTAAAAAATAATGTTTCTTTTTTTTAACATTTTTTCTCTTCCTTTTTCACAAGTTTTGTTTTTTTTCTTTGCTCTAAAATTAGGTTTGTTTTATGCATAGAAATAAGTTGTTTTTTTTTCCTGGAATTTCTTTGCTTTTTAACTGCTTTCTTATACTCACTAGCAATCTAGGAACAAAGGATTATGATATATATATATATATATATATATATAAATCCATGAATTCTTTATATATATATATATATATATAATGTCATTCGCAGTACTATTTTGGTGTATCACAGCTCCTCAGTGCTACTAGACATCTGAATACTTGAAGGCTGGATTGAAACCCAACCGGTCAGTCAGAGTTTCTACCAGTGAGCTATCTTCATTCGATAGAGAGAAACAGCTAAAATGAGATATCTTTAAAATGAAAAAATGCTGTCAAAATCTACACAATATACATACATACATACATACATACATACATATATATATATATATATATAATGCATGTGCTCTGTTTGTTTTTATTTACAATATTTATGTGTAGACTATTGAACTCATCTTTGTTGTTATCATGACATTTCAGTTGTTGTGTCTTCTTGTCTTCCTCGGGTGTATATTGATCTGGGTAACCAACAGGCAATTATGTACCGAACATTTTATTCAACCTATGGTGGTCAACTTTTCTTGTTCCACTCCTCACACTTCTTGCCTGTTGAATTCTTCTTTAGTTTCTTGCTTCACTGTCACATATGATCTTCAAAAATTTAAATGCCACCATTTTCTTTTTTCCTGAATCCTGTTTTTTTTTGTACATTCTCTTCACTAACATTGTCTCATTTCCTGTCACTCTGTTACTCCCTGCATTTTAATGTGAAAATGACTAATATATATATATATATATATATATATATATATATATATATAGTCAACCACAGACAGACTGTTTTGCAGTTTCACAGCTCATCTAGACATCCAGTTGCCTGAAGCCAGGATCGAAACCCGACTGATTTGGTATCAATTGGAGATTTTACCCCTAAGCCATTGGCATGCACAATGAAGGTGAATTTAGACATATCTATTTTTAAACAAACAGACCAGTGACCAGAGAACTCGATTCGTCTTAACGAAGAGTCTTGCATATATATATATATATATATTCATCTACAGATAGACTGTTTCACTGTTTCACAGATCATCAGTATGGCTAGACATCCAATTGCCTCAAGCTGGATTGAAACCCAACTGATTTGGTATCAGTCAGAGTTTTTACCCTTAAGCAATTGCTACAGAGCAGGGATGAAGGTGAATTTAGACGTACCTATTTTTAGACAAACACACCAGTGACTGGAGAACTCAGTTTGTCTTAATGAAGTGTCTTGCATATATATATATATATATATATATATATATATATATATATATATATATATATAAAGAGTGAAAGAAATGAAAGGTATGGATAGATATTTGTACATTTATATGCAGACACATGCACAGCCATGTAAATTTATACGTAAGTAAATAAAGTTTCAATTCCAAACTGAAGATCTTATTATATTTAAATGATAATAAAAATTAACCTATATCTAAATATCAGTAATATTATTAATTTTAAAATTTTGGTGCTCCTGCCCACAAATACTTACATACAGAAGAAAAACATTAATACATAATTTAATTAATTTAATGCTTAACTAACACAATCTTTTCATGCAAACACTAGCTGATTTTAAGAGATACATTTTTTTTAATTTTAACTTCAGCCAAACAAGATCAACTCTGCACTTTTCAGTTGAGAACAACTTTTGCTACCATTCAAAGATAAAGCTTTATTGTTCTCTGTATGCTTGTTCAATTAACCATGTTCAATGCCTTGATCAGTGATTGAAGTTCCGATAAAGGTTCAGAAGAAAAGTTATTCTGATTATCCATTATTGGTCACGGTAAAATAAACTCATCTCTCACTTACAAAGGTAAGCAAAATTAATTCAACAGCTTCCATCTATGTTCAGAAATAATGTCTGGAATATTTGAGTTGTTTTTCTCTTTATTGTATCTATTAGAAAAAGGAATGTTATGCTTTCTTTCTTGTTTTCACAGACATTTGTTATTAATAGGATTCTTTCTATACTGTTAACCAACTAAATTAATGTTAAATTTTATCTATAAATCTATCAAAACCTTACACACATACAGCACACACACATATGCATAACATATATACATAGTAATATTTATCTTGTGGCTGAAGGAGCTGAACACAGTAACTATGGTGAGGTAAAAAGCAAAATTATGAATGCTGATTCCCATTTAGAAGACAAGAAAAACACAATTTTCCAATATGTATAGGCCTCTGTGTTCTTGTTACTCTGTTGATTGGAGTCAAGAATACATCAACTGCATCTTTTTTTAGATGAGCAAACCCCAGAAAAAGGCAGAATTTGACACTTGTGTAAACCAAATATATGTCTACCATTTTGATTCTCATGCAAACCAAACCTATGTCTGCTGTATTGACTCTTGTGTAAACCAAACCTATGTTTACTGTTTTGATTCTTATGAATCTCTCTCTACTTTTTTGATTCTCATGCAAACCAAACATATCTCTGCTGTGTTGATTCTTGTGTAAACGAAACCTATGTTTACTGTTTTGATTCTTATGAATCTCTCTCAACTTTTTTGATTCTCATGCAAACCAAACATATCTCTGCTGTGTTGATTCTTGTGTAAACGAAACCTATGTTTACTGTTTTGATTCTTATGAATCTCTCTCAACTTTTTTGATTCTCGTGCAAACCAGACCTATGTCTGCTGTGTTGATTCTTGTGTAAACCAAACCTATGTCTGCTGTGTTGACTCTTGTGTAAACCAAACCTATGTTTACTGTTTTGATTCTTATGAATCTCTCTCTACTTTTTTGATTCTTGGTAAACCAATGCTCCATCTAACTTTTTATCAAATCACACTGAAAACATCAGTTATTGTTTGATTAAGACTGTTTATCCCAGTCAGGTCTTAGATGGGGTACTACTTGAGAACACCAATAATCAAAGTTTTTTTTTAAATGATGT
>OZ038487.1:50258218-50328218 GCA_964036315.1 Acanthosepion esculentum | reverse complement strand
GTGCAAATAGCAGGTAAATTACTGCTTCAAAGGAGATGGGAGAAATTTTTCTTCAGGTCAAATTTCTAAAATTTAGGTAACACCTTAGAGGTTAGGTACAGACACACACACACACACACAACCAGATAAATACATACATATAGATATGATGTGGTAGGTGCACTCAAACATATATATATATTTCTAAAGGATTAATGGATTGATTTTTAATGGAAGATTTTTTTTTACTACTCATGATACCCATGTTTAAAATAGATGCCCCATTTCTTATTTTTACACAGTGTGCATTATGTCTATTGACCTCTGCACTCAAGAAAAATTAATAAAGAAAATGTGCTCTCTGACAGTTTTCAAACCTGTATGCCCCTTTGTAAGAGAAACCACCATTTGATCGGGCATGCTTTAGAACCATTAGCCATAGAGTGTGTGACAGCCCAGTAAAGATCTATTTGCTCTTTTGAAGAATGCACCCCTCCTCGTTCAGTTATTCTCAAAAGCTCATATCTGAAACATAAACAAAGCCATTTCTAATGAATTAATATATTTAATTTTAATCCGATAATTTGTATTACTTTGAGTGTTATTTGTAGTGGATACCCATGTTTGAAATAGAAACCTAATTTTTTATTTTTAAAAAAAGTGTGTATTATGTTTATCAACCTGCATGCACAAGATGTGCTCTCTAGCAGGGTTTGAACCTGGATCCACTTGTATAGGAGAAAGTACCATTTGATCTGACATGCTGTAGAGTGTTACTACCTAACAAGGTTTTATTTGCCCTTTTGAAGAATGCCAGAGAGCAAGTTTCTTTTTTTCGAGTGAGCAGACCAAGAGATGTGATACTTTTTTAAAAAATGTAAAAGGACATGTATTGAAAAAACAGGTATCTAGTAAAAATAATGCTTGAAGCAATATATAGAGAGAGACGGAAAAAAAGTTTTACAAACATTTTGCCCAGGTTTCACTGAGTATTACTTCCCTGGGAATCATATAAAAATGAAAAACCATAAAGTACACAGATTTGGGGGCCGATTGCAGTGTGTACCCAAGAAGGGATTCTGGGGATTTGTCAGAGAGTGATACTAGATTTCTTGTCAGTAATCAGGCTGGAGAAAATGGATCAAGCACATGTCCTGATAAGACTCTGTGAAATTGAAGAAAAACATCTTTCCAGATTTGGAAAACAACACAGTCAAGATTATTATATGCAAATGGAATGTGACTACCATGAAAAAAATAAACTAATCAAAAAAGAGAACATCATATAAGATTTACTATTGGAAATTAAGCTTTTTATTTTACTTTTTAGTTAGGTATTTTTTAACAGATTTCTTTTTATATCTACATAAGTCGATGATATGAATTTATAGAGTGACAGTGTTCAGCAATAAGCCTTTGTAAACAGCTTACCCATACTCGCTTGAAAGTTTACCAACTGATCAGTTGCTTAAAGTTTTACTATTCAGCAACCAGTTTTTGAGAAGGGTTATTTACTTTTTGTTGTTTTTATTTTTCTATGAAAATATTTTCTCAGCTGGTCAAGAGCGATAATTGCTTTCACTGCATTCAGTAAATACTAAACACTTCAAATACCTCGGTACATGGATCAGTTATAACAAATTTAATAGGGGAGAAGAAAATTGAACATACAATAGGCTGTGCTAGATGTCATTTTTCCAAATATCAATGTCTTGGGTATGACGATAAACTACATCCATGTCCTGGGTAAGATGATAAACTACATCCAACAGCAAGGCCTCTGATCAGGAGGTTTTGAGTAGCGTGGATCCACCTCTTAATTGCTGGTGTTCCCAGTTCCACTCTGACCTGGGGTGGTAGCACCTGTTAGGGTCCCAGTTATCGGCAAATAGTTAACACCCAAACTTGAGTATAAATAGGTTTTAATACCAGAAATACTTTGTAATAAAAAAATTATTACCAGCAATAATTTTTGAAGGAAAAATTATTATCAGCAATAATTAAAATTTACAGTGAAACATATACTGTTAGAGTGTTTAGATTTTGATCTAGTGCGAACAAAATATTACCAAGTGAGTAATTTAAAAAAAAAAAAACCTTTTTACAAAAATAAAACCAACCAAGATTGTAAATTTCCTAAATGAAGTTGGATTGTACTCAAAAATATGAGTAAATGAAAAATGGTTCAAATATATATGTATGCATACACACCTTTTTTTACCAAACTATTGCTATGAATCTATTTTAAAAAATTTGTTGGCTTTAAATGACACACGGAGATTTATATGCAAAACAACCAAACAACATCCAAATATCAAATTGTTACAAAACCAAAACATTGACCTGAAAACTCAAGTCATGTCCATAAATTGCCTCATCAGATCAACATGTACATATGGATGCCATGAATGGTGACAAACCTGCTCAGAAATATCTAAACTGTCAGTTGTATACAACTGTTTTCTGAGATCAATGTTTAATAATGTCTTTAAGAAAATGAAAGCTATGAGTCTTGAGGAAGATAAAACTTCTTCAAATCTTGTGGACTGACTTTACAGAATCACAAAAACTGTACGAGATAACTGAAACTATATCACTTGAAGACTTTGAACAACGGTAACAGCTAAAA
Source organism: Acanthosepion esculentum (assembly GCA_964036315.1). Lineage (NCBI taxonomy): Eukaryota > Metazoa > Mollusca > Cephalopoda > Sepiida > Sepiidae > Acanthosepion > Acanthosepion esculentum. Next base: position 50,325,610 of record OZ038487.1, on the reverse strand, counting down.
TGGATATCACATATAACTTTAAGAGAAAATAATGACATAATCAAAATGTTGACACTACTTCAAATAAAAGGTTAGAAAAAAAAACCCATCAATACAGGAAAGATAGATAACAGCTACTGGATTTGGTAAACCTATTTTCATGAGAAAGATATTATAAATTCAAACAACAGCAGTACAAGCTACTCAGTTTATTAATGTCAAATATTCCCTTTAAGAAAACACCTAATATAACCATTACCATCTGCAGTAATTGTCTTGAATTCATAATCAGTCAATCCAAGACAACCGTTACTTGAATCTCTGCCTCATTTATTGACAGAGTAAGAATACTATGCACAGAGAAATTTCTGGTGAGATATCCCATCAATATTCCAAATTTAGGAATGGAGTATTTTAGTATAAAGTGAAATATCTAGTCAGCATCTTCAAAACAGTAATTACTTTCCATGCCTTCTTCACTATGTAAATATTGTATTGAATCATTATCCAATTCATGACTAGGGTAAGAAGGTTGAGAATAAGATATTTGTCATTAGAAATCTCATCAACAACTCCCAAGTGAGTAAGCCCTTAAAATAACATATACATCTGTCCATTTTAGGGAACGAGCGATATGTTTGTTTAATTTTCATTTGAATGCAGACAATCAAAAATTTATTAGGTTGAGTTATAAATAATTTATATTTTTGTATATCAATTTTATTGTTCAAAGAATAAAGCAGAATTACATTATATTCACTATTTACATTATTTGGACTATTGTCCTCATCTTTGTTGCCATATTTATTACAACATTCCGGCCGTTGTATGCTCCGGCCTTCTTCAGGTGGTTGGAATGTCAAACTGAATCCTTTATTTCACTCACTGGGGTAGACTGTTCTAGTTCCACGTGCCATGTTTAATGGATGTCAGTTAAAAGTTACCTCCTGTTAATGCCCCTCTCTAAGATCTCCACTGCCTTAACCGGGTATTGAACTCACACTCTTTATCCACTGTGCCATGAGTACTTGAGGCACAGTTCAATACACCAGTGAGTGAAATAAAGGGTTCAGTTTGACATTCCAAACACCTGAAGAAGGCCGGAGTGTACAACGGCCAAAACGTTGTAATAAATATGGTAACAAAGATGAGGACAATAGTCGTATTTGCTAAGACCTGTAGTTCTTTGATAACTTCTGAGTAAAATTCCACAGGTTTTGATGAGAAAAAGTTTTGAATGAACGCTTTCATTTGGTTTTAGAGTAAATTTTCCTAATCAATGAATTTTGCACTGATCAAACAAAGTAATAATCAGTTTGTCTTGTAAATTAATAATACCCTGATGATGCTACTAAACACAAAACATTAATAAATTCATTGGATGGGTCTAAACTTTTGCCCTGTAGTGTGTGCATAAAAATAGCTATATCTATATGTGGATGGATATATATAAATATATACATACATATATATATATATATATATATATATATATATATATATATATAGGTTAATGGTAGGAGTTGAATCAGACCAGGAAACAGTGGTATTAAAAAGTGCTCATTACATGTGTGAAAAACTAAAAGTAAAAATAACATGTAGAACTTTTAACTTTAAAAATCAGGAGATCTGTTGAATCCACTACCTTGGTTTCAACCTTACAGTATCCTCAGGCATTGTGCATTATGTTTGTTTTTTTTTTAAAATAATATAGCATTAATTATCTTTAAAAAAAAAAAAACTGTTAAGAGGTCATTTGATAAAAATAGGCTATATATATATATATATATATATATATATATATATATATATATATAAGTTTACTGATAAATAAATTCAGAGGTTGATTTCAAACTTTTGATTTATAGTGTGATTAATTTTTACTGTAAATTATTTAAATTATGTGAATTTATTATTTGGTTGGAGGGGATAATGGTGCCTGTGTCAGTTTGTTTTTATATAAATCTTTTCTTGTAAACCAGTAATCCCCCTTCATGTTTAATATAAATCCAAATTTAAATTTATTTTTTTTATTTTTTTATTATATCTTATTTTTGTAATAAATATCATTAATCATTATTTATTTTAAATATAAAATAAAATCACATCTATTTTAAATGCAATATATAAAAATTTTAAAAATATTGAAATAAAAAAACATAATCCCCGTATAATATATGAATTATGCCAGCATTTTGTTAACCAGATATTTTTGCTAAAATTTAAATTAAGTAATGGTCAGTCTCCACCCAGCACCTGAAGATTGCATGAAGCTCTGAGTCATTCTATTGGTGAGGGATAATATATATATATATATATATATATATATATATATATATATATATATGGCGCGTTAGAAAGTTCACTTTCTGACCATGAGACCTATGTTTGATTCTCACCATGGTCAATTTGTCAGGAAGGAGACTTCCTGATGTTATCAGTCTGGAGTGGGGAAAGTGCCTGAAAGACATACCACAGGTTGACCGAAGCCTTGTGAGTCAAATTAGGTATACGGAACACTTAGGTCTGTTAATAGCTGTGCTAGCACAAAGTCACAAGTCATCATGATCGTGGGTTTGAGTGTGCTGGTGTTGTTCACATTGTTGATCATTCTAGATAACACGCTCGCTCCCAGAAACTGTAACTAAGGTTGCAGTATAAATGACAGACTGGCTTCATGGGTGTTGAACAAACACAAATATGCCTGAGCGAGAGTCTGCAATAGGGATTGGCTAGCCACCTTTAGTAGACGGGTATCCTCGAATATGAGTAGTCATATATATATATATATATATATATATATATATGCATATAGCCGACTCTTCTGTCGTATTCAACGTATGAGGGTTAAGCAGCTCAATTCCTAGGAACTGACAGCCCAGACACCAGCAAAGATGATTTGATTATAGTGGTGAAGGCTTTGTGCAGAATCAACAACACTTTTTGAAGGGCTGAATACAAAGAACTGGTGCACTGAATGCCACAAGGTCCCCAAACAACCCTTCGCAGGTTTTCAATTCAGAGTTGTCCATCTCCTAGACCAGTTGCCATCCAAAGCTATAGATTCCAGTCTGTCCTGCTGTTTACCCGTAGCTGGAGGGAGAAGAGGAGGATTAAGACCTGTCCCAGGGGTATTAGCACATCCAGTCTGTCCTGCTGTTTACCCGTAGCTGGAGGGAGAAGAGGAGGATTAAGACCTGTCCCAGGGGTATTAGCACATCAATGAATGTAATGGATTCAACTGGAATTCGATATTGGCTCTCTGATTCCTCAATCCGAGTCGCTATCTACTACGCCACCATGCCTCATATAATGCGATTCAACAATGAAATACACATACACAGTTAAAAATATATATATATATATACACACACACACACACAAATGTAAATATATACATTTTTCATATAGAAATATATGATTTGGGGAGTGCATAATAATATAGATATATATATACACACACACACACACACACACACACACACACATGTAAATATATACATTTTTCATATAGAAATATATGATTTGGGGAGTGCATAATAATATAGATATATATACACACACACACACACACACAAATGTAAATATATACATTTTTCATATAGAAATATATGATTTGGTGAGTGCATAATAATACAGATATATATACACACACACATACATACATACATACATACATGTATATATCTCTGTTTGTTTCTCTGTGTGTGTATGACATGTATTTCTGCATTTTACATGTGTATGTGCCAATGTATCTTGAAATATTGGTTGTATTTGTGGCAGGACATTGTGGTGAGTGATTTGGACAATTTCAAGGACATTAATGTGCTGAGTGGCTCATTTCTACGATGCTTAATATGAATGATTTGTTTGAGCAGACTATAATCTGGTGAACGTGAAGGCATCTGGATCACACATCTTGAAGACTGCAGGCATTTTAAAGACTGCTGTTCAATTCACTTCAGCTCAATTTCAGCCTTTAAGAGTGTAAATCATTTCAGAGGAAGATTTCGCTTCCAGTTTCCCTTCGCCATTTATAACACTGCAACCTTTTATGGCTGTTGCAATAAATGCTATAGGATATTGTGATTTATGGGGCTATGAAAGTGTGAATCAGGAATGCAGGTCAAATATGGCCCAGATTTAACAAATTGATTTTGATCAACTTGAGACTGGATATTTATGAAAGTGCATCAAAGCCATTAAAAACAAGTGAAATATTAATATAGATCTGACATGACTTTAAAGAGGAATTATCTTTGATAGTAAAAGCTTTGTCAGTTTCTTGGAGATTAATAATGAGATTTTATTTTATTTGATTCATTTTTTAAAGTACATAGTTTGGGATACGAAGCAAGAAAAACCAAGTCCCTCAGTATGTAGAGATTAAAAAATAACGAAACTAATAAAGGCTAATGAAGTAAAGAGTAATTATCTCCCTCTAGTAATAGGTTCTTATCTCCCCTGATGGTCTTATTTAATATTCACTGAATTGTTTTGTGGTGGAATTGTTTTTTTTTTAAAAAGAATCCTTTTTTGCATTTTCCTTAAGGAAACCATTTTGCTTGCTCTGATATTTTCTTACTATGGAGGAAGGAAAAAAACTGGAAAGTTCTGACAATATTTTTTTTCCAAATAAAGCAGAGTAAAAATCTTTGGAAGGTGTCCAATATTACGGAGTAAAAAAAATTGAAAATGAAAAAAAAAAAGAAAAGAAAATGAAGATAATTGCATGGAAAGACTAAAACTGCTTCATCATTTATTTAATTGATAAATGATTGGTTCAATAGATAAAAACATTTGCTAATGGAAGAAGAAGTCATTTAAAAGGGCTCTGCTGCTTTCAAAAAACAAATGAATTGTTTAATCAACAAACAAAAGATCATGAAGCCTTCTCTTCTATTATTCAGCAATATGAAAAAGCTAAACACCTCTGAGTTCTCAATAAAGAAGTAAAGGTCAAGGTGAGAAAGAGAAACAATTATTCCTACCATTTAATCTAATAAAGATAATGCCATTCTTCTTCATTTTTAATATTATCAAGTTATAAAACAAAAGTTTAATACTTCATTATTTTCTAAATATACTTTTCCAACATGAATAAAATATAACCTACTTTATTTTTCTTCGTTAAAAATCAATTACTGTAAAAATAATTGCTGTTCAATAACATTTTAATGCATTGCTTCATTAAAACAAATAATTCATAATAAAAATAAAAAAATTCTTACAGTTGAATTGATTCATGATGAGAATGATATCAGAGAAATACTTTAAAAGTTTCTTTATAAGATTGATGCCATGTATACAAAGCCTACCAGGAGGCAAACAAATAATTAAGAAACAGCAAAGACCTATTCCTGCCACCCATAAACATGGCTGATACTAACCTGAATGAGATTGACTCGTTGCACCTTCTCAGGCTTACATTATTGGCTGACATGAATGGAAATATATTTCATCCATTGCTAGGTCTGCTGCTAAGAAAGTTGGCTCACTGTATCATGCTAGACAATATTTTTTTCTCTTGAATCTATCTTACATATTTATAAGTCTACCATTTTCACATGCTTTGAATATTGCTACCACATATGCTCTGGTGCTTCTGCTGTATATTTAAATATTCTTGATAAAATCAAAAAAGTTATCAGCAGTAATATTGGTCCTCACCTGGCATCTCAGCTTCAGTCCCTTTCCCACCACTGTAATGTAGCTTCCCCATGATTTTTCTATAAATACTTTCATGGTAACTGTTCAGACTCTTCACTATGGAACCTAGACTTCATGAATTTAAGTGCAGTACTAGTTTGGCAGCAAGGTCTCATCGATTCACAGTTGAATTGGTTAGGTGTAACCATTAGTTCTATGCAAATAGTTTCAGTTTTCATGCTTGTCACCTGTGGAACTCTCTTCCAGTTCCATTCATTCCAGCCATCATTGATCTTCATAAATTTAAATGCAGTGTCAATCATTATTTACTGACATCCTGATTACTCTTCTATTGTACTTGCTCCTTAATAATGTTTCTCTTTTTTCTTATTCTTTCACACTCAATAACACCTTGGGTCTTAGTGACTTTACTGCCTCACATGAGGTAATATGAATCAATATATATATATATATATATATCATTAGAAACAAAGAAAATATCTCACTGTGTAATATCTCCTATATAGCAGTGAATATGGACAAGAAGAAAATTGAACAAAAAGAAATGTTCTACCAAGACATATTGAGAATACCACAGTCTGAACATATGAGTAATGAGGAAGCTTTAAAGAAAAGGGTTACTAAAAGGACACATGCAGTTACTTGTCATTATGTGTTTATTTAAATTTTCTTGTTCAACCTAATATCATGAAATATAATGCAAATTATCCCACCAGAAGCAATTAAAAATATCCAGTTTTGATTGATTCAGCTAAAATTATATAACAACCATACTATTTCATGGTTTGTATTTTGATTCTTTCAGAAATTTATTAAGGTTGAAGAATTTTTCCTCTCAAGATCTTGAGTCTAATTTCAGGTTTTGCACTGATAATTAAAATGCTTAACTGGCCGAGAATCATATAAAAAACTCTGATTTTGAGAAATTTAGATGCAGTGTTGTGAAAATGGTAAGCTGCTGCTTGAATTGAAATAGTCATAAATTGATAAAATGGTGGTCGAGAGAATGACAGCAATTAACCAATCATATTTGATGACTTCTTGAATATCATAAGTCATTGGAAAAATGATCATTTGTCATTTAACCCCTTTTCCCAACAGCAAAAATAAGAAAATTTTAGTTATATTTATATATATATATATATATATATATATATATATATATATATATATATATATATATATAGCGTGCACTATGCAAAAATGCAATATATAAAAGATACTTATATTTAGCTGGTTTGTCCTTTCCTCTTTCCTGTCCTTTTCAACCTCCTGACAATTCTGTGACTCGCCAAAAATATACTGTGTGTCCAAATGTAACTGCAAGTTGTTAAAAATTGGGTAATATAAATATATATATATATATATATATATATATATATATATATATATATATATATATATATACATACATACATACATACATACATACATACATACATATATATATATATATATATATATATATATATATATGTAATATTTATATTACCCAGTTTTTCACAGCTTGAAAAAAAAAATATATAAATATATATATATATATATATATATATATACACACACACACACACACACATATATATATATATATATATATAATCCAGCCCAAGCAAAGTGATAATGCCACTAAGACACAAGGGGGCTATGGAAGTGAAAGAGAATGAAAAGACTTTATAAGGAACCAGAAACCCAATCCTAAACAGGAAACAAACAATAAATTTGAGCCCAGTTCAAAAAAGAGTGTGAACTGGACAATAAGAAAACCTACCCACTCCTAATGAGAAATATATGTGTGTGTGTGTGTGTGTGTGATAAAGTGGAAAAAGTTTTTGTGTGACACATTTCGTCCTTTAGGATTTCATTGGAATAAATTTGTTATGTTGGCGCAACTACACATGTGAACGAACGAGGTGAGCTGCGAATTCTACATTTTTGTTTCTTTTATACATAATCCAGCCAATTTCATTTAGATTTTTTTCCCAATATCATTCTTGATATATCAAAATTTACATATCGTTATCTCATATATATATACATCTCCGAAACTAAAACCTATAAAGAAAGAATTAGGTGAAAATTTGAAACAGTACAGTAAAAGAAGAAAAATATCCAAAGAATAAGAATTGCTAAAACAAAACAGAAAGATAAAAAAATATAAAATTTAAAATTTCAATGAATAAAAAAGAATGAAAACCGAGACTTGACATTTAAAAAAGAAACATTCTTGAAAGAAAGACAAGGAATTACAGGGTTATTGATATATTAGATGAAGCTAGAAAAAATATTTGTTTGGAGGCAGATAGCTTTGAGAGATTAAGGGGGAAAAAAGAATACTTATTTCTTGTAATTTCCTTGCTATATTTACAGCAGGCATTCTAAAAATGGATTGATTCCCATTCTTTCCATTTTATTTTACCTTTCTAAAGCAAGACCTTTATATTGTCTGGGAGATCCTCTTCATCATCTGACTAACCTGACAATACTTTTATCTTTATTTCTCTTCCTTTAAGGACTTTCAACAACAGCAACAACTAAAATGGATATCACATATAACTTGAAGAGAAAATAATGACATAATCAAAATGTTGATCCTCCACACTACTTCAAATAAAAGTTAGGAAGGAAACCCCCATCAGTACTGGAAAGAATGGTAACACCTATTGGACTTGAGAAACCTGTTGTCCTGAAAAATTTTTTTATAAAAAAGAGTTTATAAATTTCAAATGAAAGTAATACTGCTTAGTCAATGAATACCAAATGTTTCCTCATAAGGAAAGAGGTAATATTACCATTGACATTACTGAGAGTTCCTAACATACAATTCTACAACCTCATGCCAAAATTATCCTGCTATGTCAAGACTGCAGAACAACTTTTGTGATTCAAACTTGAAGATGCTGGAAAAATAGTCAGTTCCTTGTACCACTCCAAAAAATATCTGACACCTTTTGCCATTCTTTGTCTTTGCAAGAGCCAGATCAAACCAAAAATGCATATTGCTGCCATATCTGGGTTGGAGTTGTACTGTCCTCACTTTCTTTCCAACTGTGACAAAGTTCAACAGCTTTTATGCATCCTTGTGGGTGATGAATAATTTTTTCACCCCAGTTCCCACAGATGAACTGTTGTTAGCCTATTGTTATTTTTATGGCAGGTATTCAAAGGAGGTACATTCTTTGATTAGACCAGTCCAGACAACTACAGCCATGCCACATACATAGAGTTAACTCATCCTCATTTCCTTCATATTCCATTGGTAAGGAGGAAGTTCCACCCAGACAGGTTCTTCTCTAGAACCTTTACATTGTGGAACAGGCTCCAAATATGTTGTTTCCCTGATCGCAACATTCTTAACATTTTAAGTGTAGGATCAACCATTATCTATCCTATATATCCTCATAATATTCACATCTTGCTCCTTCCTTGCATGCCCCTACAACAATCTCATTCAGTAACCCTCTATCCTGGGTGGCTCTTGGGCCTTCTATTGAGTAAACAACAATATAAAATAGTCCCTTTTCAGTATTAATAAATTTCCTTTTCACAAATCTTTTTACTGAAAAGATTTTTGGCTCAAAAGTCAAGCTTTGAATTAAATATTTTCTTTTCTTTCTTAAATATTTTTATGAAAATATTTTAATAAAATATGTGGCATTAATTGATAAGTAAACCAATCCACATTATAGTGCCTGTCTATGACTTGAAGATTAACCTTTTACTGCTGAGACATAGTTATAAAATTTGACAAAAATCAGTATTAATTGATAAGTCATAAATTGTATTTTATTACAATGTGTAAGCATCTATTGTGTTTTAGTCCTTTCTATGTAAGCTATTGATAAAATAGAATGAAAATTAATGCCTGTCTCGTCTAAAACAACACGCCTTTAAATACAACTAATAAACCAAAATGCTGAGTAATACCAAGCAGTACTACTTTTATTTGAAATTTATAAACTCTTTTGAGCAAAAACGAATTTTTTGAGATAATGGAAACTAGAAGGAAACTTATACTTAACATTAGGAAGAGGCAGTTAAAATCTTTGGCTCATGTAATGAGGAAAGAGGGCTTGGGAAATTTGATACTCATGGGACAGATTGAAGGAAAGAGGGACAAAGGAAAGCCGTGTGTAACTTGATGGGCTTGAGCAAATGGATGGCAAGATCTGTGAAAAATAACAAAAAGATAAAACTTATTAAGAGTTACAAGGGACAGAAAGATGTGGAGGGCTGTGATTGTCTATGCCCTGAAGGGACACAGCACAAAAACGATAAGAATACAATTAAGTTTTTTTTTTAATATTTGAATTTTTCCATGAAAATTTAACATTACATTCTGAATAGCTTTTTATAAGAAGGAATTATGAGTTTTCTCTGGGATTCACACAGTCTACTTAAATTTGTAAATTCTGAAAGTAACTGCTACCCACTTCTCTTCGTTTTTTTTTCAAAAATTAGGATTTCTTTATATGGGTCACTTCACTTCAATAAAGATTCACTCGGTAAAAAAATACAAATGTTTTTATACTTCCACATTCAAAAGTTTCTGCACATTTTCCTTTTGTCCTTATTCCATCATTTCTTTGTTCTTTTACTTCTTTCTAAGTTCTCCTTTGATTTCTGACATTTTTATAACTTCACATCTACATTCCAAATGCCTTCTTTTAGTCGTCTCTAAAATTTTTCACCATTTTGTTTTTCATTTTACTTGCCTTACAGTAATCTTTCCAATTACAGTGTTCTTTTCTCCCAAACCCAACCTGCAACATGAGGTCCTTATCCTTTTAAAAATCTTCTTTAATTCATCCCCTTTATCCAGTTGGTCTAGTTATTTCTATCTTTTGCAAGAAACCCCTTTCATTTTCTTATATAATCCATTTTTTTATAATCTTTTCTGTTATCTTTTTCTCCTCTTCCTTTTTTTTTTTATTGGACTTATCTATTAACAGTCCCTCTATGAAACTAACAACGGCCATTACAAAATTGTAAAAATAAAAAGCAAAAAAAAAAAATGTTCTAAGATTTGCATGCTGAGTAATTTCGGATAATTTTCTCTCTGTTTTGATTGTCTTCTCTAAAGACCAGAACAGTTTAAATTCCATTTATAACTTTTTTTTTAGATTTCTCCAATTTTATTCAATTTTGTTTCCATTTACCCAATTTTTTATTGTTTAAGTCCAGGACATTTATTTTCTTTTTGTCTTTTCACTTTCTCAAATAATTTGTCTTTGTTTTACACACATCATATTTCCAAATGATTTTCCTTTTTTTTCTAAATTTTTCTGATCATGTAGTTATCTTTCATTCAAGTCTTCATTTCATCGTTTAATGCTTCTTCACATCAGAAAATTTCCATGCATCTATTTACGTCTATCTGAAGCTAAAATCTTGTCAATAGGGAATGGTTGATGATTTAGATAATGGCCCAGCAGAGAATTACGTAAAAGTGATGTGGATTCAATTTTCAATTTCTTTTTATCTTTCATTTCTCAATTTATACACTTTCCATTTATTTTCTTATTTTATTTTAAATTTATTCCTTTTGAAGAAGCTTCTCAAATATCCAAACCACTTGCCTTCATTTTATGTGAATAATTGGTAGAATTATATCATTAGTCCAGGAACTAAAACCCCTGTTCTCAACAAAATAACCATTTTTTATTTCATGCCAAAAGATTCATAAATTACCAACAGCATTTCCAGTAGCTTTTATTTGAACTAAAGATACATTTGTATATTTATCTATATAATGTGTTTGCTATCAATCTATCCGTATTTATTTATCAATCTAAATCAGTTGCTATTTATTTGCCTCCTATATTGATTGATTTCCATCTTTTTATATTTATTTATCAATCTCAATCAGTTGCTATTTATTTGCCTCCTATATTGATTGATTTCCACCTTTTTATATTTATTTATCAATCACAATCAGTTGCTATTTATTTGCCTCCTATAGTGATTGATTTCCATCTTTTTATATTTATTTATCGATCTCATCAGTTGCTATTTATTTGCCTCCTATATTGATTGATTTCCATCTTTTTATGTTTATTTATCAATCTCAATCAGTTGCTATTTAGTTGCCTCCTATATTGATTGATTTCCATCTTTTTATATTTATTTATCGATCTCTTCAGTGGCTATTTATTTGCCTCCTATATTGATTGATTTCCATCTTTTTATATTTATTTATCAATCTCAATCAGTTGCTATTTATTTGCCTCCTATATTGATTGATTTCCATCTTTTTATATTTATTTATCAATCTCAATCAGTTGCTATTTATTTGCCTCCTATAGTGATTGATTTCCATCTTTTTATATTTATTTATCGATCTCATCAGTTGCTATTTATTTGCCTCCTATATTGATTGATTTCCATCTTTTTATATTTATTTATCAATCTCAATCAGTTGCTATTTATTTGCCTCCTATAGTGATTGATTTACATCTTTTTATATTTATTTATCGATCTCATCAGTTGCTATTTATTTGCCTCCTATATTGATTGATTTCCATCTTTTTATATTTATTTATCAATCTCAATCAGTTGCTATTTATTTGCCTCCTATATTGATTGATTTCCATCTTTTTATATTTATTTATCAATCTCAATCAGTTGCTATTTATTTGCCTCCTATAGTGATTGATTTCCATGTTTTTATATTTATTTATCGATCTCATCAGTTGCTATTTATTTGCCTCCTATATTGATTGATTTCCATCTTTTTATATTTATTTATCAATCTCAATCAGTTGCTATTTAGTTGCCTCCTATATTGATTGATTTCCATCTTTTTATATTTATTTATCGATCTCATCAGTGGCTATTTATTTGCCTCCTATATTGATTGATTTCCATCTTTTTATATTTATTTATCAATCTCAATCAGTTGCTATTTATTTGCCTCCTATATTGATTGATTTCCATCTTTTTATATTTATTTATCGATCTCAATCAGTTGCTATTTATTTGCCTCCTATATTGATTGATTTCCATCTTTTTATATTTATTTATCAATCGCAATCAGTTGCTATTTAGTTGCCTCCTATATTGATGGATTTCCATCTTTTTATATTTATTTATCAATCGCAATCAGTTGCTATTTAGTTGCCTCCTATATTGATGGATTTCCATCTTTTTATATTTATTTATCAATCTCAATCAGTTGCTATTTAGTTGCCTCCTATATTGATTGATTTCCATCTTTTTATATTTATTTAGCAATCTTAGACTTTTCAAATTTATTTGTCTCAATATAGACTTGTTACAATCTCTTCATATTTATCTATAATTGCAACCTATGGATTTGTCTTTTTCATTGATTGATTTCAAGCTATTCATTTTTATCTATCACTCTCAATCAATTTCTATTCATTTGTTTCCCTAGTGACTGGTTTCAATTTCTTCACATTTGTCTATCAATCCCTACCTATTTATTTGTCTCTTCAATATACTGATTTGGATATTTGTCTATGAATCTTAGTCAATTCTTATCTATTTGTCACCTTATTGATTGGTTTCAATCTCTTCATATTTATCTATCAATGTTCATATTTATCTGTACTCCCTATTAAGTGGTTTCAATCTGTTCATATTTTTCTATCAATGTTCCTATTTATTTGTCTCTCTATTAACTAGTTTCAATTTCTTCATATTTATATATCAATGTTCCAATTTATTTATCTCTCTATTGACTGATTTAAATCCATTTATATTTATCTATCAGTATTAATCAGTTCTTATTTATCTGTTTCTCTGTTGACTGATTTGCATCTCTTTATATTTGCTTAGCTATATTTTATTTCTTTCTTCCACAACTTAATCCCTGCTTTTTATTTTTAAATTCTTCCTTATTATCTCTCCCTCTGTTTCTCTCGTTTATTCTTTTGTCCCTCTATTACACCCACTCCCAGTCTATATAATCAGTCTCTAGCTATTTATCTCATCAGATTATATCTTTTTATCTCTTCTGTTCATCTTTATGTGCCTATCTATCTATTTAGCTGTCTGATATATTTATTTCCACTACTTACTTACCTCAATCTATTTGTCACAGACAGTTTGCCTGTCTGTATTGCTAAGGATTCCTCTAAATTTTATAGTAAAAAAAAAAAAGAGCATTTAACCAGATATACTTTGGTGTATGTGTTCATGTGTGGGAGGAAGATTATTCTTTTGACATTAAAGAAAGTGGGCTTCGAAATTGAATTACATTTATTCCATCTTCATATATATATACAATATATATATATATATATATATATATATATATATATATATATATATATATATATATATATATAGTTTATGAAAAACTAGGTAATCCGTATGGGTAGACCCAAGGAGGATAAAATCCAGAGAGCTCAATGTAAATCCAGAGCTAATAATTTAAATAAAAACAGACCACTTTAAGTTTCCATGTAATAAATTATTTCACCACAGCCCTTTTAAAGGACTGTGGATCATCAGACTTTACTTCCAAAGGTTGAAACCTTTGGAAGTAAAGTCTGATGCTCCATAGTCCTTTAAAAGGGCTGTGGTGAAATAATTTATTACATGGAAACTTAAAGTGGTCTGTTTTTTTTTTAAATATATATATATATATATATATATATATATATATATATATATATAATGTTTTAGTGAAATTTCATAAGATTACACAGATGAACAAATGAAACCATTTCATGGGGTTTCTTCTTGAAATCAAGAAAAGAAACAAGCGACAGTAAAAAAGAAAGTATAATCAATGCAAAAAAAAACCTGAAAAATAATAAATACAGTTATATAAAAATTAATAAATAACTTTATGTGTGTGTATATATGAATTTATAATAAGAAATTGAAAAAGGAATTGAATGCATTGTATGAAAGTTTTTCCCTAAACTTGGGGAAAAAAACTGTCTAGACTCAAAAGAAAAATTTATTCATGAACTAAATTGAATTATACTGAAATTTATGTTCCTTTTGTGTTTTAAAATATGAATCAGAACTAATATTAATGAGTCTGTTAATGTGTGTGTCTGTATGAATGTTTTTCTTGTAGGTGTGCCTGTGAAAAAACACTAAGCTTTGTTTCAACTGGAAGTATAAGAAAACTAATTTTAAGTAGGCACATAAATGTACATAAATGCATTCGTATGTAACTGCAAACTTACACTCATTTTTTCTATATTCATACATTACAATGTACTGAGAAAATAGAAAAAGTGCCTCTAAGTTTATTAAATCATATATTAAGTACAAACACAAACACACAAATAATAATAAATATCGCTTACAACTAACAAAACATTATTGTCCTCATCTTTGTTGCCATATTTATTACCACATTTCGGTCGTTGTACACTCCATCCTTCTTCAGATGGTTGGAATGTCGAACTGAACCCTTTATTTCGCTCACTGGGGTAGACAGTTCTAGTTCCATGTGCCATGTTTAATGGATGTCAGTTATCAGTTATCTCCTGTTAATTCCCCTCTCCAAATTCTCCACTGCCTTAACCAGGTATTGAACTCACTCTCTTTGGGTCCTGTCACTGGATCTAACCAATGCCTTTATCCACTGTGCCTATATAGACAGATACTAACAAAACATGTTGATCAGTAAATTACTGTAATTTAACACATTTAGGTGAATGTTTTTTTTGCAAGTGAAATGTTCGATATAAAAATATAGAGTAACAAGTGTTCTTATTATTGTGCCAAGTCCCTTCAGCACGTAGGTGATCATGGCTCACCACAATTTCCATTCTTTGTAGCTTTAAGTAAATTTTGCCTTTGTTGTTACTTCTCCTAACCTTTGTTCTGCCGTCCATTTACTCAAGCTCACTAAATAGATTGTGCGTTGGTTTCTCGGTCCCTCTTGCCTTCTATCTGTCCTGTGAGTATCAGATTTTTCAAGCCCCCTTTCCTCATATGCCCTAGAAATTTCCTGATGTTAAAGATAAATTTCGTTTTTGTTTCCATTTCCTCTAAAACTTTGCCATTGCTCACATGTTTGGTCCATGGTATCTTCAACATCCTTTGGTAAATTGTTCAAATTGTTATAATGAATACCAACTGGTTTAGTTGTGATTTGAACGTTATGCTGTAATAAACTGTCCATCTCCTCCAACTCAGTAAATTCCAATATGCAGCAGGAAGCTTGTCGAACCTGTTCATCAAAATGAACTCAACCATTTGACTCAATATAATACTAAAACAGTATCTATTCAGAAATTTGCCAACTACCTTCGACAGGACCCAAAGAGTGTGAGTTCAATACCTGGTTAAGGCAGTGGAGAACTTTGAGAGGAAAATTAACAGGAGATAACTGACATCCATTAGACATGGCATGTGGAACTAGAACTGTCTACCCCAGTGAGCGAAATAAAGGGTTCAGTTCGACATTCCAACCACCTGAAGACGGGTGGAGTGTACAACGGCCAAAACATTGTGATAAACATGGCAACAAAGATGAGGACAATAGTCCGAATAATGTAAATAGTGTACATAATACCTCATCTCAGAAATATAGAGAGATACTGTGTCTTTATCTTCAGACAGAGCACATAAAAATTAATGAAGGCTGCTTGATCTTGGGGATTCTAACCCTGCAGCATCACCTCCCCCATTGCACCAAAGCATGTGGGTCAGTGGAATGTTGACTCAAGCACAAAATTGGTTGCAGATACATGGTACTTTTTGGCTTTAGCCCAGACACACAGAGGACAGAAAATATAACATCAAAAATCCAAATATGCATTGAACTAGTGAAAGAAGTATTCCAAAAGATAAACCAAGGTACTGAAAAATGGAAAAAATTAATTAGAAACAAAGAAAAGAGTGCAGGACTGTTATGTGATCTCCGTCCCCTTGATGTACAATGTTTTTGTGGATGATGCAAAAACTGGAGGCAGCAGAAATGTGGTTCTGTAGAAGCATACTGAAGATTCCATTGATGGAGTGAGTAAGCAACAAGGAAGTTTTAAAGAAAATGGCAACAAAAAGAATACAAGGGATAGAAAGTTGTGGAGAGCCATGACTGCTTATGCCCTGAAGGGATACAACACATAGAAGAATAAGAATGTATCTAAGACAAGCAGCTTAAGAGAAAGAGCATTGACAGTAATAAATAAATGAATTTAAAAGAAAATTAAGAATGATAAATAATAGAATAAAGATACTATTACAAATAATTATTCATTAATTAAGAAATTATTATTAATAATAATTATAATAAATGATAAAATTAAGTAAACATTTAATTTATTTATATATAGAGACATTCAATGTGTCCATGTGAATGTGTATTTATATATATATATATAATACCAGTTGGTAATTGGTAGTGTTAATTCCAAGGAGGACATTAATCCAAAGAGAGCTGGATGCAAGTAACAGAGCATTATTATTATTATTATTTTTTTTTTTTTTTTTTTTTTTATCTGGCGTTTACACATTTCTTTCCAGGTCCCGCCCAGGGACCTAAGGTTAGAAATGGCACCATGACACTTTCCACTGCAAAAAAAAAAAATTACTGACATAGATAAATCCCTTCGTAAAGTGTGGGCTGTACTTGTCAGAACAATTTTTTGTATCTCTTTGAGGCATGGACTTCCAGGGATCCCTTCAATTAGTCTTCTAGAATCTTTTCCAAGAAGTCCAAGAGCTCCAACTACAACATGGATTGTTGATGTTCCCATGTGCCACATTTTTCATAAAAAACCCTCCAGTCTGAAGAGATGAATATTTAAATACATTTATGAAATAGACTATAATTGAAATGGATTTTTAAGGATTGTCTTTACTTCTGCACTAATGCAAAGCTCTTCAGAAAAATGAATGGAGCACTTTGACTGATTGGCATTTGTTTACATTTGTAAAAACAATACGCTAGATTTAGTTGTGTAACTCTACCGAGTGAAGATAGCACTGGCTGACACCTAATCAGTTGTGTTTCAATCCTGGCTTGAGGCATTCGGATGTCTAGTCGCACTGAGGAGCTGTGATACAGCGAAACAGTACTGTCTGTGAATGACATAATATATATATATATATATATATATATATATATATATATATATATATTAACAATCAAACAATGTGTTAAATTTATCGAAACCTATTATGAAAATGGACGTTTTGACGGAAATGCATTTCGCACACTTCGCAATATTTTTGGTCAACATAATCGACCAACCAAGAGTGCAGTTGGAAACAATGTAACATTGTTGTGGAGTGGTTCAATTCCTGCATGCGATGACGAATAGAGGTGTCTGGATTTTTGGCCACATTCTCATGCACTGCAGCAATGTTTTCAGCTGAACAGCGTAAACGAGCACGCAATGGTGTTTTCAAATCTGCCTCCGACCCAGTTTGTTTGAATTTACGAACAATTTTTCCAATTGCACTCTTGAAACTTTAACACGTTGGTTGATTGTTAATCTTTCCATGGTTGAAATTGCCAAAGACTTAAGTTGTTAAATCTGAAAGAAAAAGAAAAAAATCATTAGACACTTAAACGTAATTCACATTTAAAATCAGTCCAAATTATTGGAACACCCTTTATATATATTTATATATATATATATAAAAGACAACTGACAAGGTAGTGTGATTAGGCTTTTATTTAATTTAAATATATATATAAAAAAAAATAAAAACATACTTGATAAAAGCTAATAGAAAAGTGCTCAGATATATAGAGCATTTGGACAATTTTATACATATTATATCCAGAAGTGAAAACACTTATACCAACACAAGAAAAATTAAATAAAAAGCTTAATTTCAGTACCTAGTTAAAGTTAAACATCTTGAATGAAATTTGTATAAAAGAAGGATTACACATACACAATGAGTGTGTGTGTATATATATATATATATATACATACACACACACACACACACACACACACACACACACACACACATATATATATATATTTATATATATACAAATTTACAGATGTGTGTGGGTGTGTATGCAGGTTGCACAGTGGTTAGCACTGGAAAAGGAAATAGGAGAGTGAATTTCATATTCTGGCTGATTCTACTGTGTTAACTTTTATGCCAAAGTCATTTCAAAATTGTATAAATTCATCTCTTCTCACATGCTGCAGTTGAATTAATATGGCGGAGAAGGTTTATTATTATTAGCCTTGGATGGCAACCAGTCTAAGTGAAGGAAAACTTTGCATTCAAACTAATTTGGCATATTACACAAACAATACTGTATTGATAGCAGACAGAAAAGAAACTACAAAACCTTCTGCAGAAGGTAGCGAGGGAGAGCAAGAAGAAGGGACTAAGCACAAACTACAAGAAGACAGAATGCATGGTTATCAGTAAAAGGATGAGCCCAAAATGCGATTTGCAGGCCAGGGACACTAAAATTATATGCAGAAGTTTAAATATCTGGGAAGTGTTTTGACAGAGGATGGTAGGTGCGACGCTGAGATCCGAAGACGGATTGGGATCGCCAAGCATTCTAAAAGCTGGACTGAGTACCGCAAGACAGGAGGATTTCTTTGGTGACAAAAAAAAAGTACTGAGATGCTACAGGACATCTGTCCTCCTATAAGATGATGAAGAGACTTGAGGCAGTGGAGATGGGGTTCTGCAGAAGAATGCCAAGGATATCATGGTGTGAGCAATGATGAGGTCTTGGAAAGAATGCAAACAAGGAGAAAGCTTAACATAAGGAAGAGGCAGATGAAATTTATGAGAAAGGAAGGCCTGATACTCACAGGTCAGTTAGAGGGAAAAATAGACAAGGGAAAGCAATGCATGACATACCTGGCGGGCTCAAGCAAGTAGATGGCAGAACGTTGCCTTGGGGAGTTGGCAGAGACACAAAACTTATTGAGAGTGACAAAGGATAGGGGGAAGTGGAGAGCCATGATCGTCTACATCCTGAAAGGATGCGGCACACAAAAAGAAAAGGATACTTTGACTATAATTCTCTGAGACATCCATCATGATGGCTCTACCGAAACAGTTATGGCACGTTCTTCTTTTTATATACATTTTTATTTTGTTTTCCATTAAGAATGTACAAACAATATACATATAAATTTATGGAAATGTATGCAGTATTGTTTAAGAACAATTTTATATATATTTATATTCATATACATTAGCAATGTAGAAAATATACCTATTATTTGTTTATATTATATATATATATATATATATATATATATATATATATATATATATATATTACATTTTAAACAGATAATAATCCAACCCGACTTTTGCATCAAATGGAAAGAATTCTCCATTCCCAGTTAGATTCATGACATATCATGGAATAGCTACACATCTCTCCATCTCGACTTTTGAAAATCACAGAACTATGAAACTAGTAAAGTTTCTCTAAATAAATATTCTCAAAGACACCAGTTGTATTTTTAACTTCTTTTTCTTATATTTTCCCCTTTGTGGGTTACATAAAAAATACTTTTTTTCATATATATACATATATATATATATATATATATATATATATATATATATATATATTATTTAGAATTTCTATATTTAGGGAGAGAGCATTCTCAATATCAGGTATAGAACATTTGTAGATATGTTCTAAAGATTTCTTGAGAGGTAAAATTGACTGTCATCATGTACTGTTGATTACTATGTCCACTCTCTCTCTCTTTATATATATACTGTAAATATTCAGCCTGCCTGTCTGTCTGTCTCTCTGTCTCTCTCTCTCTCTCTCTCTCTATATATATATATATATATATATATATATATATATATTGTCCAATACACCCACACAAATGTGTGTTTGTGTATGTGTAGATGATAACTTATCATTTGTACCATTTCCCAGTGTGTCCTCCCAAACTTGCCCAGATGCACTCAAAAGGGCAGTATATATTTATAATCATAATTCTCAGATTGGTTCTATTTGAGATCTCCAAGCAAAACTCACACTTCTAAAACAAATGGAAATCAGAAATAGTTTTTGTGCAAATGAATTCACGCCATCATTAATCATATTGAGAAATTTGCAAAATGTTTGGCACCTTTTCAGACTTCAAGATCTGCAGGAGCAATGCTTCCTGCTGAAAGTCCTCGTCTCTCAGTCTTCGCTCCCAAATCCAGAGAGGCACAGAAATCAAGGGAAAGCAAACAATACACAATACAATTTATTTAGGACACAATATCATGGGTAGGATTTATTAATCCAAATCATCAAAGCTTTTCTGATGTGTTGTAAAACTTATCTCTTTCTTCTTCTATGTTTTCCAATGTATCATATTGAATAGATTTCCTTTCAGTTTCATCAGTAACTTGTTTTATCTGAGATTAATTAGAATACTTTTCATTTCTCTCTCCTCCTGCATATATGATTTGGTGATCATCACTTATAAATTTCCACTATTTTCTATCTCGTATCAAACACTGCTAGAAATCCAATTCCTCTTTTATATTTTCTAAATTTCTTCATTGATACACTATCATAATATTCCGTGACTCAGGTATAATTTTAACCCTCACTAGATGATGGTCAGGAAACACTTTTTGCATATGTCTTTCCTTACTAAGCAAGGAATTGTTTCCAAGGGAGCTGACCCTCTTCATGCCATTGATATTTCTGAGTGGTGTATTGCCATAATCATAATTGGGAGAAATAGTGGTGTGGCCAGCCATTGCCGTCTTCACACTGACTTGATTGAGACACTACCTCCAGTTCATTGGCCATTGACTTTTGAAGGTCATTAATCTTTTTATTGGTCTTATTTTTCTTCCTACTAAGCTGTTGACCACTTTCCTTATTCATGCCAATGTGGGGAGGGAGAACCAGTTTAGTTGCCAACAATCACCCCAAAAAAGAATACTTTAACTCAATCAGGCAAACAAAGATTTCTTCTATTTCCCACCCCATGACTGTTGCACATTGGTCACAGGAAATGTGTAGATTAGTCCATAGATCAGCACTAGTGAGGATTTGTTACTGTGCGAAGTGTGGTATGCTCATGCATGAGAAAGGCAGATAGTCCGAAACCTGATTTGACTTGTAAGAATTTTATGATTTTATATTTTGTAAGCTTTAACTTAGCAAAAATTGTTTTTTTGTTTCCTTAAATTCAGAATTGCCATCAGCAAAGGCATCCTCTGTTTGATTTCACTACAGAAAGTCAATAGTTTATCATTGATGCCTGTTGGTTTTCATTTGATCAAAAAGTTTAAGGTACCCAGCAATGTGAAGAATTTCTGCTGTCACTTCTTCCATCTGACATGATTGTGGGCAATCATGGCTCTATGCATCCTCCTATTTCTTGCAACTCTTAGTAAAGTTTGTCATTTTGCTATCCCTCCCATTCTCCGTTCTGTCATCTATTCACATAAGCTTGTAAGATAGCTTGCCTGCTGCCTTCTGTCTCTTTTGCCTTCATTTTGCGTATCAAATTTTCCAAAGTCCCTTCCTCATTTTATCTCAAAAATTTCACCTATCTCTTTCTGATTTTAAGTGTAATTTTTGTTTCCATTTTCTGTGAAGCTTACTCGCTTCTTACATGTTGAGTCCATGGTATTCTCAGCATCCTTCTGTAGAACCACATTTCTGCTGCCTCCAGTCTTCTGCTCATCTGAGAAGAAATTGTCCAGCATTCACTGCTATATAGGTGGATTAATATTAGCAGTTCAGCACTCTTTTTTTTGTAAAGTTATGTTCCTGTTTCTTTTGCTATTCCAGTGCACATTCAGATTTCAGTGCCACATTTTTATCCTCTATTAAAACACTTTCCAGATATTTAAACTTCTGTACTTGCCTGATTCTGGCATCTCCAATTTGTAGGTTGCATCTTGGGTATTTTCTCTTGCTGACATCTTACAACTGAGTGTTAGTCTTTTCTTCTTACTTTCCTTTCCGACCTTGTTTAGCAGATCCTGTAGTCTTCCTTCTGTGTCTATTATCAACACAATGTCATCTGTATATCTTATCTTCTCCAGCTACCTTATGATAGTCTCACTGTAGAGGTTGAATAAATCTGGGGAGAAGTCTTATCCTTGTCGTATGTCTCTTTCTATTTTTATGTGCCCACTCAATTCATCTTCTCTCTACATGCAGGCATTTTGCTCCTAGTATAAATTCTGGATTATTCTAACATGCTTCTCAAATAGATATAGTTTTCCCATCAATTCAGATAGATCTTTATACGGGGTGCGATGGATAAATTGTCGTCTAAATTATGCAAAAAATGAAAATAATACTGACATCTCATGTTAACTAATATATTTACCAAAATTACATAAAAGTATCTTGAAATACTAAAAAGTAAATTTATTCAATACAATCGATGCTGGCTTCAACCACAGCCTCCAAACGACTTCAGTATCTCCTTTAACAATTCTGGGGGTTCTCCGTGTTTAAGTTGATAAATGCTGCTATAATACTTAACTTCAGTTTGGTGTTACAGGGAGCTTTGTTGGTCTCTCACCCAACTGTACCCCACACGTAATAATCAAGGGGCTGCAGTCTGGGGAATTAGGTGGCCGGATATAAGGGGTGATGATGTCGCAGAAATTGTCTAACTGCCATGACTGGTTTCTCCTGCATGTGTGGCATGGTGCAGAGTCATGTTGACAGACATAGGGTCTTCCAGCAGCCACCCTCTTGACCTAGGGAAGCAGTACTTCCTCAAGGCACTTGATGTAGGCCTCCATGTTAAATCTGAGGCCCACACCAACAAATTCAGGTGTTTCTCTCCTCACCAGAATAATCAGAGTAAATTTTCCAAACTGCCATACCTTCATAATCACCATTAGATTTCTCCAGCTCTTTCCAAATCCTCTGCACTCTCCTCAGATTGAGACCCAAACACTCTGAAATGTTTATATTGCAGCTTCTGGCACGAATGTCAAGGAGTACATCGTGCTGTTTCCAAACATTTCTGGTGTTGTGAATTCTGTTTTGGTGCGCTTCTTCTCACAGATGGTGCCCAACTAACCCTGCAATACTGTGCAGTTAACAAAATCAAAAACAAACAACATACATAGATGAAATTAAAAATATAAAATAGTGACAATTTACTAACTACACTTTGTTTTGTATCTTATTAAATGCTTTTGAATAATCTATAAGACATAAGTGTACAGCCTTCTGTATTTATATTGCTCTCTCTCTCTCTCTCTCATATCATTCAGATCTTAAATACAGTATTTCTTGTTCTATTCTCTGCATTGTTCTTGACCTATTTCAAGTTCAATTCTGCTTAATGCGCTATTCATCAGAATTCATATTATTAGCTTTGTTATGTGGCTCATTAAGCTGATTATCTGATGGAGCTTGCATTGATTTGCACCTGCTTTCTTAGTTAGCACTATGAATACTGATCTACTAAGGCCATCTAGTATATTGCCACCATGTTATCTTTTATTTATTATTTCTGTTGTTATTATCATGTTAAAATTGTCTAAAGCTGAAACTATGTTCATTACAATCCCTTCTGGTCACTGTGCTTTGTTCCTGTTCATTTTGTCCACGTCCAGTCTTACTACAGACTTTACATTTTCTGACCTTCCATATTTTTGTGTATTGCAGTATTCTCTCTCATTGTAAAATAGTCCTCCATTATATTCACTCAAAATCTTTGTTTTTATTAAGCTATCTCTCTATAAGAAATGTAGCATGGCTGAGAAATAAAGTTACATGCATAAAAAAAATATACCAAAAGTTTTATACTTTTCAAAAAGTATCTTTCTCAAGAAAAAAATATTGTAGTGGTTTCAACACAAAACATTACTAAATATCTACAAAAAATACTTCAACCAATCATTATTTCAGGATGTCATATTAAGTGCCTTGTGGCACATAAATCAAATTGTTTCACGGGTCGGGGTAATTGGTCTCACATACAACCTCTGTACTTTGAGGAAGGATTAGTTTTCTGTCACAGTTTTCATTATGTCTTCCAATGCTAACAAGTTCCATCTACCTGGGTTTAGGGATTCAGAGCTTTCCTTCTAGACTGGTTGTCAAAAAGAAAAAAGGGGAAATGGATCCATCAGTCAGTCTGTTATGTGCTATGTGTGATACACGATTAGACGATCATGTATCTTTCAATACAAGACTGATATAGGCAGATTTTTTTCTGCAGTAGGTTGCCATTTCTTTCTGTGGTAGACCAATTGCCATCCAAGGCTATAGAACCCAATCTGTCCTACTATTTACCCTATAACTGGGTTGCGGGGAGAAGAAGAGGATTCATATCTTTTCCAAGGGTATTAGCACATAAATGAAAGTAATGGATTCGACTGGAATTCGAACTCAGCTCGAAATGTATTTGCATGAAATTGAATGCAACAAACTCAACTGGAATTCGAACTTGGCTTGATGATCTATCATTCCAAGCCACTATCCATGACATTATCTGCACATTCAACATTAAATACAAATTGTATTTTTATCTTAAGAACTAGGTACCCACTGTATCTAAACATCTGAACATTTATAACAGGTCAAAATCAACCTTTGTCCATCTGTGTGGTATGAGTAAAGGTATTTCATTGATGCCTTATTATGAAGTAGTGGTTAACATGCTAGTCTTACAATCACAGTTAAATTATTACTGTAATACATTCAGTTCATCACTAGGTGTTCCATACTTATTATACATATTAAGTGCATCATCATATAACAATATTGTAGAGTATTGGCCATGGTTAGATATAAATGGCAGAAGTGCCAAACAAACAGAATTGACAAAGTTTGCAATAAACAATAGCAAGAAAAAGTAAAGAATAGTAACAGAGCAAAAATAATATACATAAGGCAAATTAACAGTAATAAGGCAAAAAGTTTGCAAACTAAGAATTA
Source organism: Acanthosepion esculentum (assembly GCA_964036315.1). Lineage (NCBI taxonomy): Eukaryota > Metazoa > Mollusca > Cephalopoda > Sepiida > Sepiidae > Acanthosepion > Acanthosepion esculentum. Next base: position 50,300,133 of record OZ038487.1, on the reverse strand, counting down.
GTGTTGACACACAAGAGCAAATTCAGATAAACAAACATAGCATTCTGAGTTCAAGTCAAGACAGACTGGGACTGAGTCAGATGAAACCAAGAAGTGGCCTATCTTATTGGCTAGGAAGAAATCCAAGCATGCATTTATATGTCTCTGCCTATAAATTGGGGGAGGGGAAATTTTTTTGCTGTCATTCCAAGATTGGAACCAACAAATATCTACCAAGCTAGTCTTAAAAACATTGATTATCATAGTGAGTTTGATCACAGGTGGATGCACCACCTTTGGTCAGACTAAGCAAATAAAATACTTCAGAAAGATATTTTATACAAACTACTTAAAAATCTAAGGTTATAGGTTTTTGTGCAACTTGGAATTGCTCATGACATTTAAAGGATAATCCAGGTTATGAGAATAAAACTAAATTTAGCAGAAAAGACCACTGATTGGGACATTGGCCATTTTGAGGAGTGTGGCACCACCTCTTAACTGCTGTTGTTCCTAGAGATACCCTGACTCAGGATGGTAGCATCTGTTAGGGTCCCAGCTATGGGCAAATAACGAAACTCCAAACAAAACACTATGAAAGTATAAAAATATGTTTTGTAGTACAGTGTAACCCGGATATAAGAGAGTTGTCGGGACCAGAGAATAAGTCTCTTATATCCGGTTTTCTCTATTATATATACATTAACACAGGCTCTAATTTCGGACCAGAAAAAATCTCTCTTATATCCGGGTTTCTCTTATATCCGGGTTACACTGTATAAAAAAAATTACCAACAATACCTATTTATAGTAAGAATTACCAACAATACATTTTATAGTAAGAATTATCAATAATACATTCTATCTGTAGTTGAAGGCATACAATTGCATTCAAAATATATTGAGTTGAAGCCATAAAATTCTGTTCAAAATATTTAGATTTTAGCATGGAATAACCCATAGAGTTTGGTATCAACAAACCAACATTTAAAGGAGAAATACTTTTAAAGGGTCTTTCATCCGTATCCTCCTAGTATCAGTTTAAATAGATTTTGTTTTTCTCTATATCTAAACTATAATTTTTGAAAGTGAAAATTTTGCTGAAATATGCTGGAAAATTTTCAAGTTTCATTTGAATAATAAAAAAATTAAAACTTTAAGCAAAATGGTCAAAATATATAGAAAAAGAAGGAATCAGTTTAAGCCATATCTTTCTAGTTTCAGTTTAAACTAGTGTTTCTTTTTTTCCGTTTGTCTGAACTATGATTTGGAAAATGAAAGTGTCACTGAAGTATGTTGGAAAATTTCCAATTTTTTATCTGAGATCATGAAAATACAAACTCAAAATGGTCACAATATATAGAAAAATTAAGTTTAAACTGATGGCAAGAAAATGTGTGTTTAAAAACCATCAAATTTCAAATACAAAATGGATTAAAAAAGTGGGAAAATTTGAATTGACAAATTTGCCTAAATAATAACAAGTCTGCTTACTTCCCTTACCTCTCAACCAATCAGATTATATTCATGTAAATATATGTATTCAATCAACAGAAGACATGTAAAATAAAAAAAAGAGGACAAAATGGTAATAAATATTCCTACAATAAAAGAGAAGAGAAAAAAAAGCAAAACAATTGATTGCTTGCCTAGCTGATCTCAAAGATTTCAATTTTTTTATTGTCATCATTTTATTTCTTTTCCTTTCATACCCTATCCTATCCCAGTCCTCCTTCGACCAACAATCTCTTCTCTTTGATTACTCAACTAAGAAACATTTAAATAATGTCTCTGCCCTTTTACCCTGGTCTCAGAAACTCCTAATCGCTCATCTTTGAGTCACTCAAACGCTAGAACTGCCGCTTTAATTCCTGGCAAAGTTTCAACTTGACTCTGGTCCAAGTGCCAGGTATCCTTGCAAAAACACATTTGCAGCTTAGCTTTCGAAAAATACCATCTTAATATTTAATGCTGTGAGGTGTGCTTCATGTGATTTCGAATGCCTGCTAGTATTTCTCTGTTGGTCGTTTCTTGTATTTTTTTTTTTTATGGCATTTTGTAATTGCGGTTGTCATTGCCAGAGTGGCGGAGGTGAAGAAATTAAGAGAGTAACACAGAAAAGCCAAGGGAATGATGATGATGTCAACAGATCCCTTCAAAGAATCTAATTACTAAAAGGAGAAACTTTTCAGATGTTCAAGCAGGTTCCTAATCATTGTTTATGTATGGATGTAGGTATATATGCAAACAGTATTGCCACAGTGAGCTCTACTTTTACAATTGCTTTTTTTATTCTTTTTATCCATTTATTTTATTCTTTTCATTACACTTTTTTTTACTTCTCTTTATTCAAAAAGACAAAAAAATGATGTCACATTTTTATTATAAGCTTGGGGTCGGGGCGGGGGGTGGCGGCTTAATTTATTTGAGCATTTATTTTTGTGGTAAATTGTTTTGTTCTGTTTTTTCCCCCTTTTGTTAATATTTTTTTAGATTCTATCTTTTTTCTATCAATGGTTGTTTTGCTTTCTTTTGTTTTGTTATTTTTTTGTTTGCAAGATAGTCTTTTTTTTATTTTATTTTTTACTACTATTTATAAAAGCTTTTATTTTTTTTTTATAAAAGATATTCAAAACAATTTTACAAATGGAATTTATCATGTCAGATACTGAGACATTTTGTACGCTTTAAAAAATATTTTCACAGTAATTATTTTTGATGAGCTTCCTTCTTTGGTACTTTGACTTTACAAATTTAAGCACAGTACTAGATTGGCAGCTAGGTCTCATCATTTTATAGTTTAAATTGATAGAAGTTTAATTCAAACAGTTTCTTCTGAGTAAATACCTCAAAAAGATATTTTGTACAAACTAGTTAAAAAGGTTAAAGTCATAGCATTTTCATGAAACTCTCTTCCACCATCTCGTTTTTCAATTTACTTTTATCTTCAAAAATTTAAATGCAATGTCATTTGTCATTTTCTGTTACTTAAATCCTGTTCTCCTTAATGATGTTTTTCTTTTTCTCATATTCTTTCACACTTAGAAACTACTTGCATCTTAGTGGCTTTATTGACTTGTTTGGGGTGAAATGACTAAAAAAAAAAGCAATAAAAATTGAGGATGGAATAAACAAAATGGCAGTAATGTTAGCAGTAGAACCCCTGCTATCATTATAGGGCCTAACGCAGACATCTAATAGATATATGAACCTCTGCTATCATTATAGGGCCTAACACAGACATCCAATAGGTATTTCCTGTATGATCACTCAAGTGGAATGTGACACAAGTTTAATATAGTACAAGAGCTGATGTATACACAGACAAAAGACAATAAATGCCTTGAGAGATTCAACAGTTTTTGTCCCAACCTTCATTTTATACATATATATATATATATATATATATATATATATATATATATATATATATATATACAAACAAGAAGAACTGACAAAGTCTGTCTGTTTAATTTTTTTGTATTTTTACAATTTTCAAATACAGTGTTGAATATTGGGTTCAAAATTGTAGAGAAACTGTCTGAAATTTATAAATGCTTGCTGCATAAATATACCTTATTCATATATATATGTATATATATATATATATATATACATATATAGGTATAGAGGTGGGTAAATCAAATAACTAGATATTACCAACCGTATATGCACACGTACACAAATAAATATTCAGTAAATTTACTTTAAGGTATAAACATAACAGTGCTCAATGTGGTTAAACAGAGCTAAGAAATATATATTAATAAATATACATATACCTACGTTAAGAGTGTCACTTAAGTTTGGTAAAACAATGGAACTTAAGTTGCACTCCTAATATAGGTATATGTATAATTATTAATATATATATATATATATAAAATTAGGAGAGCATCTGATTCCACTACATTGGTTTCCACCTTTTGGTATTTTCAGGCAATTTTGGTCAATTGATTTCATAACCCTTTATCTTTTTTTGAAGTTAATGAATGCTATATTATTTTAAAATAAATGAATAAGAGCATGATGTGCAAACCTTACAAGAGTCATAGCAATATCTGCAACCTTTGTCAATAAGAAAAGTTAGCTATAATAACATTTCCAGACCCCAAAAATCTTTTGAATGAGAGATTGGAAATTATAACTTGTTGCATATATACTAAAAAGTTCCTTTTGATTTCATGTGAACCTGGATGAAAAAAAAGAATGTATATCTCATTTAACCTTCTCACTGATACATTTCCAATACACTTAATTTTCTTCTCCTCTTCCTCCTCCACTTCTATCACACCATTTTTTATACTTAAAAGCTCTGCATGTTAAATTTGTATTTTTTAAATGTGTATGGAGAACTTTTTCATACTACTGTTTCCTGGTCTAATTCACCTCTGACCATTAACTTTTTTATTATATATATATATATATATATATATATATATATATATATATATATATATATATGTCAGTGATTGTCATACTGATTTAACAAGTCAACACCTGTATATATATATATATATATATATATATATATATATATAATTTTAAGGTATAGGTAAATATAAAAGTGGACACTGAGGTAAACACCAAGTGGCAACAATCTGTTTCATAAGTCTCTATATATACAGGTATATATATATATATATATATATATATATATATAATGAAATGGACTAAGTCTGGCAATTATATATATATAGTTTTAAGTTATACTATATCTATGGGTTAAAGTGCTCAATATCAGTAACCGAGCATATGTAAATATAAAAGTGGACAGTGAAGTCAACACTCAGAGGTAACAGTCTGTTTTATGCTAATTGCAGTCAGTAGGCCAATGTCCACTTATATATACATATATACATACATATATATATATATATATGGCTAATGAATGACAAAGTAGAAATTATGTAATGTGTTCCTTGCTTTAGAACTTCATTAAACTAATATAATGTTTTTCTTGATGGCATTATATATGTGTAGAAAGGGGAAGGGGAACATAAAATCATAAGCATTGGTTATAATTATATGCAGACAGGAAATGTTGAAGATGTTGGAATGGTGATATTTTAAACTTGTAAATCAGTTTTTTTTCTGAAATGTGTCTGGACATGAAGTCTAGCCAGTTTCATTCAGTTTATTTATGCGTTCATTTTCTTTTGTTTTTTTTGTCAGTTTTATAATTAAATATCCCATCTTGCGATAATAAAAGATCTGCCAAGGTCAAATGTTGCAAGAAAACAAGCACTATTTATTGTGGATTATCCACCGATCAAAGCACTTTCTAAACATTTTTGCCTTAGTTAATTGCTTTCTTCTTTAATTAAAACCATATTTTTAAATCAAAATTATGCTCAGATTGATTACATTGAGCAACTACTGCAGTGAATGTGTTGTTTTGTAAAAGGTCCCTTTTATGTTCATATAAACTTTTATCTAAATCTCCTTAATGTTTCTCATATGTATTCTTTGAGGCATTGCTACAGATGAGTAAATTCTTTCTTTCTTTCACTTATTTTGTTTTGCATTAAGTCCTTTATTATTTTGGAAGTAGTTGTAACAGATTTTATATTAAGCTTAGATAAATTCTTTTCAATTGTAGTTGCAAGAGATTCATTAGGTTGAATGATGTAATCTTGATTCATTGGATTTGCCTGAATAATCCACTCTTCTATATTTAAATATTTTACAATTCTTCTGTTTCACACTGAATATGAAATAATTGGAGTATTGGAGGAGCTTGAAATTGTTTTCAATTTATTCATCTCCAGCATGTAAATATTTAGGTCTACAAATTCTTGATTTGAACTACAACTTGAAGAAAGAATTTAATCTATTTGAAAATATACAGTTCCAGACAATTATATGCTGTTTTTAATATATTATTTTATTCGTTGATACATAAGGAGATGTTATGTTTCTGTAGATTTTACATTATGGCCCCATTTGAAAATTCACATACAAATTAATGAATACTTTTCTCACATCATACGCCAACACCACTATCTACAGGTTAAATAGTAGGACATGTATCTGGAAAAATCGTTGTCATTCTCATAAAATTGTTAATGCAACATTCAGTCACAAAAAAATAACTAAATAAAAGAATTATTCTAACAATCTAAAATATGTTCTCAATTTAAATAAACCACAAGAGTTTATTTAAATTGAAAATTTATGAAAGCTGTAAAAAAATTCAAGTCAATCAATGAAATCAATGTACAAGACACATACACAATGTGTGTATTCATGTTTTGAAACCTGCTTCTGACAATTTAGAAAACAGTTTTTAAATGTAAGAATTGTTCTATCTATAGGAGACACATTAATTTTACTTATTGATATGCAGAAGGATAGGCAGCACTCAGGTATAAGTAGTTATTTCTCTTGAGTAAATCATTAATCTTAAATGAACTCTACTTATGAGGGATCTACTTATATTTCAAATAGAGTCTTTAGGTGTATTACTTGCATTATATATGAACTTACATAACAGAGTGTTTATTGGAAAAATGCGATACTGCAAATCATATAGGATTTTAAGAATATGGTCTTATATCAGATTGTCTCCATCAAAACAAAACAAAGAACAACAGAGAATGGGGATTATTTTTCCACTATAATATTCTAAAAAGCCTCTTTCCATAGAGTGTTACAATATTTTGACAATGTGCAGAATTTAGTTCAGTCCAGATCAGCAATTATATATGAGTAAAATGCTGAAAGAAACAAGCAAGTATGAAAATTTTAATATCTGGGTAATGTTTTTACAGGTAGATTGCGTTTTATCCAAATACTAGATCATTTCATAAGAAATTATTATTATCATTACTCTGCGTTTACAATATTAATAAAGATATGCTAATAACAAGGTTGATAGCCTATTAATACTAGATTGACAGTTAGGTCTCATTATTTAACTACTGAAATTTCTAGTTGCAATCATAAATTCTATGTTAATAGTTTCTTCTCCCACACTTTCCCCTTCTGGATCTCTTTTTCAGCTTCCTGTTTTCCTATCAACTGTGATCTTATCCATAAATATAGCATACCTTAAAACTATATATATATATCAAGATCAATTTCTAAAGAATTAATGAATTTATTTTTAATCCACTGTTAGTTATTACCATGTTGGCTATGTATAAAACCTTGTTTGCTTGGTCGTTTTCCTTACAAAGGGTGTCACAGGATCAATCCCTGTTGGGCAACACATTTTTCATCTATAGTTTATCTTGACTTTCACTTAGCCTGAAGTATGTTTATGAGCATCCTTAATTTTTTAAATTCTGAAAAACTAACGGCATGTTCTGTTGATAAATACTCTTTGCAAAATAAAATCTTTACATTTGCCTTGATAAAGTCAATCAGAGGATGAAATGTGTTGCCTAAGATGAGTTTTATATTTGCTCCTATTCATATTGTCTCTTTACAGATATATATATATTTTAGTTATATCTGAATTTTTATACAATACATACATATATATATATATATATATATATATATATATATATATTGTAAGGTAGAAAATCTGTTGGTATATAATCCAAGTGGATCCTGGTAATATAAAAATATTAGAATTGATCCATTAAAAAATGGATCAATGTATCTTATTTATGCAGACCAATATAATTGATAATCAAACATATCCTTTTACCTCATATGGGGAATAGGCTATTTCGGCAGATAATGAAAGTGCTCGTCTGTCTTTTCAACCCCAGTGTGGATTTAATATTTAGGCAGCATATCTTCATTCAAACATGTTTCATTGAATGATATAGATATATTGTGTCTACTTATTTTTATACTAATTCTTTCTAGTTTTCTAATCAGTTTCTTGGTATTCTGATGAAATTCATCAAGAAAGGTGACATAGATTTTTTTTAACCCAAATATTTTTGAACTTTTCCAAGTTCATCTCAAGACAAACTTATTGTAACTGTGATAAAATCTGTATTCCATTGTGATGTCTATATTACTTAATGAAGATATATATATATATATTTTCCTCATAGATCTATAAATGAATATAAAATATTGTACACTCAGTTCTGGTGCTAATAAAATGGTTCTCAATGTATAATAAAACACCTATAACTTATATAAATAATAAATATATACTTTGTTTCTCAATGGCAGAATATCTCTGAGTTTCATGAACATTGTAATCATTAGGTGCTGATTGAAAATTGACATCTCTATTATGCAATGGTCAATTTTTTTAATCAGAACCTGATGATTGCATTGTGCATGAAACTGAGAGTTGTGCTACCAGTGGGAAAAAAGTGTATATTTATTATTAATATAAGTTATAGCTCTGTTATTATACATTGCGAACTATATATATATATATATATATATATATATATATATATATATATATATATATATTTTTGTCATCCACAGACAGACTGTTTCGCTGTTTCACAGCTCATCAGTGTGGCTAGACGTCCGGTTGCCTCTAGCTAGGATCAAAACCCAACTGAATTTGCATCAGTCCGAACTTTTCCCACAAAGCCGTCAGCGTACGGTACGGGATGACGGTGAATTTTAGCGTGTTTATTTTTAGATTCAGATAAACACACAGTGACTGACAGTGACTCAATTCTGTCAAAGAGTCGTGCAGTATCAGCTTAAATAGTCACTGTTTACAAATTCACACCCCAAACCAGAGGGCTCAACCGAAATTAATTTTTCAGGAGCTAATATTTTTGTCATCCACAGACAGACTGTTTCGCTGTTTCACAGCTCATCAGTGTGGCTAGATGTCCAGTTGCCTCTAGCTAGGATCGAAACCCGACTGCAAAACCCGACTGAATATATATATATATATATATATATATATATATACAAAAATGAATGAATATAAAATATTGTACACTGAGTTCTGGTGCTAGTAATTGTTATAGTGAAAGACACCTGGTCTAGAGAATAGACTCTCCCACCTATTGTAAGTAGGAGTCAGTAGGTAGTCGAGAGGAGTAAGTTATCAGCGACCACAACTCAATTACTCTGTGTAACACTTATTTACAAGTTCCTAACGTTTCTGTACGTTTACCCCGTTTAGGACGCATTTAGTCCAACTACAAGTTCTATTGTGGAAATAACTCCACAACAGTAATATAGTTCGCAATGTATAATAACAGAGCTATAACTTATAGATCTCATTTGCTCTAGTGTTCGTCCCACACTCTCATACATACACTCTCACTAAATTTTATTTATTTATTTATTTTTTTTCCTGGAGTTGTTTTTTCTGTTTTCTTTTTGAATTTGTTGGTCTGATGAATTGGATCATTTTCATGATTCCAATGGAATAAATTATGACCATGGAATATTAGTGTTTAAGTCTTTTTATTATATCTTTACTCTGTCCTGGACATTGAGTTCTACCTGGATTCTATCCTCTTGGAATTATTTTTTATACACATATGTATGTGTATGTATGTATATTTATTTATATATTTTAGATATACGATTGCATATGTATGTGTATATTTATCACTAATATTATCTATATATATATATATATATATATATATATATATATATATATACATACATACACGAGAAGCTTAAAAACTATTAGTTGAAAATAGAATACCAATGGAAAACATAATATCTTGTGTTGCAGCTGGTGCTCCTGTTATGATAGGAAAGAAAAATAACGGTTTAAAATTAATGGAAGATGACAATCCAGAAATGTTGCTTATAGTCTGTTATTCGCAGAGAAAATTTAGTTGCCAAAAATATTTCACCAGTTTTATATGTCATTGTAGCAGAGGAATTAATTTTCAGCCTATTTCAAGCCTTTATGCAGTAAATAGACAAGAAATATCATGAATGCAATAGACATGGGAATCCAGGCATTTCAAAATACCAAAACCCATTTTAGATCTCAAGTAACATGTACAAAAAAAAAACACATACATTGATTTCTGATACACTTTTGAAATAAAAATCTCTTTACTAAAAAAACTATAAGGATAAAATGCATTTTCAGTGTGCTTTAAGTTCCATCAAATTAAAACCCCTCAGCTTTGTTAAAAAGTGTTGCTCTCTATGCTTGTGTGTGCCGGAAAATTTTCAGAGAAGAAAAAGATTTTAAAGGACTTAGAACAGCCAACTGATGTTAATCATAATTTATCATGAACATTTTATAATGTATATAAAGGAATGTGCTGGCTGAACAGTCAGAGTCACAAAGTAGTAACTGGAACTACTGATGATGTGCCCTCTTCGAAAGACATTTTTTATAACATTATCAAATCACATTTTATCATGAATATAAAGTAATGTGCTGGCTGAACAGTCAGAGTCACAAAGTAGTAACTGGAACTACCGATGATGTGCCCTCTTCGCGAGACATTTTTTATAACATTATCAAATCACATTTTATCATGAACATTTTATAATGTATATAAAGGTATGTACTGGCTGAACAGTCAGAGTCACAAAGTAATAACTGGAATTACCGATGATGTGCCCTCTTCGAGAGACATTTTTTATAACATTATCAAATCACATTTTATCATGAACATTTTATAATGTATATAAAGGTATGTACTGGCTGAACAGTCAGAGTCACAAAGTAGTAACTGGAACTACCGATGATGTGCCCTCTTCGAGAGACATTTTTTATAACATTATCAAATCACATTTTATCATGAACATTTTATAATGTATATAAAGGTATGTACTGGCTGAACAGTCAGAGTCACAAAGTAATAACTGGAATTACCGATGATGTGCCCTCTTCAAGAGACTTTTTTTATAACATTATCAAATCACATTTTATCATGAACATTTTATAATGTATATAAAGGTATGTACTGGCTGAACAGTCAGAGTCACAAAGTAGTAACTGGAACTACCGATGATGTGCCCTCTTCGAGAGACATTTTTTATAACATTATCAAATCACATTTTGTTTCTTTTGATTAAAATGTGATTTGATGAGCTCAGCTTGGCTCTGAAAATTAGGCAGCTGAGTGTGTTCTCATTGATAAAAGACAAAAAGAAGAAAAAACTATTTATGTCACTGGGTATGCTTATGCCTACATGCACACAACTTAAGATACTTTAAAAACAGTTTAACAGAGGCCCAAAAGATATTAAAAGATAGTTTAAGTTACTCAAGATTAATTCTTATATGGATACTCTTTATGATTTACCATGTGTACTTGAACAGTCAGTAGAAAAATTTCAACAGTTTAAAAAAATATGAATTCAACACGTAAATTGATTAACAGTAGATAAGTACATTAATTTTTATCTGGTTCAAAGAAACATTTGAGATACAAACCCAACACAATTTTAATCTTTTAAATTAGGAAAGATTTTGGAAGTATTAGGTTTCAAAATAAAGGCCTGCATGTGTATGCATGAATACATGGGTGTAGACACATTGAGAGAAAGTAGTTTTATAAACCTTCAACTGGTGACCTTGGGTGTAAGTGTGCTGATAAAAGTGAGCAGGTGATTGGCACTGCCTCCAGTAGCTAGATCCTTCTGAAATGTGCATTTTGGGTTGCTGGCTTTACTTTTATTTGCTTTTGAAGGATATGAGCCTAGGACTCCTGTAAACTAAAATAGAGCAACCTGATTGGTTTATTATTCTTCTGCTTTGTTACAGGAGTTGTAGTTTTTTTTACTCCATCTGCAATGAAACCAATTTGAAAATTTACAACATCGAGGGTGTGATTGTTATTTTTTGTGTAAAGATACATGTGTGTATGGCCCACAATAGAGTCTAGACTGAATTTGGGAAAAAAGTGTATAATTGAATAATATATACAAATACTTGGATGTTTTATTTTAGCTCTGTTTTTAGAAGTGATGAAATTCAAGGTATGACAGAGATAATGAAAACAATAATAAAACATATCAACATTCTGAGGGTTATTGATAAACACGGGTGTCATTTTGAACAGATCTGGGGATAACATTGCAAAACATTAAAGACTATTGCTTCATATTGAAGTAAGGTGGCTGTCAGAGGGTTTCCCTCTTTAATATGCTGTAATCTCTTCAGAACAAAAGCAACCATGTATCATTACAAAGTCCTTTCTAGCTCTAAACACAGTTTGACTTTTTACCATCGATATTTGTCCTTTGTAGCTACAAACACAGTTGGTTTCTTTATCATATCACTCTGGCCTTTGTAGCTCTAAACACAGTTTGACACTTTACCATCACACTCTTGTCCATTGTAGCAGTAAACGTAGTTTGACACTTTACCATTCATCTTTGTTCTTTATACCTCTAAAGATAGTTTGACTCACTGTCCTCCTCCCTCTTTGTCCTTTCTAGCTCTAAACACAGTTTGACACTTTACCATCGCATTTTGTCCTTTATAGCTGTGAACCCAATTTGACTTCTCTATCATTCCTCTTTGACCTTTGTAGCTCTAAACACAGTTTGATTCTTTATAATCACTCTTTGTCTTTGAGCTGCCATTTATTTACTCACACTTCTTAGGTAGATTACTCTCTGTTTCTCTCTTGCCCCTCAATATTTCCTGTCAGTGTTAAATTTTCCAATCCCTCTTTCCTCGTATGTTCTAGAAATTTCATCTGTCTCTATCAACTCATCAGTCCAGACCTGGCATATTGGTTTCAATCACTTTCCCAATGACATAACTTTTTTTTTTTTAAGCTTATCACCCCAAGCAAGGCTGGAAGCCACTAGCACGCAAGGGGTTACAGAAGGTTTGGAGGAAGAGCAGATAGAAGTGGTAAAGGAGAGGATGTGGAGAAAGATAGTCGATCGAACAAGGCGAGGGGATTACAGAAGATTTGGAGCGAGAGCAGATAGGAATGAAAGGTGAAAGGATGTGGAGAAAGGAAGTGGATAGATCAAGGCAACTGGAGATGTCGATTGACATTACACTTAAATAGTTGGAGATTATATTTGTCAGGGAAAAAGAAATAAGGAAGGGAGTTCCACAGGCGAGATGTGCGAGACATGAAGCTATTGGAGTAGAAGAGACGTCTACATCTAACAGTTTCAATGGTGAAGGGGTGGGAACGGGATGCCAGCCTCATAGGACGTTTAAATTCATGAGGCCTGGAGACCAGCGAAAGCAGCTCATCGAAGCAATTACCGTGAAAGTATTTGTAAAAAAGACAGAGCGAGGCAATGGCGCGTCTTTTTTCTAAATATTTTCATGGCAATTATTTTGATGATCTTTCTTATTTGGTACCATGACTTCATGAACTTAAGCATAGTACTAGATTAGCAGTTTGGTCTCATCATTTTACTGTGGAAATTGTTAAATGTTATTCTGATATTTTCTTCTCTTGCACTTCTCTTTTCTTTCAGCTTTATGCTTTCCTGTGAACTATCATCTTTAAAAATTTTAATGCAATATCGGTCATCTTCTATCTCTGAAATTCCTTTTCTTTTCATTGTCCGTTTTCCACAGTTTCCTTCACTCTTAGCAACCCCTTGCATCCTAGTGACCTTATAACCTTGCTTGGGTTGAAGCAATTAAAAAAAACTGTCTTTCTAGTTCCTTTTTCTTTATAAAATTATCTGACTGTTTTTGTATTCTGTCCATTGTATTCTCAGTATCCAGTTGCAAAACCATATCTCTCTCTTTTCAAATTTTTGCTTCATATTCCAATATTCAATGCCATTTAGAATGATATATATGATATGGCAGCACAGCACTCTTTTAAATAGTAACTTCTGCCAAAAGAATTAATGGAACTTTTTCATGTTCTTAGTGAACTTTTAGACAACAAACCTGAAAGGAAGTTGATCACAAAGCATTGGTAAATTACTTCGCTGATATGTTTTAAACATTCATGATATAAAAAAAAATCAACTTCAAGGAACACATATGATGCTTATAGCTTCAAAGACCAACTTTTAATCAAATATTTGGTTTGATAACATCTTTGGAATTATATCAGAAAATATTTCTTTAAAATGCTTATTTAATTTAACTGGCTTATTAAATGTTAGATAACAGATTCTGCAAAACTTTTCTTTGTTGATCATTTGCAAATGCTGGTATATGTGTTCAATCATACATTTTTTGAAAGATATTTTTTGAAAGATATTTTTTGAAAGATATTTTTTTCCCATTCTGGCTAACTCAGTCACTATCAGTGGACCTACTTGTAGTAGACATTAAATTTCAAGAGGAATTGGTTGAACATAGAATTATGTGTCACTTCAAACTATATTTAAAGTAAAAGGAATCAAGTAGGGCTGTGTAATAAAACAGAAACTAAATTACCAATTTGAACCATTCTTTTAATTGGTATCACCCCAAGCAAGACAGTACAGCCACTAGTACACAAGGGGGGGGGGTTACAGGGTGTAGAGGAATTAGGGACAGAAACATTAGTAATGGGTAGAAAGAGAAAAAAAGTAATCAGGAGGACAGTAGGTAGTGAGTGATATTGCATTCAATTTTTTTTCAGATTAAAGCTGGCTGGAAAGCATAGAGCTGGAAGGGAGTTCCACAAGCAAGAAGTGCAAGATAAGATACTGTTAGCACAGAAGTTACAGCTACATGTAGCCAGCTCAACTGTAAATGGATGAGATCTCACCATTAGTCTAGCACTGTGCTTAAATTCATCTTAAAATCACTTGAAAATGATAGTCTTTCTTTGTAAATCAGATAATAAATACTAAATATGAACAGTGTAGATTGACTACATTTATTTGATGTGGTACTGTTTAAAGAGATGCTTGCATAAAATCAAAATGTCAGGAAAAATTCATTTTCTCCCTTGCTCTTGCTTATGTTAAAGCCCAGGGTACTTGCCTGGACTACTGATATACTACAGTCTACATCAGATTCTCTATGATGTTGAGGGGATAGGTTGTCCCCGCTGATTTTTATTGAAATTTTGGTGAAAAAAGTGTGACCTATACTTGAGTATATATGGTAAATAATTCAGTTTAAAATTCCTTGAAGTATACTCAGATTGACAAGCACTTGATGAAGGGTGAATGACACAACAGTTTGAGTGTCAATAATGTAAATTATAATGTCAGTGTTTTCTGAAAAATTAAAATTTTACTAATTTACTTGTACCACCAAAGAATGAAAATATTTATAACTTTAATGTTATTTTGTATACAATAAATAGACCAATGTTTTCACTCTCTGTTTTTTATTATAATCTTTATGATAATATGTTATTAATGTTCGAGCTAACTGTATTAATTTTCCATACATAGATACACCAATAGCTCTGTAACATTGCTTTTTTTCACTATTGTTCACCCAATACAAGGCCCAAGAACGACTCAAAGTAGATGGTTACAAAATGCTGTTGTTGTAAGGACATACAGGGAGGGAGTGTGTTGTGGAGTTATTTCCACAATAGAACTTGTAGTCAGACTAAATGCGTCCTAAATGGGGTAAACGTACAGAAACGTTAGGAACTTGTAAATAAGTGTTACGCAGAGTAATCGAGTTGTGGTCGCTGATAACTTACTCCTCCGACTACCTACTGACTCCTACTTATAATAGGTGGGTGAGTCTATTCTCTAGACCATGTGTCTTTCACTATAACAGAGTGAGAGGTACATGTTATGAGGATATGTAGGATAGATATTATATGGTGTTTATTCATTTCATAATGCAACAATTCTAGAGAAGTTCCTCCACAACAACTGAATATGAAGAGAATGGGGAAGAGTCAGCTCAGTGTATATGGCCTGGTGGGTCATAGCTCTAAAGGTTGGGACTGGTGGAACTAAGGATTGTAGTCTGCCCAAATATCTGCCATAGAAATAGTGATAAAGTAGTGAGAGGCTAGCAACATTTTGTCTGTGAGAAAGGTACTGTAAGGTGGAAAACAGTTCATCAACCACAAGGCCATGCAAACACAGTTGAACTCTGTCAAAGCTACAAAACCGAGATGTAGCAGCAATACTCCATTGGTCTGATCTGACTCTTGTAAAAATAGTGCATTATTGAATGAGTCAGTTACTTTCTGGAGCAGTACAGGGAACCAATCATTTTTTCAGTATCTTTAGTGATAGTTCATATGTGTGAGTTCCAATTGAGGTCTGGGTGAGTCCCAGTAGACAGGCAAGAAGACTAACTGAGAGTATAACTGTCCATTTAGAAAACACTGTTGGAACAGTGATGATGAAACAATGCTAACTTAGTTTTGGAGATATTCAAGCAAGGTCAGAAGAGAGATCAGCTGTCCTTAGCCTAATCATGAAAATAATATTTATTTTCCACAACAAGCGTTTATTTTTCAACATAATCTCTTTCCATGTCAATACACTTACTTCATTGATGAATATTAATCACATAGATTAAATATTACACAGTGGAAATTTCAGATCAAAATTCAGCGTATTATAATTTTATGGATTTAATAATCCAATCTTGTATATGGACATATAACTTCAGAACATTTTTTCTTGAAAGTAACCCTATAAAGCTAGAAGTAAAAATACAAACCACAAATTGACTATGTGGATGACCTAGCTATCACTGCAGACATTATTACCAATGCTATAGTTCTTCTACATCATCTACAAAATGCTGCTCAAGATGTTAGACTCTATGTCAATGTCTCTAAAACTGAATTCATAGGCTCCAACCATCAAGACTCAATACAAACTGTCTCAGGTGAATTAATAAAATCTGTCAAATCTTTTACATGCCTAGGAAGCGAAATAGACTCTACTGAAAAGGGTGTGAAAATTCACATAGCTAAAGCCTGAGCTGCCTTGAATAAAATGGATACAATCTGGAAATCTGATCTATCAGACAAGCTCAAACAGAGATTCTTTTGTGCCATTGTCGAGGTGAATTTAATGTATGGTACCACTGCTTGAACATTAACTGAAACCCTAGAGTCTGTGATTGAGGGAACCTACACTTGGATGCTGAGAGCTATACTTAACATCTCTTGGAGAGAATATCCAACTGAAACACAACTCTATGGACCCATCCCCGATATTTCTACAGTCTTAAATGAACACAGAATGCATTTTGCTGGTCACTGCTGGTGATCAAAACAAGAACTTACAAGTGATCTACTGCTCTGAATACCTAGACATGAAGCAAGATGAGTTTGTCACCCAGCAATGACCTACATTGATCAGCTATGTTATGACACAGAAAGCCACCCAAATGACCTTCTGACCTTGACCCAGGACCATGATGGTTGGTTTGATAGACTCAGGAATGTCTGAACTAGCTTGGAAACCCCCTCACCAAAAAAAAAAAAAAAACAGTCCAGGAGCGCCAGAATCTGCCCAAAATTGGGTAACATTTTAGTTCAATACATAGCATTATCACCTATCACAAGATCAACTAGTAGTACTGGAAATCTATAACTTATACAAAGTCGTAGATTTCCAAAACTATATCTTAATGATACAGACTTGACCTATACTTTAAAACAACAAAAAACAGTGTTAAACATTCTTGAAACAAAATTATTAGCACTTTTATCAAAATAACTTTTAGCATTAAATATTTTATTTAAAAAAAAATTAAAAACATTATTATTAACAGTTACAGGCAGGTAAATTATTAAGTGGATGTGGGTGGAATTTTTCAATATATATATAAGTGCATATATAAGCAATTTATGTATGTATATCAGTATAACTGATTTGTCAGGAATGTTATAAACCTGGGAAGTTAATCCCAGTGTGCAGTTGGCCCAAGCCTTGTGAGTGAAATTAAAGGACAGAACTGTTTGGAGACTGTTGATGGTTGTGTGCTAGCATGAAGTTACAAGTCATTGTAACCAAGGGTTTGAGCATACTGGCCTTGCTGAAACTGTTGATCATGCCAGATAATACATTCCCTGAAACTAACTACGGTCTGCTCAGCATAGTTGCAGTATAAACCACATATAGGATCTGTGGGTGTTAAACAAACACAAACGTGCCTCACTAGGTGTCTGCAGCAGGTATTGGTTAGTCACACTAGCACTAAAAAGTAGAAAAACTAACCTTGGTTTGGATGTGCATGTGGTGTAATTGATATTGGTTCGGAATGAGAAACTGGAGAGTTGAGTTCAAATTCCAGTTGGGTTCATGACAGTTACATGTTCAAATACCTTTGGGAAACATATAAATCCAACTCTTCTCCCCCAGCTATGGGTTGAATAGCATGACCGACTGGGTCCTCTAGCCTTGGTTGGCAACCAGCCTACTGCAAAAAAAATCTTCTGCCTAGTCAGTCAAGAATCGAAAGAGACACTTAACTGACTGACTGAACTTTGTATGAAATAGATTTCTGAAAAAACTTTTTTCTGTTAAATTTTAAAACTTGTCATAGCAAATTGATTTGAAGATATGACTGTTTAACCTCAGGAACATGATCCTGTATACAAAAAAGTTTGTCTACAAAGTATAGATGAGTTTTCAGATCAGCAATTAGAAAATGTGTTTTGAAAGACAGTTGATGTTATTTTTTTGAGGATAAACAACACACGAAGGTTTTTATATATAAAAACTGTTTACAGGGAAAGGATTTAGCTTTTTGCTGGTTATTTAGTTAAATTCACTATTTGATTTGTTAGAAATGATTCATATTGAAATTCAGATTTTCTTCTTTTTTTAATCCACTGGATGCACAGATTTATGCTTGTAGTAAAAATAGAATAAAAATGTCCTCTACACAATTTATGACTGCAGTGCACCCATCCTCTGATGGCTACACCCATCAGGACTATGCATTACCCTAAAAATCAAAAATTATGGCAGATTTGTTCATGGAACATAGCAATAAGTATTGTGTGTTAAAATGGCACCAGGGCCAGTGCGTACTAACCCCAAAATCAAGGCAGTGCTTTGTGATCCATGTTATCATATCAACATTTACTTTTTTCTACCTACATTTATATATGTTACAAATTAATCTAAGCACAAGTGACTATTAAAGGATGAAACATTTTCACAGATTTTGAGGTAATTCTGGAGTTTTTTTGTTTTTTTTATCCAAATCTGTAAATTTGTTTTGTTCATGCTAAGTCTTGAAAAAACCCTTTATAAAATTCACTATTTTTTATCTATAATGTTGAATGTGTTAAAATTATTCAACTTTTTAGCAAGAAAAACCTTAAATAGATGTTAAAAATTGCTGCCAAACATTGTCAATTTATTTAAGATGGAATGATCTATTATGACATGTTTTTATTTTTTATTTAGATACTTTGTATCTATTTAAAATTTTTCTAGTTAAATTGTTCAACTATATTGCATATGATCCATTATTGGTTACAATAAAATTTGTATTTTATATGAAAACTACCTTATGAAAATGGAGATATAGTAGAGTGAGGGCCCCCATGTCATAGAATCAGGTTGTGGAGTGGCATGAGACCTTTGCACCTGTGCTGAGTGGCCCCAAAATCTCCAAACCTCAATCTCATAAAGTACCTTTGAGATGTGGGTGCAAAGGTGTTTTGATTGATTGTTTTTCACAGTTTATCAATTTTTTGCAGGTTATTTAAGGTCAGAAAATAATTTTAGATTGTGTTTGGGGAAGACAATAACTCAAAATACAGTTGAGTTATTTCCTTTGTCTTTAAAGAGGAGCACAATATTTCTGAATTGAACATGGTGATAAGCTGACATGCACATGGAATTCATGGTTTCAATTTGTTTTAACCTAGAAAAGGTTACTAAATGAGGAATAACCAAAACGGAGGTTGGAAATAAGATAGTAATCTTTATAACATCAACAAAATACAATACTCACCATTGGCTTGAAGTTGGTAAGTCACTGTTAGTGGTGGAATACTTAGACAACATATCATTCCCAGTTACAATAGTGTCCAATGTATTTATGAGGAGTGGGACATACCCATTAGTGTTCATAAGTATGGTATATAACACAATTTAAATATATCCTTTATGGTCTCAGAATTGGGACATAATAAATTTTTGGTGACAAGGATAAGAATCATTTGGAGACAATGATGATTTTACTGATACAAGTTTTACTAATTGACCCATTAAAAGTTGTGGATTCACACTTTTCCTAGTGTGAAAAATGGGATTCAACTTCTGAATGTGCTGGCAACCAATCTAGAAAAATTATGGAATCCCATATTAACAACCGGGATCCAAATTTCAAAATGAATGCTTCCAGAACATTGTCAAATCCAGACCAAGAAGAACTGAACTGGTTCTAAAGGCAAAAGGAGATCCAATCTGGTACTAAAAGAAATTACCTAATAAAGTGACCAGTGAGTAAATATGTAATGGATAGTGAGATAAGCACTACTACAGAGAGTTTAGTAATCAGTAAAAAAAAATGACTTCCGAGATTTGTAAAAGTACAAAGAGTAAAGATACAGAAAAAAAGTCATTTGTATTGATAGTGTCTAAATCATAAAATTTTAAGCTGAAATATTTTATCATATATCATGTCATGTCAACTCATCACTTATTCAACATCATGGGCCTTGGTGTGACAAAGATACTTTTCTCAAACCTTGGTTTTTCAAACTGACAAAGTCTGTCTCTTGACACTGTTCTTATCTTTGAAAGTGTTTGCGTTAAGGCCTCTTCTCTAATACCAGTGGGATTTTAAACTAACCCTCCTTCGCTTTCTGTCTTTCTTTTTTAGCACCTGTTGTGTGAGTTTGCTTTTCTTTAGTGAGGGAGATAGATTGATCAACTCACCTCATCGTGTACTATTAAATCCTTCATATTGACGGCTACCAATTTGCTTAAAATCACTTTAGTCTCTTAGAATTTTTGATCTGTTTTTTTTTTATATTTTACAACATTAAAGGCCACCAAAAGTAGTCTTTATGCTCAGTGTCAAGTTATTTCCTAAAATAATTATATTTATTTCCTATATATCTATTTACTAATGAATTTATTTGCTCTGTAATAAAGTAAACTTCAATTACATTTAAAGGTTAAAATTAGCTTTAATTGTAATCTAACTAATCCCTAATTAGGAAGAGTCTAGTGTTAATGCCTCTTGAAAATACATGCTTGAAAATTAGGAAAATTGGTTTTCATCATAAAATGTGGAAATGTTTAAGATGGAAAAAAAATGAAAATATTAATAATTATTTAGTATAAAAAATGATATTGCATCTGATACTCTTATTTATATTAAAAAAATATATATATTATAATAATCCTGAAGACATATGGAGTACAAACCATCTGCATATAGATAGAATTGAGTAAGTACACAAAAGTAAGATGAGACATATGACAAAGATTCCTCTTCTCACCAGATTTATTTAACCTATACAGTAAGACAATGCTATAAGAACTAGAAGTCCTACCAGGATTTATTATTGATGGGCACAGTCTTAGCAAAATAAGATATGCATATGACATTGTCTTCATGGCAGATGCAGAAAAGAAACTGCAGGTACTCCCAGACAAGGTAGTCAAGGAAAGTGGGAAGAAAGGACTAACCATCAATTTTTAGATGGTTGAATGTATGGTTGTCAGCAAGTGAAACAGCCCAAGATGCAAGCTACAATC
Source organism: Acanthosepion esculentum (assembly GCA_964036315.1). Lineage (NCBI taxonomy): Eukaryota > Metazoa > Mollusca > Cephalopoda > Sepiida > Sepiidae > Acanthosepion > Acanthosepion esculentum. Next base: position 50,278,686 of record OZ038487.1, on the reverse strand, counting down.
AGAGATGCCTAAATCAAGCAAGTACAGAAATTTAAATATCTGAGACGTATTTTAACAGATGATGGAAAATGTGACACCAAAATCTGAAGGTACATTAGAATAGCAAAAGATGCCTTCCAAATGTTAAGCAGACTATTAAGAAACCAGATAATTTCATTAGAAACAACAAAATGAGTGTTGAACTGCTGTGCGATATCAATGCTCCCATATGGCAGTTAATAGGAGATAGTGTCCTCACAAACTTGTGTTGAAGAAGAATGTAAACATGGCAGATATATTCACACTATACATCTATATATCCCTATGCTGTATATACATTTAATTCATTTGTTCATTATACAACCATAATCTTATCCTGTTAACTAAGTTGCCACTTGTCCAGCCAAAGTACAAGCCATACTCACAATGACTGTTTGGTATTGGTGTTTCTTGCACAAGTATAATAAAAAATATGGGCATGTGGCCAAGTGGTTAGAATGTTCACATTCTGACCATGAGACCCAGGTTCAAATCTCACCATGGTCAATTTGAAGGAGACTTCCTGATATTTATTGGTCTGGAGGGGTCAATTCCAGTGTGCAGAATGTTTGTTAACCATACGACGGGTTGACCCAAGCTTTGTGGGTGAAATTGGGTAGACAAAAATCTTGGGAGGTCGTCAATAGCTGTGCTAGCATGAAGTCACAAGTTATCGTGTCTGAGGGTTTGAGTGTGCTGGCCTTATTCAAATTGTTGATCACACTAAATAACACGCTCTTTACCAGACACTGTAACTAAGGTCTGCTCAGCATAGTTGCAGTATAATCCACAGGTGGGCTCTGTGGGTGTTGAACAAACACAAATGTACCTGAGCAATATGGATTGGCTAGCCGCACTAGTAGACGGGTATCCTCAAATATGTTTGGCCAGCTATACATAATAAAAATACTCATTGATCATATGTGTATGCTATACTATAATAGCTTCCAGTGGCATGGCAAAGGGTGCAGGGGTGAATGGAAATTCACTGATCTATAATACCAGCAACATGGGCAGTAATCAAGAGTACTATTTAATTAGGGGTGCTTGTCATCTGTATGAGAGGACCCTCCAGTTACAACAAGAAAAATGGAGAAATGAATAAAGCAGAATCAAAATAGGAAAAGTTTGTGGGAGAACTCAAGGTGTCTACAGTAGCTACAGTGAAGATAAGTTGGGTGAGGTGAGATTGCAAGATAATTTGGGGGTTGAATTTGCTTTCTGTTTTATGATAACCATCGCAAGATTAGCCACACTTTTCTATCATAATCTTCACAGTTTTCATATTACAATTCAGAACCTCACCTCTATCTTTCCATCCACCATACAAAACGTCTATATATTTAATGACCAGAGCAAATTTGTCATAACGGATTCATTTGTTTTTTTTAAATTAGGATGCAGTGGAAATCTCAGAATGTCATTGACCTCTACACTCACTGAATAAGTGACCAAAGGAAAATAAAACTAGTGCCTATTTGTTCAGATATCTGAATCATCGAAAACATTTTCTCAGAAAATTTAGTTATCAGCTAACATTTGAAACAAACAGACTCAGCATGTTGGCAAAAAAACAGCAAAGAATAGAGGTTTCTTAAGAGAGAGACTAAAGATATATGCCACATTGCTAGATATATTTTAGGTGAACTTGGTAGCATCTGACCATAACAAGCAGATAATTACCCAAACATTTATAATAACAATAAGATAAAAAAAAGAATAAATGAAATTGGAAGAATGTAAATTAAATTATTTATGCATTTACGATAAAACTAAAAGTTTAGATGCCAAGAAATCTTTGAATGCAATTTCTGAATATTCTTTGCAATGAAGTATCTTTTGGCTTAAAAATTCTCAAGATGCTTGAAAAAGTGGTAGTCAGTGGGCAGAAGACCAGGGGAATATGATGGATGTGGCAAGATGTGGCTGAGCATTGTCGGATTGTAGAACTGAACCTCATCAATTAGCCAATAGTAATCAAATTTGATTAAATTAATCTGTATTTCATCCAGTTACTGGCAGTAAACTTCAGCAGTGATGCTCTGGTTAGATTCCAGAAAGCTGTAATGGATAAAGCCAATGGCAGACCACCAGACACTCACCATAATCTTCAATTGGTTTATTTTCAATTTTGAAAAGTGTTTGGGTACTTTATTATGATCAAGCTACTGAGTTAATTTATGATTGTTATAAAGGATCACAAGTCATTATTTGATCAAGAAATAAAGGATTCAAAATTCACAGATACAGCATAGAACACACTTAAAAACATAGAACTGGGACTTTCACTGAAGTTCATGTGGAACCCATTTAGCAAATTTCTACACTTTACCAATTCTCATGATCTGAAACATTTCTGAAACATTCTTGAATTTTGTTAGATTAATTTTTTCACCTGTTGATTGTCAATATTCTCTACCACCTTGAACTTCAAACTCATATCCCCACTGCTGAACTTCAGAAATCAATGCCATACTATCTGATCACAAGTGGATCATTCAGCCCTGCTCTGTTATTGTCAGCAGCAGGCTGAGAAGCATTATGGCCATAATTCCTATCACTCTTTCCAATATTGGGGTTTTCTTCCTAACCTTTAGTTTGAAGTAGTGTGGAATGTCAACATCTTCATTATATCATTATTTTTTCTTTGAGTTATGTGACTTTCCATTTCAGTTGTTGCTGCTCTTAAAAGTTCCCAAGTGATGTGGTTTCTGTTATTTGGTACACTTTGTTGTTAGTGATTCTGAATAACCTACCTAAAGAGCTTGTGTAAATGGTTGGCAGAGGTGGGATTATGAGAAATAGCAAAATGTCAAACTTTATTAAGAGTTACAAAGAACTGAAAATCGTGTAGGGCCATGACTGCTAACATCCTGAAAGTAAAAAGCACATAGAAGAAGACAGGGAACACTTAATCCATAGTAATATGGAAAAAAAAATTTGAAAACAAATTTCATTTTTTTGGTCACAGTAGCTGGTGTACAACTCAAATCTAATCATTATATATCCTCATGAAGCTTTTCATTTTTTTAAGTTAAAACTCTTTCACTCAAAGATGAAAGAGACTATTGCAACTGCTTCATACATTTTTCATATTGCTTCATTTTGTTTTAATTTTACATTTTAAATGTAAAAAATAATAATTATAATTAATAACAATAATTTATGAATAATACAGATTTTCATTACTTTAATTTCTGTTTTCTTAGACTATTTTTTTAATAGGTACTTCCAAAGGGTATCCCAAAATTAACAATCCTAGTCAAAGCTATCAACTGCTCAGGGATTTTAACAATCCAAATTATCACTGCAAGGGTGCTGATTTGTCAGTTTCAATTCAGGAGACAAATGCTTTTTATGATAAATTTTCTGTCATTATTTTTTTTTATATTAATAATAACACTATGATTATTATGATGAAATTGGCACGTTACAAATTTGATTCATTTTTATTGATCCATGTCTCTTATGTTGCTGAGATCAATGAATTTATTATTAAGGGCTAGAAAAAAATGAATAAATTTTTTTTTATTGTTTTTGATTTTAAATACAAAGTAAAGTGTAATGAATTTTAAATTATTTTCTATGGATTGTGGTGCCTAACGGTCCGAGTTATTAATCCAGTTTTTTTTCACGTAGAAATTTTATTGCCTCTTTTTGCATTCCACCGTGTTTCTGATTCACTGCTTGACAGAAATATTAAACTCCTGCTGCAGTTCATCTCGCTCACTTTAGAACCTGTCAACACCATAGTACTTAGTATTACTTTAGCCTGTGGCTGAGTTGACCATCACTTAATTCTGACCGCAGGTAAGTTGTCTTCCTGTAACAAAAATATAGCTTTGTGAAAACTGAGTGAAGGCAAAACTGAAATTAAATTCAAATAATACATGAACAAAAATACAAGAAGACAAAAAGTTATGGTTTCAGTCAACATGGCACTTGACAATAAATTCATTAAGATGACCATTGCCCTGGATATATTAAAGACCTTTGACAAGGTGTGGCACTGGGGAGGTGGGTGACTGCCATATAAACTCACCAGCTATAGAATCTCTAGAAGGGCTCTCTCAAGTCTTATCAAGTCCTTCCTAACATGTGAAGGTCAGTGTTAACAGCTAATTTTCAGAAGTCTATAAGGTCAATGCTGGTATTCCACAAGGTTCTGTCTTTGGTCCTACCCTATTTCTGCTGTATATTAAAGATCTGCCTAAGATCATAATCTGGGCATCTATGCGGATAATACAACAGTTTATAGGAGCACCTAGACCAGGTGACTCAATGGGGAAAGGACTGGTTTGTAAAATTCAATACAGCCAAAATGAAACTAATAACATTCCACAACCAACAAACAGACTTTGAACTTTTACTTATCATGATGGATAGATGTTCTCTTGCTTGGAAAGACTATTGGAACTCAAACTCTCATCAGACCTCAAGTGGAACTCAGATATATATATATATAATCTATTGCTAAACATGCTGGAAAAATGATTGATACATTGTGTCGCTCTAATAAATATCCACCTGCTATACTCTATCTTTACAATGTCAGATCAGATCAAAAATGGAGTATTATTGCCATAAGTGGACAGGAGATGACCAGTCCTCACTTGCCTGTTTTGATAGAATTCAAAATCATCTATGCGGCTTTGTTGATGATGAATTATTTTCCACCCTACAACCTCTTTACAGCAGATGAAACATTGTAAGCCTCTCGCTGCTCTATCACTAATTCCATGGCATGTGTTCTGATAAGCTATATTCATTTGTCCCATGACACCTGAATTTTACAAATAGGACCCACCATGACACTTACACAAGGGTGAATCATCCTCATTCTCTATGTATTCCAATAGTAAGAAGTAAATTCCATTTGGACAACTTTCTAAAAACTTCTGCTTTATGAAAAACACCCCTGACAGGATGTTTTCCAAATCACTGCACTCTTGACCTCTTCAAGTCTAGGCCTAACCCTCATTTTTCTTGCATAGCCCCATGGACATTACTTCTTACCGTTACTTATGCTCATATAACACTACATATTAACCTTCTACCATGAGTTGTTCTTGGGATTTGCATTAGGTAAACATTAGTATTAAAAAAATGTTTGTCCTACTCATTTTAGAACCTTTCAATGCTGTTGTACTTAGTATTACTTTATTTGTTTAGCTTGTGACTGCGTAGACAATAACTTAATTCTGACCCCCAGATAAATTATTTTCCCTCAACAAAAATAGAACCTTGTGATAAATTAGTGAAAACAAAAAGTGAAATTAAATTCAAACAAAGCATGAAAAAAAAAAGACAAAAATTGTGGCTTCAATAAAAGTTGAAATAATTATTTTTAACAAAAGATAAGTTGATATAAAGTAAAATAGATATTTCTGATTGAACAATAAATTGCCATCAGCATGAGGTCAGTATAAACCAAATCTCCCATCAAAGATCAAAAACTCCTTTGCCCACAAGTATTGCATCACTTTCCCTACAAGAGACTTTATTCTTTATTCCAATGCATACAGTGATGAAACAGATAATTTTAATTTAATATGTCTTCTTTTCATTACACCTTACTGGCAATATGCTGTTTTTTTTTTTTACATACATTCGTTTGTTACTCTTGCAACCATATGCAGTATATAACATTTATAAAGCAGCATTTCTAAGTTTGCTGTCTTTTTCTCATCTCTGATATTCAGAATTTGAATTTAAGGTGTCTTGCTGCTGTAAATCAAGAGTTGAAGCCATTTAGAATTTCTTTCCTTTTGCAACATATCAGGTGGACGAACTGCAGCAGGGGATTAAGATAATGTTTAATCATTTCACTACAAGCAATGTGAGCAACAAAGCCAATAAAACACTACTGAGGTTGAGTGAAAACATTACCAAACCAAAAGGAAAATAAAAAAGAATAGGATTCAAGGAGACAGAAGATGATGATTGACATTGCATTTAAATTTTTGTGGAGTGTATTTGACAAAAAAGCAAGAAGCTTGGAAGGCTTCTATCGGCAAAAAGTGCAATAGAAGAAACTATTAGAATAGAACATATGGTTACATTTAGCAGTTTCAACTAAAATGATGAAACCTAACTGCCAATTTAGTAGTAGGCTTAAATTTGTTATGTTGAGGTACCAAAGAGCAGAGCTAGCATGCACTACACCCCAACCGCCAACTAGCAGGGTGTCAGGCAGTGCTTTGTGTTCCATGTTATCTTATCAAGATTTTCTTTTTTCTACCTACATTTATATACGTTATAAATTAAACTCATCACAACTGACTATTAAAGAATGAAAAAAAAAGACCACAGAATGATGTACCAGTTTAATAAATAAATAATATTTAATAATTTTGTTGTGAATTCTCAGAAACAAAGAAAATGTGTAAATTCACTTGTTTAGACTTTATTAAAATTTTAATCATCATTTTTTAAAACAATAAACATTGCTGATGAGGGAAAATAGGTAAAATAATAGTGGTGTCAAGGGAAAAACCATCCTTTTGACACACTGCTTTGGGGGGGGGGGATATGAAGGTCCAAGTTTGACAAATATGTATTCAAAGATACAAAAAAGCAGTTTGGTTATTACTTATGGTGGCTTCAGTTAATTTTTGAAATCAGAAACATCCGTCAAAGTACTTAAAAATTCTAATGTCAGTTGTTTGCAGTAGTCCTTGTCTTTAGTTGGTCTGGCAAATTTTAACTTCTGCTAGTGCGTCTTGATTCTGTAGGGTAACCCAAAGTTAATATTTATTTAGGGGCTCATTTAAATTAACAATGGGTCACCTAAAAAAATTCAGTAACATTTTCTACCATTTCAAAATAAATTAATACAACACATACAGTAGTAATAGAATAACAATGTTGGTAATTTTATATGTATGATTCAAACAATACAACTGAAAAACGAAAAAGAAATTAAGTTATATTTTTAAAATTGGTTGATAAAGTAAAGTTTAGGTTTTTGATTTGAAATAAAATCTGTATGTATTTGCATAAAAAAAAAAAAAAAAAAAAAAAGAGAGAGAGAGGGGAGGGATTTACACAGACAGAGTGAAGTTTACCAAAAGAAAGAGGAGTCCACTGAACTTTCAGCTGTAGCCTTCGGTGGAATTTTGTCAGTAGAAGTGGGATAGCGGATTGAAAACATTTCCTTTGAAATTGCTGGTAGCCAAAACCGATTGCTGTTGAAAGTGAGTGCATATGTAGGATTTTTTCATTGCTGACCCCATTTATACTTATTTTAAGAGGCTTAGGCCTTTTCACCACCAGAATAGAACAATTTGATTGGTCCATTATTTTTCCTCTTTGTCATGTGGTAAGGTTCTATACTAGATCCATGTACAAATTTGAGGGCGTGAATGTTGTTCCTTGTGTGGTTATGTGTGTGTGCAGCCCACAGTTCCCCATTTATTTTATGGAATGAGATGTAAATGGGTGTAACTCTGGGTCTGCAGTATTGAATAGAACATGCTGTTTATTAATTGCTTTTTTAAAGTTAAACTAGGCCTGCTCCGATCATCAATCAGTCAAGTGCAAAAATGTCTTCAGGGTAGAAAAATGAATTTTTAGAGAAACATCTGCTGATTTTGATTCTGTGAAAGAGAAATTGATAGCATCACATAAAGAATGCTGTCAAGAAACACTTAAAGTGGGCAAGAATCAATGAGAAACATGGAGATTGACCGTTGAAAGATAAAATATACGTCGTCAATGAATGTGCAGAGAAAATGCAGCTGATGCCGGATTGGCTGCTGTACAGGAAATTTGTTGCATCCTGAGAAATATTATTGATCGTTTGATCACAGAAATAACTGGAACATTTTCCTGTTTGCGAGATTTTGATATGTGGTTTGGATTTCTTCTAGATGTGTAAAATATTGTTTCTGGAGATTTCAAAGACAGAAAACTGCAAGAAAAAGGTTCCAGCTGAGAAAATAGATATCCAGGTAATATTGATAGAATAGAATTATACAGAGAACTTTCGGACTGCAGAAAGTAGATAAGAAAAAGAATACAAATCGATTTATAATTCTATTTGGTGAAGATGTTTCCCGAAATTTAAGAATTGCTTTGCAGATTTCTTCTCAGCTAAGGTTTGTGTTCCTTTAGCAAAGCTGAAATTAGTTTTTGGCTCAATGACTGAAGGGCAACTTAGTGATCTGGCAGTATGAAGCATTGAAATGGAATTTAATAACTTTATATATATATATATATATATATATACATACACATGTGTGTGTGAGTGTGTGTGGTTTGTTTATGTGAATTTCTTAAAATTAACTTTTTGGGAACATAGCCAGTATACTTTAATCATATCACCCTCAAGCAAGGTGGTAATGCCACTAGTACACAGGGGTATACAGGGACTGAAAGTGAGAGAAAAGACTGAGTATAGGGAAGATTGCGGAAAGGATAAAAGATGAACGGGATTTAAGAAGATAGCCACTGATGTTGCATTTAAATTTTTGAAGATTGTAATTATCATGGAAGCAAGTAAACAGAAGGGAGTTCCACAGGTGGGAATCGCAAGAAAAGAAACTGTTGGAGTAGCTATTTCAACAGTAAATGGGTGGAACCTAGATGCCAATCTAGTAGCACACTTAAATTCATCTAGTCAGGGCATCAGAGAAGATAGCTCATCAGAACAGTTGCCATGAAAATATTTGTAGAAATGATGGAAGGAAGCCACACCATACCAGTGTGAAAGTGACTGAAGCCAAGATGTCAGGTCAGGATTGATTACAAATGGTAGATTTATAGATATGTAAGATAGATTCTGGAAAGAAAACTTGTCTAGCACAATACAGTGAACCAACTTTCTTAGCAGCTGACCTAGCAATGGATTCAATACAGTCGTTTCACTTCATGTTTGCCAAGAACATTAGCCTAAGAAGGTGCAGCAAGTCACCACACTACTGGAGGTTAGCATCAGCCATGCTGATGGAAGGCAGAGCAGGGTCTCAGATTATTAATAGGGAGCAGTTTTGTCTTGGAGGCATCAAAATTAACAAGCCATCCTTTTTCCCAGTTAACAACAGATTGAAGGTTGTTTTCGACATCAGCCATCAATTTCACTTTATCGAACAGATCCGTTTAGAGTTAACCATTACCTTTCCTATATGACCTCTTGAACTTCTTGCCTTTTCTGATGCTCATACAATGCTACACAGTAACCATCTACTTTGAGTGGATCTTGGGCCTTGTATTTGGTGAACATTTGCATAAAAAAGATTATCGCTCTCCCGTCGAACTCGACGCATGAGGGTCAGACAGATCAGTTCCCAGAAACTGAAAGCCCGACAGCCACACAGGATTTGATTATAGTGGTGAAGGCCTTGTGCAGGGCCATCCACACTTCTTGGAGGGACGAATACAGGGACCTGGTGCAACGGATGCCACAAGGTCCCCAAACGACCCTCCGCAGGTTTTGAATTCAGAGTTGTCCTTCTCCTAGACCAGTTGCCATCCAAGGCTATAGAACCAAGTCTGTCCTGCTATTTACCCATAGTTGGAGGGAGAAGAAGAGGATTCACACCTTTCCCAAGGGTATTAGCATGTAAGTGAATGTAATGGAATCGACTGGAATTCGAACTCGGCTCTCCGATTCCTCAATCCAAGCCGTTATCCATTACTCCACCGTGCCTCCACTATAAAAAAGATACAAAAATAAAATTAGCAGATACAGACTTAAAGGTATTCCAACAAGCATTTCTTAACCAAGGTAATTAAATATTGCTTGATGCTAAGATTTTCATAACTGAGCATTCTAAAGCATGCTGTGCTTTACAGTGGTTTCTTCTATAAGGGGAACACAGGTTCAAACCCTACTGGAAGGCACATTTTCTTTATTAAGACACTCAAGTGCACAGGCCAGTTTGCATATATTTGCACTGTTTAAAAATTAGAGATGTCTATTCAAATAAGTGTATCCATTAAATATATCATTTAAAGTAATATATCATTATTTACAAATCAGCTAATGAAGGTCGTGTTGAATGGCTATGCTTCTAGATCATTGCACATTAATAATCCCCATAAAGCTCTATCCTTGAGCCTTACCTTATTTTTTTATCTTCATTACTGACCTTGCTGATATCATCAGTGTTCAACTCAGTATTTATGCTAATAGCACAACTATTTACTCTTGTCTTACTAATAAGTCCAATAGGTCCAACAAAGTAAAACTGGCACCTGCTCTCAAAAACAACCTCCAATCTGTTGTTAATGGGGGCAAGAAATGGCTTGTAAATATTAATGCCTCCTAATCTTTTAATCATCATAGAGATATATTTGTGCTTTCTATCAGCATGACTGATGGTAACCTCCAGGAGAGAAATTCATTGTGCCTTCTTAGACTCACATTTTCTACCGATATGAAGTAGAATGATTATATTCAGTCAATTGCTAGGTCTGTTGCATGGTTCGCTGTGTCATGCAAGTTATTTTTCATGTCCTAATCCATCTTGCACAATCATTATCTTCTGTTTTCTTAATTCATGTTCTTTTATTGTTCTCTCTCCTTTCTTATATTCTCTCCCACTCAATAAACCTTTGTGTCTTAGTGGCTTTATTGCCTTGCTTGAGATGAAATGATTAAAAAAGAACTTTGCATTCTGTATTACTTACAGATATAGGTACATTCTGATTAACAGTATTCCAGACAAAATCATTATGAAAAAAAAAAATTGTCTCGAGATATAAAAATGGTTGCTGCCATTTTTGAGTTTCAGCTAAAATATCCTCTTGTCCATTGTTTTAGAATAATAAAAGACTGGCACCAACCTCAATTTATTTTGAAGTGAACAGAAAAAGAGGGTTGGCGAATTACATATCTATATTTTGCTTTGATATAATTACCTATCACACTGAATGACCAAAATACCTCCTGGTAAATCATTGTCCTTTGGTAGATATTACCATGTGTTGGAATTGGGCCAACTTTTGCAGAGTCTTGTGGCAGGGGTGTGGGTTGAATTGTAATTCCTCAGAGACTCCTGGGGTAAAGGCCGAATTAACTGAAGATGACCATCTTAGAAGTTTTCTTCTTTCACTCTTTTCTTTCCTTCTACAAAAAAAGCCCATTTTATCAAATCTCAATATTTTCAGTGAAATCAGATAATAAGTTCTGTCTCCTCATCAAACTGCATTATCGTGGGATTTTATTTCTTGATTAAAGAAATTCCCTTCTTGTAGCCACCAGCTAAAACCTCTGCTACGACAGAAAATGTTGATCAAGTAAACTCATCAATTTCAACAAATCAAAGTAGAGTTGAATGCCTTGCTCAATGGCTTGAGTAACTTGATTTTTAACCTTAGCCTAATTATATATATATATATATATATATATATATATATATATATATATATATATATATGAGAGATAACAATAAATATTTTTATATATCAGGAACACTATTGGGAAAATTGTTTCTTTTTCTACTTTGTTATAATATATATATATATATATATATATATATATATATATAACAACTAAAAAGTTGTAAATTAAAGAAAATATAATGTTTTTTATGAAAGTATTTATTCATATTTTTATATATATATAATTTGATATTTCAGATCTACCTCGATCTTTCATCAGAAATAACTGTTTTTTTATGTTTGTTTACAAGTAGCGTCCGTCGTGAGACGCAGACGTCATGTGATATGGAATGCAACTATATATATATATATATATATATATATATATATATATATATATATATATATATATATACAGAAATTTTTTTCAGCAGTCCATCTTGTACATTTACAAATCTACCATTCAACTGTGTACTGAATACTGCTGCCATATCTGGTCTGGTGTTCCTGCTATTCATCTCAAGGTTCTCGATGAAATCCAAAGAATTATCTGTAATGTAATCGATCCTGACCAGGCATCTCAACTTCAGTCACTTTCTCACCGATATGACATGGCTTTCCTCTATCTTTCCTACAAATATTTTCATGGCAACTGCTCTGACAAGCATTTTTCCCTGGTGTCCCGACTGCATGAATTTAAACATGCTACTAGATTGGCATCTAGGTCCCACCCCCCATTTATTATTGAAATAGTTAAATGCAACCATCACTTCTACTCCAACAATTTTTTTTCTCACGCTTCCCATTTGTGGAACCCTTTTCCTTTGACTTGCTTCCCTGATAATCACAATCTCCAAAAATTTAAATGCAATGTTAATTGCCATCATCTATCTTTCCTATACTAATTTTTTTTCTCACTTCTACTCCCTGTAAGCCCCCTGCATACTAGTGGTATTCTAACCTTGTTTGGGGGGAAATGATTAAAAAAATATATATAAAATATTACTTCAAATGTAATGAAATAATAAAATCGTTATTTTCTTTTTTAAGTAATAAAAATAGATACATATATCTATAATATATATATACACATATATATATATATATATACATATATATATATATTTTAGATATCCCACACTGTGGTACTACTGATCTAGGTTTCACCACATGGGATCATCACGGTGAACTTAAGGTATTGGATGTTTTTTCGCACTGTTCGGAAGTTTCTGGTGCTTTCTTTTTTTTTTCCCCATTTTTACTCGGATGCCAATTTATTTAAAAATTGTGCTATCCATGATTTTTCACCCACCGAGTTTAGATAGATTTACATTATAAATTACTCCCAAGTTATTTTTTGTGGATAGACATGTTTGAAATAGATGCCTTGTATTTTTTTATTTTAAATCATGTGTATTAGATCTATCGTCTATCAGTAGAGAAAACTTAATAAAGAAAATGTACCCCCAACAAGGTTTGAATCAGTGTTATTAAGTTTTCTCAAATGCAATGGTTGATAGATATAATACACACTGTTTAAAACTTTTAAAAAGTGACATTTCAAACACATATATCAACCGAAAATAGCCTTTGAAATAATAAAAAGTGTTGGATTAATAATAAATCCATTAATATATATATATATATATATATATATATATATATATATATGTTAAAGACAACATAGTCTTACATATTTTCTTTTGAATTTTCTCATATTCTCTAATGAGACTTTTTATTTGAAAATAGTTCCGAAATATATCTCATTATCCGAAATGTTTGAAAGAAAAGTTGCTGCCAAATTATACATATATATATATATATATATATATATATATATATATATATATATACACTGATGATGATTTCTGCCTTCTTGTGGCAGGAAGGTAATGGTGGATGAGGAAATCTTTTAACATTTACAGAAATGTTTATTCAGGCTCACCATACATCCCAGTAAGATAGGTTTAAACCAATGATATAAGCTATCAGTATTCATTTTTTGTGTGTATGTATTTCAACTGCTGATACCTTAAATAAAGAGTGTTGAGACAAGGAAACACATTATTATATGAAAATACTGAACCTATATTAAAAAATGAAATATTTTACAATTCAAGTCTTGAAAATTATAGTAAGCTTAACTTGAGTTGTCTGATTGTTTGATAATATGTCTTATTCATTCACTGTAGGTAAAATATAATGAGATATATTTGAATGAATAATTCTCATATATCAAGCATTTTTATATCAATTCTATGGATCACTCTCCACTTATTAATACACTCTACCTTATTTTAAATGTATCACATGTCATCATAGAAAGCAAAATTAATCAGTGTTGCATTAGCGTCATTTTTTAGACTTTAATAAATTTAATTATATTTACTGAAATAAAGAATATGTGGAAAAATGAAATAAAATCAATAAATAAGATAATAATAATGAATAATACAGAAAAATAAATATATTTTCCCAAGAGTAACAAAGGAACTGGCAAAAAAATTACCTCACTTGGCTTCATCAAATTCCTGTTGGGTGGCACTATTTAAGTCTATAAAAAGTCAAACTTTTCCTTACTCTCTCCTCTTTCTCCCTCTTGCTCCAAGATTTAGCAGTACATGGAAAAAAAAGCCACATTTGTTTCCCCAGTCCACTAATGATTGAACTTGCTTTCCACTTTCCAATGCTTAGCATTTGCATGTATCTTCTAAAACCTCTACCTATGGAGTAAGCCAACCTTTCTTTTGGTCATTCCAACTCAGTGCAAGGCTGACTTGAGTTTCACCATTATAACTCCCGATGAATTAAGTACAACATTTCTTTGGTCATTCCAACTCAGTGCAAGGCTGACTTGAGTGCAACTATTATAACGATGCTTATCCTAATTTACTCTAACTTCTGGACAAAAAAATAGAAAACAGGCATACACAAGGTATATTGAGAACCTTTCCTAAAACTACTAAAAAAAAGAGAAGAAACAGAAGAAATCCAAGAAATTTTGTATACTTCTTTAATTTTTTTACATGAGAATGTAACAGAAAAACCCAATTTACATATAGTTAAAGATAACAAATTAAAGACAAATTTTTACAATTATTAGAAAGCATCTATCTCTAACTACACACCAATTTTCATCTAGCCAAGTCACACACACGCTGCACTCTACACAAAACAAATTTTAAAACAAACACAAATATGCTGGCCATTATCAATACAATTCTCACTTGCCACAAATGTCTACAGCTACATGCATACATTTCCTTTATATAGACTATAAGAGAAGATAGAGACTTCACACACATATGCTAACCATAGAGGCTACATGAGAGCATGTATGACTGCCCGCCTGGCCATTAGGCTGTGAAAATGACCTCTTGAATGAACTCCACTATCAACGTGATAATCCCAAACTGATAGCCAACTAGCAGTCAACAATATTAAGCATACGCCTTTTTCATGTTCTCATTTCACACTTCGTACACCATACATTTGAATGCTACACTATATGACTTACCTTATCTTGTAAATGAAAATAAATCATTGGTCTTTTCTCCAAACCAGTGTCTAATTTGTTTCTTTACTTAAACCAACTTCTACCTTGGCTCAAGAACACACACACCTACAATATACACCAACATACAACCTATAAATTCCACATATAAATAAAGTGCTGAATTGCTATATAATATCAGTATATAGCAGTGAATCCTGGAAAAAGTTTATCACAGGTGAAGAGGATACTTGAGGTAACAGACATGTTCTAAAAATCACTAAGCAAATGAACAGGAAAAATTCATGAGAAACAAAGCAAAAAGTACTAAACTGTAATGTAATATCAGTCCTCTCATATGGCAGTGAATGTTGGACAATTTTCTCATAGGTGAAGAGTAGACTTGAGTCAAGAGAGTTGTAGTGCAATGGAAGTACGCTGAGAATACCATGGCCAGAATATGTGTACAGCATGGAAGCCTTAAAGAAAATGGGAACAAGAAGACACTTGTACATTGAATTCAAAAGATATACTTAAAATTTCTGAGACACACAATGAAGAAAGAAGACAAGGTGGATAATGGTGATTAACTTGCCTAAAAAGCTTGTGTAAATAGATAGCAGAACAGGCACTGGGAGGGATAGTAAGGAGACAAACATTGTGTAGATCTACAAAGAATAGGAAGTTGTGGAGAGTCATGATCAGTCTACCTAACAAGCTTGTGTAAATGGATGGCAGGAACTGGGAGGGATAGTAAGGAGACTGATATTTCTTAGAAATACAAAGGATAGGAAGTTGTGGAGAACCATGGTCTCCTACATAATGAAGGAACATAACACATAATAGAAGTCTTAAATAGTAATACCTACAAAGTAACTTTAAGTAAAACTTAGTATAGTGTTAGGATTCAAATATGCAAGGAAGCGGTGAAGGTGTTAAAATCTTCAAAAACAATTTCTTTATTTTTAAGCGTTAATTTTTGAAATCAAAGTCATTTCAGGAATTTGAGTTAATGCGTTGCTTGAAATCTTATAAACAGCAAATTAAAAAATTTGGTAGTCTCTTCCCGCAGTGAATTAGTCCAATTTTCTTGTCAGTTTACAAGATGAAACTGATTTGGAATTAATTTCAGGCTTGGTAAATTTCAAACCTCCTGCATAGCAAAGGTTCTTATTTACATGAAATTTGGCACATGCGATCTGTCATTTATTTAACCATTTATCAAATTCAAGTTAATTGAACAAAGATTTAACAAGAAACGGCAAGCCAGTCATTGCATCATGACTTTTGGAATCCATCAATGGTTTAATGTTTCTTATTCCAAAATAGTTTCTTTGGATTCTAATCATTGCTATGGTAATGGTAATGGTGAAATTAACAGTTTCCATCAAAGATTGGGCATTCATTGACTAAACAGCCTTACTCTTAAGTGAAATTTCTGAAATCTTTCTTAAAACAGTTTTACAAGAATAATAAACTTCTGAAATTTATTACCTGTTCTAGCTCTTTCTAATACTGATAGTAGTTTTCATCCTAACCTTTTGTTTAAGGTAGTTTAGAAAGTCAACATCTTAATTACATTATTATTTTCCCCATCAGTTACATGTACTAGTTCTTTTAGTTGTTGTTGTTTTCATCCTAACCTTTTGTTTAAGGTAGTTTAGAAAGTCAACATCTTAATTACATTATTATTTTCCCCATCAGTTACATGTACTAGTTCTTTTAGTTGTTGTTGTTGGAAGACTTTTAGTGATTTCACTTTTTGGAAAACTAATAAGGGCTAATTTTACAAGGGATGTAAATTAAATTTTTCAAACAGCTTCTATAAACGTCAAGTAAGATTTTTCTTCGTCATCATTATAAGCAAATTAGAAGAATTTTTACTACAAAACATATACCTGAGTGTTAAAGACAAAGAAATAATTTTGAAAAAATTAAATTTTATTCCAGTTTATTAAACTAGATATTGACAAAATAATTTTTGCATATATGTATATTAAAAATTATTATTTTTCTATTAATATGGGTAAATATATCCAATTACAATTTATAATCAGCTGCTCAAATATTCTTACTCTTTAAACACATATTATTTAAGCAACATCAAGCCAGGTTGCTACCTAGATTGGTGACTGCTTGGGAATACCAGGTGCTGTCAGCTTGGATGTGCAGGTGGTGTAATGGATAATGACTTGAAATGAGAAATTGGAGAGCCAAGTTCTAGTTTCATTCAGGTTTGTTATATTCACTTACACACAAATAAAGTTGGGAAAAGGTATATGTATCCTCCTCTTCTCCCCCCAGCTATGATTTAAATAGTAGGGTTTGTATCAGAAAATCATTATTATCTCAAAAAATTCTTACAATCCCAAAATATTTGCTGGCTTTAAGTAACCTGCAAAAGATTCATAAGTCATAAAAAACAAATGAATCAATCAATCTCTCTCTCTCTCTCTCTCTATATATATATATATATATATATATATATATATAGGGTTGGACAAAATAATTGGAACAGGTGCAAATTCTAATCCTATATTTCAAAGACCTATTATATTAAGAAGTTTAAAACTTCGTAATTACAGGTTATATCTATTGTAAATACGTTTATTTATCTAATTTACTCTCTTTGTCTTATTTATTTTCAGAATTTAGTGAAATTTAAGCTAAATGTGTGAACTACTGAGTTTGAAAAAGGGCAAATTGTTGGAGCTCGCATGGCAGGAGCTTCTATCACTAAGGTTGCTGAACTGTTTGGTTTTTCAAGAGCTACCATATCAAGAACTATGACACAATTCGAGAAACAGGGCAAAACCTCTAGCAACCGTAGCAATTTGGGCCGGACTTGCAAATTTACTGACAGGGACCGACATGCATTGAAACGCAATGTGGCAAAAAAATCATTGGGCTACTGTGGCCAAAGTGACTGCTGAGTTGAATAATCATCTGAATAGTCCAGTTTCTACTAAAACTGTTCGTCATGAGCTCCATAAATCTGCATATCATGGAAGAGTCGCCATAAGGAAACCTCTTCTCTCCACTCACAACATTCAGAAGAGGTTGAAGTGGTGCAGAGATCACAATGCCTGGTCTGCAGACCAATGGAAGTAAGTCATATTCTCAGACGAGTCCAGTTTTTCTCTTTTCCCAACTTCAGGGCGAGTTTATGTGTGGAGGCAGTCCAAAGAAGTTTACAACCCTGACTGCCTTCTTCCAACAGTGAAGCATGGAGGTGCATCAGTGATAGTTTGGGCCGCCATATCATGGAAATGTCTCGGTTCAATAGTTGCCCTGCATGGTAGAATCCACAGCAAAGATTACCTGAACGTTTTGAGAGATCATGTTCATTCAATGGCCCAGACTTTATTCCCTGATGGCGACTGCATCTTCTAAGATGATAATGCTCTAATACATACCACTCAAGTGGTTAAGAATTGGTATGAAGAGCATGAGAGTGAGCTAGAACACATGGAGTGGCCTCTCCAATCTCCAGATATCAATATTATTGAAAATTTGTGGTGCATTTCAGAGCAACAAGTTAGGAGCCGCTATCCTCCATTGTTGTGTCTTAAAGAGCTGGAGCAGGCGTTAATGGAAGAATGGCTGAAAATTCCTCTGGATGAAGTCAGGAAGCTGTATGATTCCATTCCTAGACGTATTAAAGCTGTATGTGAGGCTAAAGTAGCACTAACTCCATATTAAATAAATTTTCTTTGAATTTAACAAGTGTTTCAATTATTTTGTCCAACCCCTGTATATACATATATATATATATATATATATATATATATATATATATATATATATATATATATATATATATATAGTGTTAATGGATTTATTTTTAATCCAACACTTATTACTTCAAATGTTCTTCTTAATGAATCATGACTCTTTCAATTTGTGACTGATAAGGCAGAAGATATTTCCTGCAACCATTTCTTTCTTTGGTAGACCCTTTCTGGCCTGCTGTTCAATCCATAACTGTGGGGAGAGAGATAGATTCATCTCTTTCCCAAGAGTATATTGTGAAAACTGGAATTCTTAGTGGATACCGGTGTTTAAATTAAGACAAAACAGGTTATTTATTTCAAACACTAATATCCACTAAAACTAAGGTTTGAACTAATCAAAATACTTATATATATATATATATATATATATATATGTATAGAGGCTCTTGAAAATTAATTTCGGTTGAGCTCTGTGGGAAGGAAGCGTGGGTTTGTAAACAGTGACTATTTAAGCTAATATAGCATGACTCTTCGGCAGAATTGAGTCCTGTCAGTCACTGTGTGTTTATCTAAATCTAAAAATAAATACGCTAAAATTCATCTTCATCCCTGTCATGCACCGACAGCTTAATGGTAGAATTTTCGACTGATGCCAATTCAGTCGGGTTTCGATCCTAGCTAGAGGCAACCGGATGTCTAGCCACACTGAAGAGCTGTGATACAGCGAAACAGTCTGTCTGTGGATGACAATAATTATATATATATATATATATATATATAATAAAGAAGTTAATGGTCAGAGTTGAATTAGACCAGGGAGCCGTAATATTAAAAAAATGCTCAATATACATATAAAATTACACAGATTTACTTGTAAAATTTTTAATGACACACTCTGTACTTCTCAACACATCACCATTCCCAGATAGTTATAAGAAATGTGACATGCACAGTCACAAGGTTTTGGAGAAAATAGAAACAAAAAGGAAACTAATACTTAACATCAGGAAGAGACAGTTGAAATTTCTGGGATGAATTACGAGGAAGAGGGCCTGGAAAATGTAATACTCACAGGACAGAGGAAAACAGTACATTACATACTTGATGGGCTTGGGTAAATTGATGTCAGAATAGTGTTTAGGTGACATAACAAAATGATAAAATTTAATAAAAGCTACAAAAGACAGGAAGTTGTGGAAGGCCATGATCGTCTACATCCTGAGGGAACACTGCACATAAAGAAGAAAATGACAGTCTCTCTTAAAAATACTAAAATGTGGTACAACATCCATCTTTGTTAATAATATGAAATAATTTTAAAGACAAATTATGAATTCAGGCTTGATTTATGTTCTTTAAAAGTGGTGCTCAGTTTGAAATAGAAATTCATTGTAAATCAGTTCCCCAAGATGGCACTTACAGAATGACATCCTTCAATTGGTAACAAAGTGATAAAGACAAGATTAAAATGATATTATTATTCTTTTTTAAACAATTCACACCAAGCAAGATGATAATGTACTAAGATACAAGTAGCTACTGGGAGTAGAACAGAATGAAAAGACTTTAGAAGGAATCAGAAACCTGATGCTAAACAGGAAACAAGATATAAACCATTACTCCTGTTCAAAAGACTAGGGAGGTATATGGATCTACTGAGCAAAAAAAATAAATAAATAAATAGTAATAAAACTTCAGAGTTTATGCAGAGACATTAGAAGTTTAGAGTTGAAGTAAACTTCAGAAGGAAATGAAGAAAAATTCCACTGCAGTTCAGGGAGGAATTTGTTCTCAAAAGCATGTTAGGTCACAAAATAGGATTTAACCCCTCACTACAAATAACTGCCTATATCTAAGATGACCTCTTCCAATACTTCTCTGTATTGCACATTTTGTCT
>OZ038487.1:50190718-50253218 GCA_964036315.1 Acanthosepion esculentum | reverse complement strand
TTTCCACCCCCTTATAACTTTATCCTGCAGTAAATACTTTATCATAATAAAAATAATAATCATTTTAGCAAATTAAATGAGAGGAACACATCAAAAGGATCTTTTATTTGTATTCTCTTGAAATGTTTTGCACACTGAGAAAGCAAAACACAATGAAGGGCTTTATTTAATAGTTTTCTCTATCTTTTCACCACCATTCTTTGTCCCCTTCCTGCTAAAAAGAACTGAAAGCTACTGGAATTCAGACATATAGTGCTAAATTCGGTCAAAGAACAATGTTGATACCAGCAACCATCATCTCAACCATTGAGGTGACTTCTAGAGTTTGTGTTATTACCATTTTAAACCAGAGGATACCAATGCTATGAAAGTAAATATAAGAAAATAATAATGACTATTAATGAAAGAATTTAGTTGGGAAGTTTTTCATTCATTCACAAAATCTGAATGGAAAATTAGCACACAAAAAAAAAAAAAAACTGTACTTTGAATATGTGTATCATTTCTTTCCCTGTTCTCTTTTCAAGTGAAGATTTCAGTTATTTGTCATCAAACTCAATTGCATCAACATAAACAATGTGATTCTTCAAGGATCAACTCCAAAATTTAACCCCCAAAAAACAAGAAATCCAGGAAAATGAACATTTTCATGATAAATTTAAAGAATTTAGTCTGGAAAAAAATTACTTATCCAAACATTTCCACCATTTTATTTGAAGTTGTACTTTTAGAAATGCATACATCAGTCTATTGCAGAATGAAAATAATTAGCATTTGTATGATTCCTGGTATTATTTGTCCTGCAAACAGTATTTGGTAGATTCATGCAAGCCCAAGTGAAAAAAAAAAAGACTGAGCACCTGAACTACCGGCAGTCACAATGAATAGATATCCCCTCAAGAAGGCATCACACCTTGAAAGAATATTGGCTCACAAACTCACAACCAACCTCATGTGGAACTCTTATATACAATCCATCACTACAGATGCAGCTAAAATGATCAGGTCTATATACCAATCCAGTAAGTACCTGATTCGTTGTGTTATCCTCTACCAGATCAGGCCAAAAATGGAAAAATGTTGACATATTTGGGCAGAAAATACTGGAAAGTGAGGACTGCACAGCTTCAAAAGTGTCCTTCTTGAAGAAGAATTATTTTCCACCCTCTAACTTCTCTCTCTCACAAGTGGGATCTGGCAAGTCTCTAACCGCTCTATCGCTACTTCCATGGAAAGTGCTCAAACGAACTACATTCCTTGATTCCGACAGGTCTAACCTTCACAGCCATGCCACTTACATAGCAGCAAACCACCCACATTCCCGCCCTTATTCCTAAGTGAGTCAGGACTTTCTGGCCAACCTAGTAATAAACCAACTAATGTTGTAAGTTGTTTGAGTGGAACCACTGCTCTGTGGAAAAGAACACCCAAGAGGATGTTTCCTCAATCACTAAAATCTTAACCTGTTCAAGTCTAGAATTAAGCGTTATCTTCCCCTTATATCCATATACAGGGTGTGATGGGTAAATTGTTGCCATTTTATATTTTTAATTTCACACCTGCCATTGTCTGTTTTTGAGTTTCTCAACTGCACAGTAGAGTAGGGTCGATTGGGCACTTTGTGTGAGAAAAATAGCACCATTATGCAATTCACTCCACCAGAAATTTGGAAAGAGCATGCTGTACTGCTTGGCATCCACACCAGAAACTCCAGTACAAAGATTTCAGAGTGTTTAGATGACAACCTAAGAACAGTGCAGAAGATTCAGAAAGAGTTGGATGAGTCCAATGGTGATTGTAAAAGCACAGCAGCTTTGAAAACTCACTCTGATCATTCTGATAAGAAAAGACCTCCTGAATTTGTTGGTGAGGGCCTCAGACTCAACACAGAGATCTACATCAAGTGCCTTGAGGAGGTCAAGAGGGTGGGTGCTGGAAACCTCAATGTCTGGCAACAGAACTCTGCAACATGCCACACAAGCAGGAGAACCCAGTCATGGCAGTCAGACAATTTCTGTAACCACATTACCCCTTAAATCTGACCCCTAACTCCCACGAGTACAACCCTCTTGATTAGTATGTGTGGGACACAATTGAGTGAGTGACCAACAAAACTCCTTGTAACACCAAATTTGAACTGAAGGTAAGAATTATGTCAGCTTTCACCAACTTAAACAAGGAGATCATCAAGAAGAGTTGCAGGGGATTCCAAAGTTGTCTAGTGGCTGTGGTTGAAGCCAATGGTGATTTTATTGAATAAATTTACTCTTTAGTATTTCAAGACATTTTTGAGTAATTTTGATAACTATATCTTTTAAAATGAAATGTCAGTTTTATTTTCATTTTTGCATAATTTAGATGCCAATTTGTCCATCCCACCCTGTGAAATACCCCTTAACATAACCATCTATCCACCTTGAGTGGCTCCAAGGCCTTGTACAGGGTGAACCCTACTGTTAAAAAAAGCACAAGACAGGGAATTTAAATAACCATTAATACATGTATTAACAAGACATGCTACAAAAATGATAAAGAAACAAAGATGAAGTTATTGACAGTTAATACAATCTTCAGTTGATGTTTCTGAAGTACTTTAAGGCCTTGTGGCTGTCAGTGCAAAAGGAAAAATTTGTTGCCCCTCTCAAGTCAGAGGGAAAAGAGAAAAAAAAAACTTTCAAATATCATGCTGCCAGTAATTAGTTTCAGACACAGTAATCCAACAAGTCTCACAAAATGTAGCTGCAAAAACCTGTACAACATCCAAAATATCTTGAATTTTTATTCATTAAAGTAATTCCTGAATTTATCAAAAGATTTTCAGGGATAAATTTTAGATTTGTTGAAAATTAACACACTTCTAAATAGCATGGAATCTTCCTAGATGAAGAAGAGATATGGGATTCTACCAAAGTATACTGAAAATACCATGGATGGAGCATATGAGCAATGAGGAAGTTTTAAGGAAAATAGGAGCTAGATAGAAGCTTACATTTACAATCAGAAAAAGATAGTTGAAATTTCTGAGACATAAATAGAAAAGGGCCTGCCAAATCGAATACCCACAGGAAATACTGAATGCAAGAAATGCAAGTGTAAATGGCAAGCAATCTACTTAATGAACTTTTCAGAATGAATAGCAAAACATGGAGACAGATGGATGATATAGAGTCAAAAGACAGGAAGTTGTGGAGAATCATGATCACCTACATTCTAAAGAGACACAGTATATAAAAGGAGATATAAATAATAATCAATATGAAATTTGAAATAGAAAATAAACTGTTATTTTAATTTTTAATTATTTAAGACAAATTGACTCATCATCATCAAATCTGTTTCAACTTGAATGCACACTGCAAATTTGTGGTATTTCTCATCTTGTGCATGACTTTTTTTCCGAGCATGCCCATCTTCTCAGGTCCATTTGGGTTCTTCAGCAGCCACAGCTGCAACCTGTGGCTTATACAGCAACTATATTGAGTGGACCTCAGTTCCATTCATGTATGCGGCCCACAAGAGCCACATATAGAATTGAATTCAAAATTTTCTTTTTCTTCTGTTGGTTGCCAAACACAGCTAGGGAGTCTAATTTTCCTTGCTATCTAACCCATAGATGTGGGGAGAAAAGATAGATTAATACCTTTCTCAAGAGTATTGGTATGAAAGTGAATGTAACAATTTTGGTTAGAATTTAAACATGGCTTGCTATTTCTGGTTTTGAGCATCTAACCACTGCACCAACTGCAAGAAGTTTATTAAAAAGAAAATATCTGTTTAACCTACTGTATATGTTGAAAGATAATCTGTAGGGATTCATTTTTTTTTTAAATTATTATTTAAAATTGCTAAATTTAATAATTTTTATCCAATTTATACTATTAGAAAAATATAAATACTTTTTTCATATTCGTTGCATTGAGATCACATCCCATTGAAACAGTGGTTCCTGTACAATCACTGAAGTTAAACAATATTGAACCTGGTCAGTAACTAGATAGGTGACCACTTAGGAATACCAATAATAGCTTGTTCACCAGATAGCTGTGTTCCAATTCCAGTTGGGTTTGTTGTATTCATTTACATGCAAATACCCTTGCGAAAGGTATGAATCTATCTCTTCTCTTCCCAGCTATGGGTTAATTAGTAAAACTTGTATCACTAAATCATTCTTACAGTCTAAAAATATTTTTTGGCTTTAAGAGTTGATAAGCTGTGGAAAAAAATCAATCAATCAGTCAAAATAAAACAAGAAATGAACAGGGTCTGTCTTATCTATATAAGCACAATAAATGTTAGGAACAACAGTAAAAACGGTCACCCATTTTTTTTTAAATTGCTAAAGAAATAATACAATTGCCTATAGAATATTTAGATTTCAACTTTAAAATGAAACAAAGAGGTTGATATGCCACTAAAACAAAATCAACCAACCAACCAACCAAAAGGCAAAGTGAAAAACCTTGGGTTTTAACATCTTTTTTTACAATGTTGGAAAGTAAAGCATTCTTGAAAGCACACATGAATATGCAAATACATATATGAACATACAAGTCAAACTGGCAACTGATCTAAAAAAAAACATCTACAATCTATACTTAACTGAGGCAAGGAATGGCTTGTTAATTTTAACACCTCAAAAACAAAACTGCTGTCTTTTAATCATCTGAGAGAACCCTTTTTACCTTCCATCATAATGGCTGATGCTAACCACCAGGAGAGTGACTCATTGCAACTTCTTGGAATTTGTTTGCCACTGACATGTCGTAGGAAGATTATATTGAATTAATTGCAATGTCTGTTGCTAGGAAAGTTCGTTCCCTATGTCGTGCTATCATACATATTTATAAGTCTACATTATTTATAAGTCGATGCATTTGATATCTGAGCAGATATGTATTTCAAGAAAACTCTGAATGCGTGACTGTGCTTTAAAGGCAAAATAGAACCTTGCTTGATTGTGAAGCTCTCCATAGCTGAACAGTCAAATCATGCCTGATCAGATGGTGGTTCCCCCTGCAAAAGGTTACACACAGGTTCAGATCCTGCCAGAGGCTACATTTTCTTTATTAGATGTTCTTGATTATGTAGGCCAGTAGACAAAATAGAGTCTGCTTAAAATAAATGGAGCATCTACTCAGCTATGGGTGTCCAATAAAAATAACATTTGAAGCAATAAAAATATCATATTCTCCATCAAAAAATATACAAATAATATCATGGTTATCATCTAATAAAAACATACACTTTAGGCAAAATTCACATGGCAAGTTTTTTATTTAAATATATCCTGAAAGTTTTACCAGCATCAGTTCTTTTTTTACTAGGTTGGCCAGAAAGTCCTGACTCACTTAGGAAACAGAAAGAAAACAACAAATCTTGATCTCTGTCTGGTGGAATTTCCAAGGAATACTGCATTTCAAGCTTGTTCCACATGGTAAATTGTAATGCCAGTAACTAGACTGCATGTAAAACAAACTAAAGAAGGAGTATCCTGCTTTGGTCAATCAAGGTCTGGTTTTGTTTCAGCAAGACAATATGAGGCCACACACTGCCAGGTTGAGTAAGTTCAAACAGATGTTGAGATTCTTCCACATCCACCATTCTGTGCCAGTGCTTCTCTGAGTGACTATGGTCTATTCTGCTCAATAGCACACTTCATTTGTGATCAACAAACTGATATCTGGGACAGATTCAGATGCTGGCTGATTGCTGGAAGAAGATCGTTGAGAATGATGGATTTTATTTTGAAGAATAAATGTTGGTGTTGCTCCATAAAATTCTGTTGTTTTCTTTCTACAGTGAGTCAGGACTTTCTGGCCAGCCTAATAGTAATCTATTATGAAAGCATTAGAATGAATAATAAAATCTAACCGAGTGTAATCCTGGCCATATGTAAAGGCTAAGAGAGATGTTTATTAGTGGTCAGTGTCTCAGTTAAAAGTAAGGACATTGATATTTAAGGTAGGAAAATTGGCATAACACAATATTTTTATCCCAATCTTAAATGTCTACCATAGTTCTTTTCATACTAATCTTCACACAATGCCCAAGAGCATTCAAGATAGAAGATTGGTGTGTGGAGTTGTACGAGTGTTAGAAAAGCCAAGAAAAGAAGTTCATGAGGTTTTGCAAGAATAATAACAGTTAATCCTAAACTTGAAGAGGTCAAGGTTGTAGCTATTGGGAAAACAACCTGCTGAGAGTCTGTTCCCCAAAGCAGCAGTCCAAGTGGAACTTCCTTCTTACTAATGGAATATGAAGGGAATGAGGATGATACATCCTTGTGTATGTGACATGGCAGGACCCAGTTGCAAAGGTCAGGTTGGTGGGACTAATGAATGTAGCTCATCAGAACACATGCCATGGAAATAGGGATAGAGTAGAGAGAGGTTTGTGATGTTTCATCTGTGGGAAGGGGGTTGTAGAGAAGAAAATAATTCATCCCCCACAAGGCCATGTAGATACTTCTGAACTCTATCAAGACAAGCAAGTGAGAGCTGGATCCAGATACGGCAGCAATACTCCATTTTCGGTTTGATATGGCTCTTGTAAAGATAGAGTATAGCAGGAGGTGTCACATAGTTACTAGAGCTGGAAAATAGTTGGTTCACTGTAGAACCAACCATTTTCCAGTATCTTTAGCAATGGATCAAATATATGGGTTCCACTTGAGGTCTGAGGTGCATTTGAGTCCTAGTAGACTTTCGAAGGTGAAAGTTGTAAGGTGAAAGTTCAAAGTCTGTTCAGTGGTGCTGGAACCTTACCAGTTTGGTTTTGGACATATTGAATTTTACAAGCCGGTCCTTCCCCCATTGTCACACCCAAGCCAAGTTTAGGAAATATCAAATTGAGCTAAATGCAAGAATCAATTTCTTAAAATTCCTCATTCTTAGAAAAAGTTAGCAGTTCTTAAAATCTTCCATCCATAAGACTATAACTAACTTAATGAGATCACTATGTAATACTTCTATGTGCCATGTCTCATCATGATGTAGACGATCATGGCTCTCCACAATCTCCTTTCTTTTGCAGCTCTTAGTAAATTTGGTCTTTTTACTATCTCTCCTAAACTCCATTCTACCATCCATCTGTTAGATACGTTATGCATTGTTTTTCTCCATCTCTTTTGCTTTCAATATGTGCTATGAGTTTTCCAAGCCCTCTTCCTCATTATGTGCTCTAGAATCTAAGTATAAGTGTCCTTTTTGTTTCCATTTTATCTAAAACTTTTAAATTTTTGAGCTCAAGTTAAAAGTTATTGATATTCAAGGTAGGTAGGCTCTCTACACTAGGAAGATTAGCCTAGCACAATATTTCAATCCCATATTTAAATGTCTACCATCCTAAGCCAATTTTAGGAAATATCAAATTGAACTAATTGCAAGTAGCAATTTCTTAGTGAAATTCTTCATTCTTCAGAAAAGTTAGCAGTTCTTAAAATCCTCCATGCTTCAGGTTATAAATAACTTAATGAGCTTACTATGTAATACATGAAAATAAATTTGTGCTTCATATGTGTGCAAGTGGAGTCAAGTTGGAATGGCCCAAGGCCAAGTTCCTGACTTGTTCCAAGTGTAATTAACAATAAGTGGTTCAGACGTAAATCACCTGGATGAAAGCAAACAGAAAATTTTAAATGAGTTTAATATTCAAGTTAGATTTTGTGGATTGTCCCTGGAAGCATTGATTCTATGATTGGAAAGTGTTTTCTTTATAGTATATGAAGATTTCAGCCCTTGAAGATATCCCAAAACTTGCTAGACTTCATAAATGTCCAAGATTTTGGAAGTTGCATTGGATCAGTGAACAAAATTGAAAGTGAATTCAATGTTGCATGAACTCTGTTCGATATATGTGTGCATGCTTGTGGGAATAAAAGAGAGATTCTAATATAAACAGAGGATAAAGGACGTCTATAAAGCAGGTTAAGTGTGCTAGAGTTTAATAAAATGCATAAAAATATTTAAGCTTTATTGATTTTTTGTTGCTTGTTTTTTCTATTGGCAGTGAATTCTGGAGGGCTTTGTAAAAGAAAATTCTAAACCTTAATTATATTGGCACATTGGAAGAGCAAAAAATGCTTTCCAAAAACTGAACAAAGTATTAAGAAACTGGTCAATTTTGTTAGAAACAAAAAAAAGAGTGTTGAACCACTATGTAATATCAATCCTCCTATATCTGCTGGACAATTTCTTCATAGATGAAGAGAAAACATGAGACAAGAGAGATATGGCTCTACAGAAGGATGCTGAGAATACTATGGACAGAACAACAAGCAAGTTTTAAAGAAAATAAAAATAATAAGGACAAATATACTTAGAATTAAAAAACAGTTGTAATGCCTTGGATGCATGGTGAGGAAAGTCAGTTTGGAGAATATGACACTTTCAGGTCATACTGAATGAGTGATTGACTGATTCATTCATTTTCTATAGTTTATCAACACCTTGAAGATAACTTAAAGTCTGAAAATAATTTTAGATTGTAAGAATTTTTTTGAGATAATAATGTTTTAGTGATTCATGTCTTACTAATTAACCCATAGTGGGGAAAGAAGTGGAGAAGTGGATTCATACCTTTCCCAAGTACATTTGTGCATTAGTGAATATAACAAACCCAAAGGGAATTGGAACTTGGCTCTTTGATTAACAATTCCAAGACATTATCCAGTACACCACACACACATTCAAGCTTACAGCACCTCGTATTCACAAACAGTCACTCATCTAGGTACTAACTGAACTCAACATTGCTTAACTTTGGTGATTTTATGGGAATTAGTGTTACAAAGTAATGTAGATATAAGTCAAATACTGAACGAAAGATAGGTAAAGGGAAACATCAAGTGACCTTCATAACAAGTTTATGTAAATGGATAGAAGAACAAGGAGCAGGTGGGATAGTAAAAAGACATACATTGTCAAGAGTTTAAAAGGATAGGAAATTGTGGAGAGTCATAGCTGCTCACATCATGAAGGGGCATGGCATGTAAAAAGAAAAGATTGCCTCTATAAAAAAGAAAAAAAAACTTTGTTTCTTACAATACCTCTCATTTTATATTAAATATGATTTCAATTTTTCCTTGGGATCAGTGTTTGCTCAAGAAATTTGTTAATAATGTGAAATGTATTTTCATGAAGAAATAGCAAATTTCTTTTTTACTTAATTGATCAAGAGATATAGCATGTAGATAACAGTTTTTTTTTAAATACTTTTATTTATAAAAGTTTCTAAAATTATAGACTCAACCTCACTCAACCAAAAGATTTTATGATCTCCTCAAAAAGTATGAAACTGAAACTCTAAGATGCAATCAGATAGCCAAAGATAGATTTCAAAAGCTAAGCAGAATGTTGAGAAACAGAAAAATGTCATTAGAAACAAAGAGAGTACTGAACTGTTACATGATATCTGTTATATATAGCAGTGAATGGTGGACGATCCTCAAAGATGAAGAAGATACTTGAAGCAACAGAAATGTGGTTCTACAGAAGGATGCTGAGGATATCATGGACTGAATATATAAGCAATAACAAGGTTTTATAGAAAAAGGAAACAAGGAGGAAACTTATACTTAACATCAGGAAGAGACAATTGAAATTTTGGGGGCACATAATGAGGAAGGAGGGCTTTGAAAATATGATACTCACAGGATAGATTGAGAGCAAGAGGAACAGAGGAAAATAGTGCATAACATACTTGATTAGCTTAAGTAAATGGATAGCAGAACAGGGTTTAGGAGAAATAACAAAAATAAAACAAAATTTATTAAGAAGAGCTACAAAGGAGAGGAAATTGCGGCAAACCATGACCACGAACTTCCAGAGGGGACACAAGTATAGAGACAGCCATATTTGTAAATCCACAGAATTTGTTTTTAAGCTGTCACTTCAGTTAATTTGTAATTCTGAACCCTCAGTTTTTCTAACACCATGTAGACAGAACTTCCAATTTGGCAGCAGAGAAAGAAAGAAGAGCAGTTCATGTCATCCACATTCGTAAATCATGATTGCACATTTCACATTTTTTAATCTTATTTATTTATGTACATTTTAAAATCCGTTTTCATCTCTTTCTTTCCATTTTATGATCGTTTGTTCGTCTCTATGACTCTCCTTCTTTGCTAGCTTATTTATTTCTTGCTTTTAGGTTAATCACTGAATTTTTCATTCTCTCTTTACTGTTTCGTCTCCATTTCATTCTAATATGTCTTTCCTTTTTTTCCTCTCACTTTTTTTCTTCTATTCTTTATTCCTTTTCTCTTTATTATTCGTTTTAAATTTCTTGGTTTTTCTTTTCTTAACCGGGATGTGCATTGTGGTGTAATGGGTATCGACTCAGAATTAGAAATCAGAGAGCCAAGTTCAAATTCCAGTTAAGTTTGTTATATTCACTTACACCCAAATAACCTTAGGAATGATATGAATCCTTCTCTTCTCAGTTATGGGTTGAATAGCAGGACAGACTGGGTTCTATAGCCTTGGTTGGCAACCAGTCTTTCTTCAGAAAAAAACGGTAAATTACTGTGGGAAAATCTTGTGTGTAGTCAGTCACGGATTGAAAGAGACATGATCACCCAAATGTGTAATACACATATGGCACTTGACCGACTGAATGTCTATTCTGATATTAGGTTGGTGCAAAAATAATGTCGTTTTTTGACGTTCAACTTCATGTGAGAAAACAACATTATTTTTGCACCAACCTAATAGTTCTCTTTGTTGTCTCTTTCTTTTTTTGTGTCTTTCTTCTTTTTTGTTTTTCTCTCATTTCCCCCTTTCCTTTATTCCAATCCTTACTTCCCCCTCATTCATAAATTATTTCTTTATTTCTCTCTTCTTCTATTAATGTTTAATATCTCTGTTCAATCATTTTTCCTCTTTCTTTCTTAACTCTTTTTTTTCCTTTTCAATCTCCCTTAACCACTCTTAATTCTTTCCCAATTTTTGTTTTAATAACATGAAAGATTTGACTTAAATTAATATGTGACTTAAATAATTTTAAGCCTTGATTGGCTAAGAGGCTAAGTTGGCCCAAGAACTCTAATCCTTTTAATTGAACTTTAACATTGAAAACTTTGAAAGAAAAAAAAAAACAGAAAGGAAATAAATCAGGGTTAATCATTTCTATTAATCTATTTACTTGTCAGCATGTTATGTTTAGGTGTAAAAATTAGGTCAGAATTAGTTTCTTTAATTTCATTATTTTTCTTTTTTTTTAAATAGGAAGGGAAAATATCAGAAACCAGAACTAAGTCAGAGCAGGCTGGATTAGAAAAAAAGAAAGAAAGACAAGAGAAAGTAAAGAAAGAAAGGTAACAAAGATATGAGGGAATTAAAGAAAGCAAGATGTAGAAAGTATGATGAAATAGAAATAAGGAAATTGAAGAAATAAAAGAGAAAGAAAATAAATGAACTAATCTAAATAGAGAAAGAAATATAGAGAAGAAGATAAGAAAGAAGGAAATTGAAGAAACAAAGAAAGTTATGTGGAAAGAGAAAGAAGGAAAGTGAAGAAAGAAAGAAAGTTATGAGGAAAGAGAAATAAGGAAACTGAAAAATGGGAGAAGAAAGAAAAAGAAAATAAATTAACTCATTAAAATGGAGAGTGAGAGAGAGAAATGCAGGTGTAGAAGGTATAAGGAAATTCAGAGAAGCAAGCAAGAAGTAGAAGTCATGATGAAAGAGGAAATTAGGGATATTGAAGAAAGGAGAAAGAAAGAAAATGAATGAACTAATCCAAATAGAGAAAGAAATGTAAATGTAGAAGGCATGAGGAAAGAGAACGAAGGAAAGTAAGAAAGTTATGAGGAATGGGTAAGAAGGAAATTTAGGAAAGAAAGAAAGATGTAGAAGTCAAAAGAGAAATAGGACAATTGAAGAAAGAAAGGAGAAAGAAAATAAATGAACTTATCAAAATAGAGAAAGAAATGTAGATATAGAAAGCATGAGGAAAGAGAAATAAGGAAATTGAAGAACGAAAGAAAATTGAAAATGTGAATTATTCTAATCTATTTGAAACTTGTAAGAGTTGTTGACACGAAAGATCTTTCGTACTGACTATATTTCCTGTGTGTGTTAAAACATGGGCCATTAAATGTTATATATATATATATATATATGATATGTAGAGAATTTTAGGATACATTTCGACTTTTGATTAACAAAAAATAGCTATATTGTCTTAAACATTTATACACATAAACACTTGATTAGCTTCATTAAAGGTTTATTCAGTACATCCACCTTCAGCATCAATGGTTGCCTCAAGGAGGAATTGAAAATGTTGGCAAATTTTCTTTGTTCATTTCAGATATTCTCTTGATCAAAGTGGCCTTAAATGAATTCTTGGTATTATAGGGAGTTAACCTCTCTTAACAATGCTCTACATGTAGTAGACCAGAGAATTCAGATATGGTGAGTTTTGTGGACAAAGAGTTGCGTACTGGACATTTGACTCCTGGACAGTTATCTACCAGACAATTGTATCACTGGACATTTGCATCCCTAGACAAATGCATCCTGGATAATTGCCTACCTCTGATAATTTTTTGAATTTAACATTTTTTTTAAATAGTTGTTTAATGTAGAAATTTGCACACCAATACCTTTAATTACTCTAAACATGCAGAAAGGTAGTTGCCATAAATAAAAAAAGAGAGAAGCATTTATTTTTTAAAGCAAGTGAAAATTAAGCTAGCAGTTTCAGTTCACTCCAGCAATGCGTACCACAAACATCTAACAGATTCTGGATTTTATAGATTATATTTTTATTTGGAACCCAGGGTTAATTTCCGAAAATCAAACACTGGTGGAAGAATATTTGTGGACGAGGAAAATTACTGCTACCACTATCACAAGAAAAATGCTGATGAAACAAAAACATACTGACAATGTGTAGAGCAATCTTGCAACATTGTTAATCTGTCATTACATTTTAAACAAAAATAAACTTTAAATTTTTTTTTTTTTTTATTCATCTTTTTTGAAAATTTAGGATTACTACCTATGCTTTATTCAAAATTTACGGTAATTGCATTTAAAAGCTTCCAAAAACTATCAGAGTTACACAATTATCCAGGGATGCATTTTTATAAGGATGTAAATGTCCAGGGGAGCAATTGTCTTGTATGCAATTGTCCAGTATGCAACTCTCCTAGAACCGGTGAGTTTTAAGGTATATGTTAAACATTATACAATTGTAAAAATTGTCAGTCATTTATTTTCAGGTCATTTGACCTTTATGAAGAGGTGTGGCGTTTTGTTAAAACATGTATGGCCTTCCATTGTATACTCTGTCTATCAATGACTTAACAAGTTTCAAGTAACTCAATGTAGCCAGCAGCACTAACTCTCAAAGACCTTGTGAAAAGAAGTGTGAAGGCATGATATGCTCCTAACTATTCATAGCTTCAAACACCATTACAGATACTGGAAACTTGGTGTGCATAACCGTTGCGACATTGGAAGGGTCTACACATAGCCACATATCATTTCTCCTGTTCACCTTTTGGCCCTGATCAAAATTCTTTTTATCCGGGAAAACCAAAGCATTCCATGTTCTTTTGGGGTTTTTTAAGCAACTACTTTGCATGGATCAGTCAATTCTCCTGCATTCATTCAGACATCTTTTTCTCTCCCACATCATATACGATTTGTATCAAATGTTGTCACAAACCACAATTCTGATTGTCACCTCTGTCACATTCAATTTCACTCTTTGATATTCTGGCCTTCTCATCAGTGGTCTTCTGAATCTGTCATATGAAGTGAGGAGTTCAAATGGTTTCAGAATGCATTTTTCATTTAGCTTCTGGTGAAGCATTCCTGTCATAGGCTTCCAGATCCTCCTGAAACTTGTGAACAAAAGATCTGGTGAATTTTAGAAACTTTGCTATCTCTAAGACACTGTGTTCTGCTTTTAAGTCAATAATTTCACCATACCTTTTCATTTCTTGTGTTAGTTTCTCATCCATCATTAATTACCTGAAAAATTAAAAATAGCTTGAAAGTAAAAACTCTGAAATGCATGATATGAATATAAGCGATAGAAGAATGTGAATATTATGAAGATAAGGAGGATAGATAGTGATTGACTCTTGACATGAAATAGTTTAAGACAGTAGTGTTCAGGGAAGCATACATATGGGAGTTTTTTTTTTCAGAAAGTAGCAGTTCTTAAAAAAGAAGCTGTTTGAATGGAACTTCATACTTACAATTAGATTGCAGAGGAAATGTCAGTGATTTGACTCTGTGGATATAGCATGGTGTGTCCTATCAGTAAAGAGTGGAGCCCATTTGAACATTTACTGTTGAAAATTTCATAGTGTAATGACAGGCTCGCAGCTTTGTGTCTGTGGGAAAGAGGTTGTAGAGTGGGAAATAAGAAGATTGTGTGAACAATTTTGATCCCTATCAAAGCTGGAAAGATTTGAAACAATGTAAAAGTAAGCGAAGGGAACCTGCAAACTGGTATTTTACAATATAAAAGAACACTCTTTCTGACTTCAGAGACAAAATAATACACAGTCTTTGACAAATGGTTTGAAACAGAAACTTTTCAGCACCTCCTCATACTCAAAGAAAGCATTATCATCATTTGTCAACTGCATTGGGATCATTGAGCCAATGTGAATAATTCTTTCCTTTAGCTGTATAGTATGTACTACACCAGGGCTACATAAAATTTTCATTCAGAGTTACTTTCTCTTAGACTGGTTGCCACCCAAAGCTATAGAACCCAATCTGTCCTGCTATTTACCAATAGCTGGGTGAAGAAGAAGAGAATTCATACCTTTCACAAGAGTATTAGCACGTAAGTGAATGTAATAGATCTACTGGAATTCGAACTCGGCTCTCCAATTTCTCAATCCGAGCCACTATCCATTACTCCACTGTGCCTCACTTTTGAGCTTTTCTTTGACATATGAATTGCTAGCATCTATACTCTTGCACATTGAAATGATTATTTAGTTACTTGTGAACTACTTCAATCTGTGGTTAACTGCAGGTAAAAGAAATTATGGAACAGAGAATTGTGGATTGGGTGTGCCCAGTATATTTGCATTTATGCTACTACTCAAAGGAAAGCAGTTAAAATTAGTAACATACAAAAAGATCTTACAAAGTTTATAAATTGTTTTACTTCATGCAATCTGACATATCTTTATTTACTGGATGTTCAAATTTCTGATATAGGTCAGAACTTATTATTAAATACAAGCAGGTATGTCAGTTTGCTTACGTATGAGAGAGAGATAGAGAAAGAAAGAAGGAAGGAGTATTGAATATTATAGGCAAGGATTATGTTGTTAATTTTTTTTAAGTAGATTCTCTTGTTTTCATGCAAGAGAACAAATGGTTTATTCAAGACTAAGAAAAAATTATTTGTATTTTTTTTTGTTCTAGCTCTTTTGACCATTGTCTGTTTATCGTCAGGAACAAAACATACCATATATGCAGGTGTCCACCAGGGCTGTATTCTACTTCGTTCTTAATTTTCATCAATGACCTTCCTGATCTCATCAGTTCTCAAGTCTGTTTCTATGCTAATGGCACAGTCATTTACTCCTGTCTCAATAGTAAGTCTGATCAATTCGATAATTGGTAGCTGATCTCAAAAATGATCTACAATCTGCTGTTAACTGGGACAAGGAATGGCTTATTAATTTTAATGCCTCCAAAACTAAACATCTTTCTGTAGACCCCTTTCTGCTTCTCATTAACATGGCTGATGCTAACCACCAGGAGAGTGACTTATTGAGCCTTCTCTGGCTAAGATTCTCATGAAAGTGAAAAAGACATGAAGTGGAAAGATTATATTGAACCAATTACTAGATCTTCTGCCAGCAAAGTTGGTTCCCTGTTTTGTGTTAGATACTTTTTCTTGCCAGAATTTATCATACATATTTATAAGCCTACCATTTATCCATACTTTGAATATTGCTTCCTCATATGGTCTGGTGCTTCTGCTATACATTTAGAGATTCTTGATAAAATCCAAAGGAGAATCTTTAATGTTATTAGTCCTGACCTGGCATCTTGGCTTCAGTCCCTTCCCATCACTATAATCTAGCTCCCCTGTACCTTTTCATGTAATTGTTTGGATGAACTTGACACTATGGTACCTAGACTTTATGAATTTAAGTGCAGTATTAGTTTGGCAACAATGTCATCAAATTACAGCTGAATTGGCTAAGAACTGTAAGTTCAATGCTAACAGTTTTTCACACTTCTCACTTGTGGGACTCTCTTCTAATTCCATGCTTTCTAGCCCATGTTTTGATCTTCAAAGATTTAAATGCAATATCAATTGTTATTTACTGTCTTCTTGATTCCTCTTCTTTTATTGTTCTCCCTCCCCAATAATTTACACTTTTTTCTTATTCTTCACACTCAGTAAAATTATTGTGCCTTAGTGAATTTATTGCCTTACTTAGCTGAGCCATACTATGGACTTTACTGCTACCAACTGCAAAATATTTTCTTTAAGTCATTTTCCAGGTAAATTAAAACATTAAATCCATAGGGATATGTTATGTTTGCTTGAGAGTTTAGATGTTTCCTTTTTTTTTAAATTTTAAAACTCCTCGCCTCTCACATTCATGAGCATGTGTAGTCACAAAAATGTAAACAAGCCCAGTCTGATGAAGGCCTAATGGATGAAATATGTCACAAAAACTATATATATATATATAATATATATATATATATATGTGTGTGTGAAAAGTGTGTGTATATAAATGTAAACATAAATATATATATATGTAATACATTATATATATTATTATTTATATATTATATGTGCGGTACTTATTAGAAAGCACTCAATATCAGAGATAGAGCTAATATATTCACGCTTTTGCGATCGTCAGACAAACTGACGATTGCAAAAGCGTGAAACCCAGAGTCACAAACTCACATCATTCCAACCGAGTATATATATATATATAAAATTGAAAAAATTGGGAATACCATTTAAAACCGCAACCCCTGAAGACTGGAAATTTTACCAAGAAACATCAATGTTGGGATAAAATTGATATTTAAAAGTTAAGTAAATTTCTTCATATAATGTCATTAATGATCTATTATTAATATTATTTTAATATTTTTATTATTGAGTCCTATATATAAAAATATCTCTGTTACTTAAATCTTTTATATATATATATATATATATGGGGTGGGGGGAACATGGCCAAATAATTAGAAAATTTGCATTCCAACCATGAGACCCAGGTGAGGATCTTACCATGGTCGATTTGTCAGGAAGGTAACTTCTTGGTGTTATTAACCTGGTGAGGTGATTCCAGCATGCAACTTCTTTGGAAAGTGCATGAAAGCAATGCCACATGTTGACCCAAGCTTTGTGAGTGAAATTGAGTAGAAAGAACTGTTTGGAAGTCATCAATGGTTGGGCTAGTATTAAGTCACAAGTTATCATGAGCCTACTGACTTTGTTCAAATCACTGATCATGTGTTTCTGCATATTGTACAAACCAGAAACATATACAGAGACATATGTGGTGGAAGTGATTTACCTCCCTTAGATATCTAGTCACAGGATTAGGGTCATGTGGTATGAGTATAAAAAGTAGTGCATTTTCACAAATCTTTCTCTTTTCCCATTTTGCTGTTTCCTGAACTGCTGCTGTCCAGCATGTAAATAATTTTGTCGCAACCATCAAGCACTCACACATACACATACATGCACTGTTACTCATTGTTTTCCAAAATTGTTATTTTGTGGAAATACATTGTTACTTTAAACAGAAAATTTTGTTTATTTGTTCATTTGTATGTTAAACTTTTTTGTTGCCACTGCTTTTAATTGAGCTAGAAGTTCCGGAGAAAGATTTTGAGATGCTGTGGATACCATGGACCAAACATATGAGCAACAGTGAGGTTTGCGAGAAAATGGAAACAAAAAGGAAACTTATACTCAACATCAGGAGGAGGCAGTTGAAATTTCTGGGACACATAATGAGGAAGGAAGGCATGGGAAATCTGATACTCACAGGACAGATTGAGGGAAATAGGGACAGAGGAAAGCAACACGAACCATACTTGATGAGCTTGAGTAAATAGATGGTAAAACAGGGTTTGGGAGAAATAAGAAGAAGACAAAACTTATTAAGTGCTACAATGGACAGGAAGATGTGGAGAACCATGATCGCCTACGTACTAAAAGAACACAGCACATAAAAGAAGTTGTGAGTGCAATAATATATAAAATGTAGCACATATCAACTGAATTTTGATATGAAAATTTTTCTGTATAATATTCAGTGTATGGGATTAATTATCATGACTAAAATTAAATGCATTAACATGAAAAAATATTACGTTGAATAATAAATAGTCAATGGGTAAAATAAATGTTTCTTAATTATTAAGCCATGAATTTATTGATGTACATGTGAATGCATGTATCTTTTCATACTGTTATTTGTATACATACACATACATATATTTATATATATAATTTTTACTACGTTACTTAAAAATCGAAAACGGAAAAAATAAATAAACAAAATGATAATAAAATAAGCAAAATAAATTAACCCAAACAAATTTACCAAATCACACCTCTTAGAATAGATGAAATAGAATAAAACATAAGGAACAATATCAATGAACACAAATAAATAAAGTAAATAATAAATAAATAAACAAATTAACAAACCATTATGACCAAAATATTAGTTAGACTATAAAAATCGAACCAGAAATCAGACGAAAAACAAAAATAGCTTTTATTGTTATATAATTATAATAGAAAAAAAATACTATCTTACTTAAAAATTGAAAACTGAAAAGAGAAAATATACAGTATAACAAATAAATAATAACAAGTAAAATAAATTGACCTAAATTCATCCAAATAAATAAACTAACAAATCAATCCAAATAAATACATGAAGTAATAAACAAATTAAAAACTGTTCCCGCCAAAATAATAGTTAGAATAAACTACAACAATCAACCCCAAAATTGAATAAATAGCTTTATCTTCCCAAACCAAAACAAAACTATTAAATAAGCGATATAAACAAATTTTTACTACGTTAATAAAAACACTGATTAAAATAAAAATAAAATAAATATATAAGATAAGAAATAAAAATAAAAAATAAATAAAAACAAAATAATTTAACCCAAATAAATAAATAAACAAATAAACAACTTCCAGTAAAATAACCACCAAAATAGACTACCCACAATGCACCACTGACCCGTATATATAAATAGCCAAGAAAAATAACAGCACCCGTGGCCTGACGATTACATCTAGCATGAAACAGACTGTCGCCTCTAAGTGCTGATTTCTATGTTCACTTTTACATATATATATATATATATGTATGTATGTATGTATGTATGTATGTGTGTGTGTGTGTGTGTGTGTGAGTGAGTGAGTATTTTTTAATGTTATAAAAGGAAAAGATGAAAAGCAAAAGAAGATGCATTAAAGATACAAAGAAGGAAAGACTAATTTCTTTCCTATCCCAAAACTTGGCTTGGAATATCTTTGTTTTACTCTATCCTCAAAGTCAGTGGTGCCAACAAAAGTAGGAATGGTCTCCCACTGTTTGCTCATCTTTTGATGACAAACTTTAATTCAGATCTCCCATTTCAACAGTGACAGTTATTGAATGCCTGCTTTCTGAGCTGAGTTGAATAACCTGGATGTTCTTACTGGGCAGATATCGGGTGTGGTGGGACTTTGGGGGTTGAAGTGACAGTGCAAGGAAAACCATATAAATACTAAATAGGCTTAAGTGCATTTCTTAATACATTTATTAGTATATATTTTATTATGGATACAGCTTGTATATTAACAGTCAAAGAAAGACTATTCCAAAGTATAAGCTAAATAGTAACGCTGATATAATAAAAAGTGATCTGCTAATCAAATTTCTAAGACTAGATCCCCTCTCTACACATACACATACTTTAGAAATGAATAAAGCAATACCTAATAGACAAAACAGATCTGGATCAAAGTGAATCTGTTTAGTCTATAATCAATATTCTTTCCTATGTCCAGCCCAGAAAGTTTTGAATATATCTAATCAATTTGATCTTGCAAAATATCCGAGAGTCTATTGGTTTCTTTTTTAACAAAATCAGTAGTTCTCCTAAACAATTTTCATATATTTGGTCTATCCAGAAATGCTCCAACCATAGAATATGAATGAAAAATATCCTCCCTCAAGCAATGGTGCCTTAGTTCCCCTTAAAATCTTCTTGTGACATCACAGAGTTATCTGGAACTTGAGCAGAACTTACTTCTCCAGCCATAGAATATGAATGAAAAATATCCTCCCTCGAGCAATGGTGCCTTAGTTCCCCTTAAAGTCCTCTTGTAAAATCACAGAGTTATTTCAGCATTTCTTACACATTTTTCTGCCTTGTTACATTCTTCTTTATTTTTTTTGTACAGTAAGTTTCCCCCTGTACAAGAAGCTCCACTCATCATTAGAGAATTTTTTATATGATGTATGTTTAGACAGCAAGAGTTGCTTTAGGAATGTTTTTTAAATTCACTTGTCAAGATCAGTTTGTCTAATTTTTACTGCATTTTTCCAATTTTCAAATGAAAAATTGTAGAGGAACTTTGCCAAAGTTCATGTTTTATATCTTATTTTTGTTTTTGCTTGAGTATTTTTGTTTTCCCAATTATTATCAAGAATTAAAAGTTACTAATAGTATACACAAAAATTTTGTTATCTATATCCTGGGGATCTTTTCTGTTAATTCATCCCAAATAATGTCAAGTTACTTATTGCAAATATTAATTCGCCCTAAGAAATTATAAATTTTAAATCAAAGTTTGTTTATTTTTTAGTAAATTTTTAGCACTCTTGAAATTATAAAATTTTAAAATTTGTTTAGCTTGCCTCACAACTACTCCAACCCTCAGAATGAAAAATTAACAAAAATCACTGAGTTATACACATTTCGTAAGTGCAGATGATATTCAATGTACTTACAAGGAATTTTTTACAATTTAAAAAAATATTGTTTTTGGCTTGTTTATTGAGGTCAGCGCTAATGTAGACATCACACTTAGAAATGTGCACGAGAGTTTAGAGTGATCAAAAAGGTCAACCCAACTAGAGTGCAATGGAAGGACCTCACTCTGGGAGAATTTGGGGTGAATTTTAGTAAATATGAATTCTTTTTATTTTGGGGTGAATTAACAGAAAACATCCCATCCTGGCATTTTTAGAAAGTTATATTTCATATCTAAATGTATGTATGAATGATGTCATGGCTAGATTGTTTTCACTCAGCTTGATTGCATCAGAAAACAAACATTAATCATTTTATGCACATTATAATTATTTTATATACATTGTAAAAACATTTTATTTTGTACACATTTTCAAATGCTGTCTCTTGTAGTGAAAGGTATTTTATTTAATACAACTTATTTGTTTTGTATAATAATAGCCTTTGAATATTTTTTGTATAATGATTCCATTTGAGTATATTTTATAATAACAGCCTTTGAGAGTTTTTTGTATAATAATAGTGTTGGTATCCATCTACCTAGACTTTTGTTGCTATCTGAGTTTCAGTATTCCAAACATTTAATAACAACACATCTTTCAAATGAAATATGAAAAAGGTTATTTTCTGAAGGAAAAATAGAAGCAGAATGTCAGTTAAAATAACATTTATATATTCTTTTCATAGATATACAATAATAATAAAATGTTCAATTTTTGTTATAGTGAAGTTTTTTTATCAAGTTATTAAGTGTTGGTAGTGCAGTGTGAAATGTGTGGTCAGACTTACTTTATGATGGTCAGTTTAATTTGTTTTTGTGTTCATAGACAAAGGCTTAGCAGGCAGTTGCTAGTTAATCCCTTTTATTGTGTGCATGGACAAGGCCTTAGTCGGAGACTG
Organism: Acanthosepion esculentum; assembly: GCA_964036315.1. Lineage (NCBI taxonomy): Eukaryota > Metazoa > Mollusca > Cephalopoda > Sepiida > Sepiidae > Acanthosepion > Acanthosepion esculentum. Next base: position 50,231,298 of record OZ038487.1, on the reverse strand, counting down.
CTGGATGTCACCCTTTCATTCTGTACATGTGTGGGTGGATGTCTGTTTACACACATGTAGATCAAACTGAACTCCAAAATTGTTTTGAGCTTCGAGGAAAAGTATAGTTCTATTTTTATATCCCTAAGGGTATTGAAAATGTAATTTCACATAGAGGTGTGAACTTTTTGAATACAAGTTTTTCATTGGTTAGAAAATAATTTCACACTGGCATGTGAAAATCATGAAGTGGTAAAGGGAGTTATTATTGTTATTGAATAAATAGTCCAAAAATAACACATGGTAGGTCTACAAGTATTTTGGCAGTATTTGCCTTAGTAATGGTTGTTTATCCAACAAACCTTCTGATGGGATTTTATTGGTTGAAAAAAATATATATAGGATCTAATTCCTATAATAGCTTATGAGTATTGAGTATTTTGAGTCTTTCTTTACCGTGTTTTTGTGCTATATATTATTATCTAATACTAATATTTGTCTTATGTTAATTGTTGTGGTTTAGTTGTTTATGTTGTGAAGAAGAATATGTTCATGAATTGCACTATGTTTCATAAATTACTATATTACAAATATATATATTACTATATTTAACAACATTTAAGGTAATCATTTTTTCTCCAAAAATCACTAAAAATAAATCTCCATACTTACAGATGGACAAAGATAGACATCATGAACTCTGATTAAAGATTTGGATGATATAGACTGCAGATATGAATTTTTTGTGACATGCCATTTGTGCCAGGGAGACTCACTGCAGCCGTTTTCTTTAATATATAAGCTCATATATATTTAAATGAATTTGACTCTGAAGAGCAATGATAACTTGGAGATTAAATATTTTTAACCAAATATCATGATTGTCTTTACATTTGCAGAGTTTACCATGGAAAATATTGTTTCCATTTTGAAATCACACTTGCAATTTAAAATTATACTGAATCAATTGTTCAGTCTACACGAGGAAAGATGGTTTATGACAAACAATTTTTCTTGTCAGAAACCATCTTGCATGTCTATAAATCTTCTGTTAGACCATGCAGTGAATATTGCTGTCAGATATGGTTTGGTACTCCTATATATCTATAGATTCTTGATAAAATCTAAAGAAGAATCTGTAATGTTATCAATCCTGACCTGGCATCTTGTGTTCAGTCACTTTCCCAATGCTGTAATGTGGCTTTCTCATGTCTTTTCTATAAATATTTTCATGGGACTTGTTCAGATGAGCTTTCCTCCTTGGTACCTCAACTGCATGAACTTGGGCATAGCACTAGATTGGCAACTAGGTCTCATTATTTACTGTGGAAATGCAACTGTAATCCTATTCTAACAGTTCCTTTTCTCACCTATGAAATTCCCTTCCAGTTTCTTGCTTCCCTGTCACCTGCGATCTTTAAACATTTAAGTGCAACATCTTCTGTCTTCCTGAAAACTGCTCTTTTATTGTCCATTCTGCTCACAAATAACTTTCTCATTTTCTTTCACTCTCAGTAACTGCTTTTATTTTAGTGGCACTATCATCTTGCATGGGGTGAAACAATTGAAAAAAAATTTGCAATTAATGAAATATGATTGGTTTACAAAATCAAATTGATCTAAATATCTATTTTACCATCTTTAAACTTGCTGTTCTTGGTTGATGTCATAAAAGTATTTTATGAAAGCCAATAAAATCTAACAGCAACTTGTATCTTATCAATCAGTGAATCAGTTTTACATTATCAATCAATGTCATAACTTGAAATCTTGCAGTGTCAGGTAAAGAAAAAAAAGATTAGGATTAAGAGTATTTGAAAAACCAAAGCACTACATACAAATAGTATATCATAATAGATTCTAAATATAAACTTGTTTTATTTCTTATCATCTAAATCGACTTTTATTAATTTTTTTTTCTTTTGAACCTTTGGCAAGGAAATGGCTGAACCCTTAATTCAAACTTAAAATAGTTCTAATATCCTATTATTATATCCACAAGCCTGTAAGCATAACAGAGGATTATAAGCATTCAGGTGCTATTGATATACTGAATTTGTCTCAGTTCATAGGAGAGTTATGTACCAAAGGCAAACATGAAAAAGCTGCCCCATCCTCCACCCACTTGCTGTTTTTAGAATATTTTTCCCCTGAAAATGAATTGGAGAAAACACTTCAATTTAGAGATTTAAAAAAAATGGGGAAAAAAAATAAGATGGAAGAAACTTTGTAGGAGAGAAGAATTATTTCTGAATTTAGTTGTGAAAACATGTTTTTGAAAAAAAAAAAATGGGTATGATGAAAAATGAAAGAAAACATGGTGGATAAAGAAAACAGTGTCAGATATTGCAGAAAATAAATTCATGTGAAAGGTAAATAATGTTTACTTCAGTTCACCTTGAAAAGATTGTTCAATTTTTTTGTTTAGATGATGAAAGATGTGATTTTCTTGTCTAAAAATAATTTTCATCTTATATTACTCTTTTCTATTTTAGTTTTTCTATCTGTATCATAACTATTTTGTAAATTCACGACGTGTTACAGTTATATATATTTTGTAATATCTAAGGTAATGGGGAGCCAATACATAATATCTAATTGAAAATTTAAAGCTTTCTGGAATTTTCAGTTTTTATAGAGAGAAAATGAAAGATAAATGAATAAAATTTGATTGTTAGGTTAGTTAATGTGTGTTATCGAAAGAAATAAAATTTGCTCATTATGATTATTTACCTTTTAGGATTTAATTTTAATTACACATATACACCTGGCATCAGTTTAAACTGACACCCTTTTTTGTCCGTATATTTGAACTATAAACTATAATTTTAGGATATTTTGTTGAAGTTGTTAAGCTCAGATATTTAATGATTCAATAGGAGAATTTATACATGTATTTTATAGTCATGAAACTTGCAAAGAGCTTACTCAATTATCAAGAATTAAGAGTTAAGATCCATCAGAAAATTAAAATAGGACAACGATGAAATTTTCACAGGTATTTCAAATAAACTATAATTCTGGAAAGTTGAAATTTCACTGAAATTTGTTGGGAATTTTCAAGTTTTCCTCTGAAACTAAGAAATTGCAAACTTTATGCAAAATGGTGACAATGCATGGAGAAAAAAATGTATGTGTATCACCCATATCTTCTTGGTGTCAGTTTAAACAGACACTTCCTTTTTTTTCCCATACATCTGAACAATAATTGCAAACTCAAATTTTAGAAAGAGAAAAATTCACTAAAATATGTTGGAAAATTTCCATCTTTTCATTTGAAATCAAGAAAATACCAACTTTAAGTAAAATAGAATAGTTGTCATATATGGAAAAAAGTTTATCAGTTTATCAGACTGAGAGGATACAGGCTCATCAAGAAAAACTGATATGGCATAGATGATAAAGGCACGAAACTATTTTGTGTTTTTTATATTGCAATATAGTAAACATATTGAAATATAAATAATGACTCTCACTATATAGGTCAAATATTATAATGTTTTTTGAAATCAAAATAATTCAAGTGTAATAAGTATTCTTAGACATTACAAAATTATATTGGAATAGTAATAACTGATCAGAATATAAAGGTATAAATTGAATATATTATTTTTAATTATTGAAGATGTGACCATTTGCATTTTCAAAATACTGGGTGCATTATACATAAGGGTGTGCTGAAATATTCTCGGCCTTAGAAGAATGAATTACAACCATGGAATGAGTATACTATTTCATATATTCAGCCCACAGTTAAACACCTTTGGGAGCATATCTTTCTTGAGCTTGATAAAATAATAATAATGATGTTAGGTAGCTGGCCACATAGAAATTTTATGATTGACATATTGTCTTTATATTTTAAGGGGGATAAATTGTAAGCATTCACTAAATACCCATACAGTCATATACTGCGTAACACATTATAAGCACTTTTCAAATTGATTTTATAACATTTATGTCTGATTAAAAATAAAATTCATTAATTCCTTAGAAATAGCTATTTTCTATGCGTTGATTCTTTTTTTAATAAACTTAAATCAATGCAGATACTAAATTTTAATTGTAATGGTAATATTAACCGTTTCCTTATAAAGAAATATTCAACATTCATTGACTAAGCAACCAGTGCTATTGTCGGTTGAAATTTATCAAATCTTTCTCTAAAAACATTTCTTCAGGAAAATGGATTTCTCACATCTGGTAACTGTTATTGCTCTTTCAAGTATTGATTGTGATTTTCTCCAAAACCTTTTGTTTGAAGTAGTGTGGCAAGTCAGCATCTTAATTATGTTATTTTCTTTTTGATTTACACGTACTATCTATTTTAGTTGTTGCTGCTGTTAAAAGTCCTCAAGTGACTTGGTCTCTATTATTTGGATATACTTCTTTGCAGTTCTGTCATGCCAGTCCGCTAAGTTCAAAGAAGGTTGGTTCTCACTAACGATTGATCTGTCAAAGTAGTTCTTTACAGCTAACAGCTGAGATATTTCTGAATGGATTTGGTACCATGCATGGCGTCCATATTAAGGTCTTGATCTGGTAAGGCTATTTAAGAATTAGATGTTTTCAGGTTAATTTTTTGTTCTTTTAGCAAGTTGTTGTTGGGCAAAACCACCGCTAGCACAGCCTATGTTCAATATATTTATCTCCTATATTAAATTTCTTATAATTGATCCATATACCAAAATAATTGAAGTGTTTCAAATATCTTTTAGCCTTGATATGGTATCCACTCTAAGAAGACTTAGTATTTACATATTTGCCCTTACTATACAAGTCATAATGTTGACCAAATTAGTCTTGGTAAAAAAAAAAAAAAAAAATGAACAGACAAATATAGAAACATCTTTGTTGATTTTTCAAATTCTTCCTGCATCTTCAAGGCTGTAGCAGAGACAAATGTTGTTTTTTTTTTTTTTTGCGGGGGTGGGGCGAGGGGACAAAAATATATTTATTTTACTTTATATAGCAAAAGTTATATGTGGATTCTGTTTTGTTTTTCGTAGGTTTTTGCCACAAATTATTTCGCTGCTGGACCGTCAATATCCTGTGTCTCTTGGCTGAGGTTAGTCTTTTCATCTTTCTTCCTCTTTTTATTTGAGAGAGAAATTTATTGAGAGAAAGATAGAAAAAGAGATACGGATTTTAAGGAAAAGAAAATGATTTGTTTTAATCTGAATTCTTTTCTATTTGTTTGTGCATTTTTATTTTTATATTTTATTTGAACTCACCAAAATTCCAAATTAAAATGAAAAGGCACCCATCTGGCAAAGGGAAATTACCATTATCATACACCTTTAAAGAAAATCTTTTCATCAGGGTTTTATGAAAGTTATATTCTTCCTTGCTTTGATTGTTTTTTCTTTCTTGTATTTCTTTCTTTATTGTATTTTGTTCACATAAAACCCTGTAAAAATTACTACAATTGGTAAAAATTTGAGGGGAGCCAGTGTCCCCCACACCAGCTGCTACGGCCCTGATTCATTCCTTTCATATTTGTTTTATATCAAGTAAATATATTTATATGCAGTGAAAATATCATTTTGGTATAATATTAATTCAACGTTCTTTTGTAATTTGCTTAATGTTTCTTTTGAAAAAAGAAAAGAAAAGAAATAAAACGTTTTTAAAACATACGGAAGCCACTGTTCATGACATAATTAAATCACTTCAATAAACATTGCATTTACAAACCCTTACTCTTTGAATACAGAAGATCCCCACTTTAAGAAGTAAAAGTGAAAAGAAAATATAATACAGAATAAAACAGCTAAATATTATAGATATCTGACAAGAAGAATAAAAAAACAAAACCTTGTAGTGATGTCGATAAGAGAAAAAAAAATGTTTAAAAAAACAAACCAAAAATTTCTTTTTAAAGGAAAAATCATTGACAACTGTTTGCTTAAAACTTCTTTTGATTGTAAGCAAGAGATAAATATCTCAGATTGAATCTGGCTTCTTCAAAGATGTCTGCTAAAATTCTTCCTGCTTTTTCATTATGATTATTCTTTCCTATAACGTTTTTCTTCAAATATCTGCCAAAATACCTTGCAGCCTTGATTCTAATCTCAAGTGTACAACGCTTGCTGAAGATTTTGTTGGGTTTTCCACCAGAATAATAAAATAAGGGGAACAAAAGAAAGCAGAATGCAAGAAATTGGTTTTCTGTTCTGAATTTGATATAGCTTCTTTATTTTTTTTTTCTTTGCAAGCACCAAAACTTTTCAGAATGCTTTGGTTTGTTCATTTGCACTAATGCTCTTGGACAGGACATGAATCCATCTACCATGAGAAATGCCTTAAATAGTAAATCAGGCTTGTATTGAGTGGCAGCCAATCTACAGGGTGTGGCAGAAATACCTCCCACAAATACTTCCCACATAATGGTTAGACATTAGTAGCAATGGTGTCTTCACCCATCTAATGTCTTACCGTTATATGGGACGTGTTTCTGAGAGGTATATGAGGGAGATATTTCTGACACATGCTGTAGAAGAACAACGTCTCTGAAGGAAAAACTTAGGGACTCGTTGTAATTGCTAATTTCCAGTTGTCATTTCACAATTTTTGTTATCAAAGAATAATCCATTTTGGGAAGGAGCTGATGGACACTTCTCAGGTACAAAGTGATTTCAAATAAAAGAAAATGGGCATTTTTTTTAATTAAATAATTCCATTAAGAATAACCTTTTGAGGATTATTTGTTCTAAAATCATGTATTTTTATTAAAAATTGTTTAAATTGAAAGTTTTGTAAATAATAATTACATTAGAAAAAAAGGTTGGCTTTAAATATTTGTGATATTAATCAATAATAATAAAAGCAGTTTTTTTAAAGTAAAATGAAATTTAAATTAAGATTATGTGTAAAAAAAATTGATATTTCTTATTTAATATTTTTTTAGCAATATAAGGTTTTAAATTTAATTTTTATTATAGGGCATCACTGTGCTTTGACTTTGGTCACTTGATTTTAAAATTAAGATACCATTTCACATCCATAAACTGGATCATTTCTGGAAAGCAGCCAGAAATAGGGATATTCTTCTTTTATGTGCCATGTTCCTTCAGGAAGTATGCTCTCCACAACTTCCTGTTCATTGTAACTCTAAGCAATATTTGACTCTTTACAATCTTCTTTTTTGTCCCCACTCTGCCATTCACACAAGCATGTTAAGTTACTTGCCATTGACCTCTGCCTCACTTGCCTTCAATATACTGTGAGTATACAATATTGATATTTACTTATTTACTAATATTTTAGTCAATAAAGATTTTTTTTTAATTTACTATAGAGCATCACTGAGCTGTGCTTTGGGCATTTGATTTTAAAATTACGATAAATTTCATTGATTTAATTTTACTAGATTTGCATGTCTGAAACTAAATAAACAAAAGAAATCATTATTTGTTTGTTTGTTTGTTTGGTGGCATATCAAGTCCTTATGGGTCATTTAATGCTGAAATCTAATTTTCTTGGGAACATTAGTAATTTCTTTTATAAAAATGTATTGCTGGTATTTTTACCATAAAAATGTATTTTTGTATTTTCATAGTGTTTTTTTATACTTTCACAGTGTTTTGTTTGTGGTTTCACTATTTGCCCATAGCTGGGACCCTAACAAGTTTTACCACCCCAGGTCAGGGGGGACCTGGAACAACAGCAATTAAGAGGTAGTTCCATGCTCCTCAAAACCTCCCAATGCTGCAGATTTAGTTTATTGTCATACCCAGGACGTGAAATCATTATTCAATAGTATTATATCATATAGTATCTTACTATACAATGAATTAAAATAATGAAAAGGGTTAAAATGGAAAAACATATTATTCAAAAACAGAATATTTATTTATACAATAAAGTCACCACAATATATCACATGAATTACAGGCAATGCCTGTAAGGTTGAATTAAAATTTCAACTTTTGTTAAAATATAAAAGATTGCAATATTTATTTACACTGTTTACACTGTTGTCCTCATCTTTATTACCATATTCACGACATTCCAGGCATTGTATGCTCCAGCCTTCAGCCTTCTTCAGGTGTTATTTCTTGGAATTTCAAACCAAACCCTTTATTTAGTCCATGGAGGTAGACTGTTCTAATTCCACATGCCATGCCTTTGGTTGTCTCAGTTTCAGTTAATTCCCCTTGATAATTAAACTCCTCAAGGTTATTTATCCACTGGTCCATGTGAATAAAAGTGTTGTTTGATTGATCTGTGTACCTTTTCACAACTCTGAATTCAAAAGCTGCTTGAAGAGGAATGGGCTCCATCAAGCTGATTTACCCGAGACACACTCTCTGCTGCAATACATATGTTACTCCAGAGACCCTAATGAGTTGCAGAACTCATGAGTGTATATTATACTATTGTCTAAAATATGTAATGTATGAAAGTTGAAGAATTTTTGTTTGCACATTTGGTGTTCAGCATATATATTGTAATAAAATTTTTACATTCAAAGTATATAGTTTTCCTCAAAAAAAAAATAAAGAATAAATTTCATTGTTATTTGATCATGCATCAGAATTTTCTGAAAAATAAATTTCAAATGATAGCAGAAATTACACTCACAGGATAGATTGAAGGCATGGGGGACAGAGGAAAACAATGCATAACTTACCTAGTGAGTTTGTGTAAATAGATGGCAGTACAGGGAATAGGACAGAGACAGAAAAAAGACAAAATTTACTAAGATTTATAAAAGGCAGGAAATTATGGAGAGCCATGATCGTCAATGTTCTGAAGGGATACGGCACATAGAAAAAGAAAATGATCAAGACTAAATGATAATTACCAAATAACTTTAATAATTGCAAACTACCATTCTAGCAAATGGGAATTTAGAGCAGAAAAATGTATACAGGTGTGGATATTTTATTGGCAATTATGGAACCTGCCCTCTTCAGCTCTGAAAGTGGGACATCTTGAAGTTATTGCAAGTCTTATTCCAGCAAATACTGCAATAAATCAAAACACATGACTTTTTTGTTTCTCAGTACATATTAAAGTTATAGTCATATGATAAAATATAGTTTTAAGGTATGCTATATTTATGAGTTAAAGTGCTCAATATTGGGCATATGTAAATAAAAAAGTTGGCACATTTTTTTAAATAATTTAACCTCAGGCAAGGCGCTAATGCCGTTAAGATGCAAGGATTTACTAGGAGTGAAAGAGAATGAGAAGACTTTAGTGAGGAGAAAGGAGAGTAAAAGAACAGGGTTTAGGAAGATAGAAGATTGCAACTGATATTGCATTTAAATTTTTGAAAAGAGTTCCACAAGCAAGAAGTGCTAGAAAAGAAGCTGTTAAAATAGAACAAACAGAATGATGAGACCTAGTTGGCAATCTACTAGCATGCTTAAATTCATGCAATCAAAATACCGAGGATGAAAGCTTATCAGAACAATTGCCATGAAAATATTTGTAGAAAAGACAGAGGGAAGCCACATCAAATTGGCAATAATGTTGACGAAAGTTAAGATGACAGGTCAAGATTGCTAACATTACAGACCCTTCTTTAAATTTTATCAAGAATCTCGAGATATATAGATCAGATATGGCAGCAATATTCAATGCATGGACAACATGGCCAGAATATTGTGTTCAAGCATGAAATAGTTTAGAGTGAGTGGCCATAGGTAAATATAAAATAAATGACAGAACTGTCCAACAAACAGAATTGACAAAGTTTGTAATAAGCAAGAAAAAGAAAAGAACAAGGCAAAAAATAATGTAAACTAAGTTTTGTGATTTCAACTCATTGTAGTAGAGGTTTTGTAATCATAGATACAACTATAGTACACCATTGAACAATGCTGGTGTCAGATGTTTTTGAATATCACTTGCACTAATAGTACTTGCTCGATACTACTCGCTCGAACAGTAATCCGTATAGAGAAATTATATAGGGAATAGAGTAGAGAACAGTAGTTCATGTAGTAATAGAGGATAGAGGAGAAATAATGATCAATCTAGATGTCATGCAACTTCCTATATATGTGTTTCTTCTATGGTCACGTGATCCACTTAATTCAATAATGGAATCACCTGTGTTTGCTCACTAGCGATCTATGTTCAAACTCAAGTGTCGGCAGCAACACTTTATTCCTATATAACACTAAGCAAACAATATATGCAAAGCAAAGCAACAGTAATATGGAAAAAAGGCCACAAACTGAGAATTGTGGTTGACACTCAAGAGCAAGTTCAGAGAAGTGAACATAGTGCTATGACTTCAAGGCAAGACAGACTGGGACTGAGTCATATGAAACTGAGAACGAGTCTGTGTTGTGGCTCAAAAGAAATCCCAGCATGCATTTGTGTGCTTCTGCCTATAAATTGCAGAGGGGAAAGTGTTTTGCAATCATTCCAAATCTAATTGGAACCAATAAACAGACTTTCACCACTCATTGTTGACCTCAGTATCCACTTTTTAAAAAAATCATTTCACTCCAAGTAAGGGAATAGAGCCACTAAGACACAAGGGAGTGTGAAAGAATATAAGAAGAAAAAAAACATTATTAAGGAGCAAGAACAATGAACAAACAAGAATTAAGAAGACAGCAGATAATGATTGACACTGCAGTTAAATTTTTGAATATCAAAATTGGATGGAAAGCAAGAAGCCAAAATAATGTTCCAGAAGTGAGAATTGCATGAAAAGAAACTGTTAGCATAAAACTGATGGTTACATATAGCCAATTCAACTGTGAATTGGTGAGACCTTGCCACCAATCTAGTACTATGTTTAAATTCATAAAGTCTAGGTACCATAGAGGAAAGTTCATCAGAATGATTACCATGAAAGTATTTATAGAAAGGGCGCAGGGAAGCTATATTAGGGTAGTTGGAAAGTGACTGAAGCTGAGATGCCAGTTAGGACCAGTAACATTATTAACACTTCAACACTTTGGATTTTATCAAGAATCTCTAAATATATAGCAGGAACACCATAGCAAATTTGGCAACAATATTCAAAGCATGAATGAATGAATGAATGATAGACTTATAAGTATGTAAGATAGATTCTTGAGAGAAAAATTGTACAGCACAACATAGTGAACCAACTTTTTATATACATACATACATATATATATATATATAAATTATTTTCAGATAGAGTGTATCTATAAAAGAACAAAATGAAAGAAGACAAGGCTAAGAATAGTTTTTCATCTTGTCTTTTTATATATATATATATGTATATATATATATATATATATATATATAAATTATTTTCAGATAGAGTGTATCTATAAAAGAATAAAATGAAAAAAAGACAAGGCTAAGAATAGTTTTTCATCTTGTCTTTTTATATATATATATATATATATATATATATATAAATTATTTTCAGATAGAGTGTATCTATAAAAGAATAAAATGAAAAAAAGACAAGGCTAAGAATAGTTTTTCATCTTGTCTTTTTATATATATATATATATATATATTATTTTTTCACCTATATAATCTATTCTTCATCTTCTGTATTCTCGGTTCTCAGAGATATTTCTTAGATTGTTCTTGTTCCTTCTCTATTTTTTCACTTTCTCTCTACGATCTTCTCAAATTTATTTTCTTTGTGTACAATGCTTTTGCCTCTTCTTGTTTCCAGTCTATAATTTTCTTCTTTTACAAGAGAAGAGTTATGCAATTCTGCTGATAGTGATCAGGATCATCGAAAGATTCTCTCAGTGTTTTGCCAATGTTCTTTGAATAGACATTATGTCAAATTTTATTATGCAAATCAATGTTTTCACAATGAAATTAGTATTACCACCCAGTTTTGATAACAGTTTCAGGATATACTTATGATAAATATATGCTTATGATAAAATATACAAGCTAGATATTATTATATGCAGGAAGTATAATGGCTAGCAGGTTGGAAAGAGAATTATCCAACTGAGTTCAGATTCTAGCTGGGTTCATTGCATTCGCTTTCACACCAGTACCCTTAGGAAAGGTATAAATTCATCTCTTCTTCCACTAACTAGTGGTTAATAGCATACTTATTTTTCTAGCTTTGGTTTGTAGACATTCAACTCTGAATGCAAAATCAGTTCGGTGTAGGGCTACCTTTTAAAAAATCTATTCATTATACAAATCAGAGCAGCACCTAACATGATGGGGTTTATTATTTATCTGAGATAATATCACCCCCAGTTTGTGACCTTCTATATTTCCTAATTTGAATCCTCCAGACCAGGGGTCAGCAACCTTTAGGAAAGAGTCGGCCAGAAAGTTATAGTGTCTCAGAGGAGGGCTATGATATCAAATGTACTATAATAAATTGTCTCAACCTCAGACTGCCCCCAGCTAGAAGGTTGTCATGGTCTGAAGGTTTAAAGAAAAAAACAATGAAGTTAATGTTATATTATTTGAACAAGGTTACTAATTTAACTGCAGGAATAACAAGATAACTAACACAATCAACAAAAAAATGCAATTTTCTTACTAAAAAAAAATACAGTTAGAAATTGCAAATTATTTAATGAGATGCTTGTCTCTGCTTATTGTTTGATGACTTCTCCACATCAGTTGGAATATTTGTCAATGTCAGGAGCAAAACATGACCCCAGGAGGTCATCACCCAAACTTGTTCTTAAAACATGACCCCCGCTCCCAGGAGGTCATCACCCAACCTTATTCTTAATTGACTTTTAGTAGTCTGTCTATATTTCTGAGATGAGGTATTATGTACAGTATTTACATTAGTCGGACTATTGTCCTCATCTTTGTCGCCATATTTGTCACAACGTTTCGGCCGTTGTACGCTCCGGCCTTCTTCAGGTGGTTGGAATTTCGAACTGAACCCTTTATTTCGATCACTGGGGTAGACTGTTCTAGTTCCACGTGCCATGTTTGATGGATGTCAGTTATCAGTTATCTCCTGCTAATTTTCCCTCTGAAAGTTCTCCACTGCCTCAAGGACACATGGTACAGTGGATAAAGGCGTTGGTTGGATCTAGTGACAGACCCAAAGAGTGTGAGTTCAATACCCGGTTAAGGCAGTGGAGAACTTTCAGAGGGAAAATTTAGCAGGAGATAACTGATAACTGACATCCATCAAACATGGCACATGGAACTAGAACAGTCTACCCCAGTGATCGAAATAAAGAGTTCAGTTCGAAATTCCAACCACCTGAAGAAGGCCGGAGCGTACAACGGCCGAAACGTTGTGACAAATATGGCGACAAAGATGAGGACAATAGTCTGACTAATGTAAATACTGACTTTTAGTATATTTCATTTTTGAAAAAAGTTGTTCATAAACATATGTACTTCCAAATAATGATACCATCATTTTTGTATTATTCCATAGGCTTTTATATTTTCTGCTTGGCAAAGAATATTTCTTGTAGTAGTAGCAGTTATAGAAGTAATGTTTGGTTATTCATTTTCAAGCACACCCATCTGCCAGGGTAGCTAGCAAATCCACTCTTATAGACAACTTCTCAATCCACAGTTTCCACTGTAGTTTATGTTGTAACTGAGGTCCACTCAGGAAATTTGTCAACTATGCTGGGCAGACCTCAGTTACAGTTTCTGGAAGAGCTCATAATCTAGCATGATCAATTTTTTTGAACAAGGCCAGTATGTTTGATGACTTGTGTCTAACACAACTCTTGACAACTTCTCTCTCCTCAATTTTACTAACAAGGCTTGGGTTAACCTATGATTTGTGCCTCTCAAGTTTTTACCAAAGGTGTCACACACTGGGATTCCTTCCACAGGCCAATATAATCAAGAGGTCAACTTTCAAATGTTATAATGAGAATTTAGCTCTAAAGGAAAGGAACAAACAAGAATTAAGATTTCAACAAAGCGTATTGGTCAAAAGTCAGAATATATACATAGTTGTGTGAAAGGTGGTAAAAATTGTCCATATGTGGTTCCTTAGTTGCCATTGGTAAAGAAAGTGATTAGGTGTAAGAGTGTCGATGACAGGTTGAGTTGGTTGGTCAAGGTCTAGGTTGGTGTCAGAGATTAGGTCTGCAATGGATTAGTGAAGTCAAGGGTAGTGTCATTGGTAGTGTTTGACACATTTCTTTGTTCTTTCTTTCTTTTTATGCGCCACGTCCTTTCAGAACATAGGCGGACATGGCTCTCCACCTCTTCCTATCCCTTGCAGCTCTCAATGAGTTCCTTCCCTCTGCCACCTCCCACAAACAACATTCTGTTATCCACTTGCTTAACCCCACCAGGTATGTCATGCATTGCTTTCCCTTGTCTCTCTTTCCCTCTATTCAACCTGTGAGTATCAGATTCTTCAAGCCCTCCTTTCTCATTACGTGTCCCAGAAACTTCAGCTGCCTCTTCCTGATGTTAAGTATAAGCCTCCTCCTTGTTTGCATCCTCTCCAAGACCTCATTGTTGCTCACACACTCGGTCCATGATATCCTCAGCATCCTTCTGTAGAACCACATCTCCATCGCCTTGTGTCTCTTCTTCATCCCTGAGGAGACCATTCAACATTCGCTGTCATAAAGGAGGACAGATGTCACGTAACAGCTCAGTACTCTTTTCTTTGTTACCAAAGAAATCCACCTGTCTCGCAATACTCTGCCCAGCTTTTGGAATGCATTCTTGGCTATTCCAATATGTCTACAGATCTCAGTGTCACACGTGCCGTCCTCTGTCAAAACACTTCCCAGATATTTAAACTTCTGCATATGCTTGATTTTAGTGTCCTCGACCTGCAAATCGCATTTCGGGCTCATCCTTTTACTGGTGATCATGAATTCTGACTTCTTATAGTTTATGCTTAGTCCCTTCTTCTCACTTTCCTTTGCTACCTTCTGTCGGAGGTTTTGTAATTTCTTTTCTGTGCCTGCTATCAGTAATGTGTCATCTGCGTATCTTATGTTGTTAAGATTGTGGCCGCCGATGCTGAATCCTGGTAGGATTTCGAATTCTCTGAGAATTACCACACTGTATAGGTTGAATAAGTCTGGTGAGAAGACACATCCTTGCCTTAAGCCCCTTTCTATTTTTGTATATTTGCTGAACTCGTTCTCTATGTGCATGCATGCTGTTTGCTGCCAACATCGGATCTAGATTATTCTAATATCTTTCTCAAATAAATCAAGGCTACTGAGCAGTTCCAACAGATCCTTGTGGTGTACTTTGTCGAAGGCCTTTGCATAGTCTATGAAACATAGATACACATCCTTCTGCATTTGTATTGCTCTTTCTGATAACATTCTGAGCATGAATATCATGTTCCTTGTTCTGGTGTCTTTTTTGAATCCACACTGTTCTTGATTATATCTCTCGCCTGATTCTGCTGCTTACTCTATTCAACAGAATATGGATGATGTGTTTTGTTACATGGCTCATTAGGCTGATTGTTCAGTGTAGTTCACATTCATTTGTACCTGGTTTCTTAGGCACTGCTATGAAGATATATTTGCTGAGATTTCCGGTATATCCTCACTGTTATAGATTTCATTTATTATGTCTATGATCACGTCTATGCCAAAGTCATCTAAGGCTGTCAGTATTTCTGTAACAATTCTGTCTAACCCTGCTGCCTTGTTTCTGTTCAATTTCATCAGTGCTGCTTCTACTTCGGTTTTCAGAATTTCAGGTCCATTGGTAATTCTGGTATTGCTGGTCGTGGGAGAATTATCCAGTATATTTGTATCAGCGTTGAAAAATTTTTTACTTTCTCTAATATGAGCATTCCATCCTTTAATTTTAAACAGCCTGTTGACAAGCATGTCTTCTGTCCTGTTAGTTGCTTTATTTGCATATCTCCTTTGTTGGTGTTACTCAATCTTTCTATTTCTGCGCATTGTTTGTTTAGCCACTCTTCTTTCGTTTGCCTGCATTTGGTCCTTATTTCATAATGTAATTTTCTGTATTCTGTTTCATATCTTGGTAGAGTTTTCTGTCTCCTTTGCATCACATCGAGAATCTCATCAGTCATCCATTCGTTTTTTTCTTTTGTCCCTTCTCCTTTGGGATGATATCATTTGCTGATGCCACTAAAAATTCTCTTAGTGCATCTCATTTTGATTTTCTATTGTGTTCCTCATATCTTCTTTTCAAATTGACCATATATTTTTCTTTCAGGTTCAAGACATTCAGGACCTTGTCATATTGCAATTTGGGTGCTGCATTAGGCTTCTTCAATTTCTGCAGTTTCATTCTTACTTTACATATTATAACAGGGCAATGATTGCTTTCGCAGTTGGCACTTGGGTAGTTTTTGCATTGAATCATTGCATTCCTGAATCTTTTGTTGATAGTTATGGAGTCGATTTGGTTTTAATTTCTCCTCATCTCGGATGTTCTTGGAACCATGTGTTGGCTATTACCTAGTCATTGGCTGTGCACCATTGGATCCATTTTTCTCCATGTTCATTGCAGGTTCCTAGTCTGAATCTTCTTGCTATATCCCCTGCCCTCTCCTTGCATACTTTGGTGTTTAGATCTATGATAATGATGACTTCTTGTGATTTGCAAAGAACTTGGCAGTGTCTAGCATGGAGTAGAAAGATTTGATTTCCTCTTCCTTACTTTGTGCCGTCTGTGCGTACACTATTATGATAGATATATTGAAAGGCTTTCTTTTCAGCTTAAGTACCAGAATTCTTTCAGATAGTTGGTAGTATCCCAGAACACATTTTTTAGATGTTTTATCTAGTATTAATCCTACTCCTTTGTTGATTTTCTTTCCACTTGCATAAATAACTCTGTACTCATTGCTAACAAAATCTCTGTTGTCTTTGTTCAAGGTTGAAATTGATGTTGGTGCAGTGTTTCATGTTCTGGTGGTTGTGTGACAAGGCCAGAATTTTGATACTAAACTGCCTGGTAAAGTCAATTGTCACAGACTGACATATGTCATGGTAATCGCAGTGAGGTAGTTCTGGAGTGGATAGTCATGGCTGATCAAATGGAATGTCTCTGTTAGATTCTGGTTCAATGTAGTATCAATGAAAAATTTATAATTTATTTATCAAACTATATACAAAAATACTAATTACTGCTGTGGAAAAATTCAGGACACCTTCCACCTTCATAGTTGGTACTGCTCCCTTCAGCTGAAATGACCTCAATTAAACTTTTCCTGTAATTGTCTGCCAGTCTTTGATTGACCCCTTTAGCAGAAGTACTTCAAATAGACATTTCCTGTAATTGTCTCCCAGTCTATGATAATGGATGGGAGATATTTTATCTCACTTGTCTGTGCTGAATTCTTTCAACAGTGTGATATTTGAGGAATTACTTGCATGCACATCCTACTTCAGATCACCCCACAGCATCTCAATAGGATTAAGATATGGACTTTGACTTGGCCATTCCAAAACTCTCAATTTCTTTATTTCGTAGGATCCCTTGAGAGATTTACAGCAAAGTCTTAGATCATTGTTATGTTCCATTGTCTGCATCTGCTCCAGTTTCAATTTTCTGACAGATGCTATCAAATTTTCCTCAAGTACCTTCTAATAAAATCAAGAATTCAGGCCCTGCTACAGCAAAACAGCTTCAAAACATGATTTTCCATCCTCATGCTTCACAGTTGGTATGAGTGCTTAAATATTATCTTTGGTTTGCTCCAAATTTTCCTTTTGTTCCTGTGCTCAAATGATTCTATTTGGGATTCATCTGTATAAAGCACACTGTTCTATAAGTCTCGATCTTTATCTTGGTGGCAAGCTTTTTGCTTGATTGATATTTTTTATGCTTTTAATGCAAAAGTTTTCTTTTTTGGTCACCTCCCATATGAATCAGACTGATGAACTATCTTTCTAATAATAGATGAATGTTCTTTGACATCAGCTGTACCTACCTGTAGGTCCCATGATTAAATTTTAGGATTTTCAAAGACTTTAAACATCTCGCTGTCTGCCCCTCAGTTCATCTTGCTAGAGTTATGAGCTTTTGGTTGCAAAGGAAAGGAACAGAAAAGGATGAAATTTTCAACAGTGTCTATTCATCAAAATTCAGAATATATACATAGTTGTTTGAAATTTAGCAAAAATTGTTCATGTGTGGTTTTTCAGTTGCTGTTGGTTAGAAACGTGATGAGGTGTATGGGTATTGTTGGTAGGGTCAGGAGTTGACTGATTTCTTGGTTGGTTGGCCAAGGTCACAATTGGGGTCATAGGATAGAGAATTGGGGTTTGATGCATGCCTTTCTTTAAGGTTGAAATTGACATCTGTGAAGTGTTTGATAGGTTGGCAGTCATGTGATGCTGAGATGTTGAAGCTGAAGAATCAGACGAGATTAGTGAAGCTAATGGTTGTGACAAGAGAAGTGATCATGTCAGTGATGGCAACCACACATATGCATACCAACATGTGTCCTTTCAGTCGACAATTGTATCGATCGTTACGAGGGGCTTTCTTTTAAGCAAATCTTGTGGTCCTTAGGGTCATCTTTTACCAACAGATATGTTCATGATTGGCTACTGTATTTTATTGCAGGGATTTGTTTTGTGAACCGGATGCATTGCTTGGAACCCTTGTGCAGAAAAACAGTATTTTTATTTTGTGTTTTGCTTTTTTAATGCACACATCCTTCTGACATGTAGAGCGAATCAGAAAGCGATCTAATTTGTAGCAGAATATAACACTATGTTGGCCTGATCTGGGCATTTTGGCGGCCGTTTTAAATGTCTTCCACTTGTAAATTATTTTCCAGACAGTGGAATGACTGATTTTTAATTGCTTGAAGATCTTTTTAAATCCTTTCGCAGACTCATATGCATCTACTACCATCTTTCTTGAAGACCTTAGAGAGCTCTTTTGATTTCGTCATAATGACACCACTCTCTTCAATAGCAAAACAAACTATATATTTGAGGTTTAAATGAGACAAACTCCGCTAAAATCCTCTCTCAGGATATTCATTTGCATCAGATATAGTGCACACATGATTCTAATTTGAGGTATTTTAAGTACCAACACATTTGGGAGCATGCCAATTTTACCCTCACAATTTTTTTTTTTCAATTTTATTACTGCCATCACTAAATAATGTTAAAATGAAGATTAAATGCCCATATGTTTAAATATTTTTAAAAAGTTTCCAGGGGTGTCCTAACTTTTTTTACATGACTTTATATATGTATATACAGTCACACATATATATATATAACAAATGTCTGCATATAAACATTTGTCTATATATTTCAATTTTTATAGAAACAAAAAAACTGTGTGTGTGTGTGTGTGTGTGTGTGTGTGTGTGTGTGTTGAGCTTCATCCTCAAATACTAAAAAAGTGAAGTCTCTTTGACTCTGAATTTTGGTTAATTGAAATTCTTGGAATAACATTTGTCAGGTTTAACGAACAAATCAATTGATAATATTCTGGAATTATAACAGAAAACGGAGCCTTCCACTTCTTTCAGAAATGGAAACTGTTATCTTTACTTCATGAAAGAAACAAAAAAAAACATGATTGTCTTTTAAGTGAATTCTTGTGTCATTACAAAATACAAAGAAGAATGGAAAAGAGATAAGGAGTAAAAGTTCTTTTGTCCTGAAAAAAAAAAAGAAAAAGAAAAAAGATCCATAGATTGTGGAGTTCAAAATTCAAAGAATATTGGCAAGAAATTGGCAAAACACTGGCAGAATCTTTGTATGGTTCTGATTATTACCAGGATTCCACCTCTGTTCACGTGTCAAAGAAAAAAAAAAATTATCTAATAATAAGAAAGAAGAAAGACAGGTTTTATATATGAAGGAAGGAATTTTTACAAAGTGAAAAAGAAGGTGAAGAAAGAGTATAAGAAAGAGATAAAGGAAAAGAAAAATATATTAAGAATAAAAGGATGATGAAAAAGAAAATGAAGAAATAAAGAAAGTGTGATATGGAAAATATTAAGAAGAAAAGTATGTACTGGAGGAGGAGGAAACGTTGAATTGGGAAATGATGTGACTAAAGGAAGAAATTAAAGAAGAAATCAAAGTAAATGGTGAAAAGAATATAAAATAATGAAAAGGAAATATATATATGTATATATATATATATATATATGTATATTTATTACCATAAACATTATGTTTAGTGGATACCCATATTTAAATAGATGCTATATTTATTTTTTAAACAGGATATTTATTTTTGTCTACAAGCCTGAATATTCAAGAAATCTTATTAAAGAGAAAGAGGGCACATCTATTCCTTTAATAAAATTCCTTGAATATTGTTGTGGTAGGATCCACCTAATTTGCATAGTGGAGTACCGACCATATAAATATGGTTGGTACCGGGAAGAGAGGGGAACGAATCAAGAGATTCAACCAGAGACTCTACCCGACTGCGACTCAGTCAACACATTCTCCAGGAACGGTCTTCCCAGGAATATACAAAAGACTATATGTAAATATTGTGTACACTTTCTTGTTTCAATACATTTTGTTCTAAGTACATTTTGTGTTGCATTATTATTCCATGCATTAGTCAAGTTTCAACAAATATTCAAGCTAGTAAAAGAAAATAAATATACTGTTTAAGAAATAAATTGAGTGTCTACTCAAATATGGATCTCCATTAAAAATAATGTTTAAAGTGATAAAAATCTGTTGGATTAATGAATAACAAATACATTACTTTACATATATATATATATATATATATATATATATATATATATATATATATACACGTGTGTGTGTGCGTGTGTAAGAAAGAAATTAAAAACAAGAATAAAAAAGTCAAAAAGAAAATGAAGGAAATGCAAGTGGCTAAATAAAAAAATAATAATAAAAAGTCAAAGGTAGGATATGAGAAAGAAAGTAAATAAATAAGTAAGAAAGGAAGGAAGAAAGATTTTTAATCAATGTTCTAATAAATTGAACCATTTAAAAAGCTAACTTCAAGTTTAAAGTTATATCTTAAAAAAATTGTCAAATATATGACAGCAAAAAGAAAAAAAAGAGTTAATATAATGAAATTTTATATTTTGAATAAAGATAACTGCTTTTATCCTATTAAAAAATTTAGCTTTCAAAAGCATTCAAATCATAAACCGAAGAATAAAATAATGTATTTTTAATTATCAGTCAAAGATGAAATAAAATCGGTAGTGAGATTTTACACTAATCAGGTAATAAAGAGAGAAGAGTAATTTTTTTTTTTTTATGTAGACAAATTGCATAAATGTGAAGGAATGGGGTGGGGGAGAAAATATAGTTCAGGAATATATTTGATTAAAAAGAAATGGAAAGAGAATTAAAGACATATCAAAGAAAAATATGTAGGAAAAATAGATTTGATTGTTATAAAAATCAGAGAAAGTATGTTGAGATAAAAGTTGATATGTTTCTTGCCATATAATACATTTTAAATACAGTTTTAATTTTGCAAAGTAAATCTAATAATATTCAACTTGATAGACATTTTATAGTTGATGATAATGTGAAAGCACAAACAATAATAAATAAATGCCAAAAAATATTCATCCATATTTACATGATTTTTAATTTAAAAATTATTTTTATTTGTACTCATAACATCATATTTCTAATTATATATGAGGTAATTCATTTACATATGATGTCACAAAGACTATAAATAGCTACGGCTATTACCCATAAGGCAGTTGATTGCATACTACTTCCCGCAAGTAGGTAGCACTACATAACAATATATATATTTAATTCTGAGTTCTTTAGTAAACTTGAGTATCAAACAGAAGTTTTTTAAATGTTAGTCTTGTAATAGTAACCCAACAATTGCACTACATGATGCAGAGTGACTTTTGGAAAAAGTGAATCTTATTGGCCAGAAATATGATGTTCATGAACTCAAAAACGGAATAAGAATTAAGAATATGAAGAAGGTAAGAAAAATAACTGCAGAACAAAGCAAAATACAAGGAAAATGGAAATCCAAGAAAGATTTTTTTAATTGTGCTTTCAAATTAGAAAAATATATGCTATAGAAACAAAATTCTATTAATATTTGTCAACCAATAAAATCCCATCAGAAGGTTTGTTGGATAAAAAATCATTACATGGGCAAATACTGACTAAATACTTGCAGATGTAATTGAAAACCTACCATGTTATTTTTGTATTCAAAAATTTAACACATCTATGTTAAATTAGATTTTGAATCCCCTGACAGATATAAAAATTGAAGCACACTTATTCTCAAGCCTCAAAACAATTTCGAAGGCCATTTTGATCTACCCATGTATACACACACACCCACATGCATACAAACAATAGAAGAGTGACATCCAGCAGCTGCTGACTAAGGCCTTTCCCATGCACACAACAGAAGGGATTAACCAGCAACTGCCTACTAAGCTTTTGTCTAAGAACTCACCAACATATTAGGCTGACCGTCATAAAGTCTCGTCATACATTTTACGCTGCACTGAGAAGACTTAATTACTTGATAAAACAAACTTCACTGCAAAAAAAAAATTGATCATTTTATTGTCATTGTATATTTCTGAAAAGAATATATAATTGTTATTTTAACTGAGGTTCTGCTTCTACCCTTCCTTCAGAAAATAACCTTTTTTATGTCTCATTTAAAAGATGTTGTTGTTGTTGTTAAATGTCTGGAATCCTGACACTCAGATAAAAACAAAAACCTGGGTAGTCTGATCCCAACAGTGGTGACCAATGACCTTTAAAGAACAATAAAAGAGACAAAAATACGGGCAGAAGAAAAGACTGATTGATATTTTTGTCTTTTTTTATGGGTTATCGCCTATTTGTGGGTTATTTAAAGCCAAAACATATTTTGGATTGTAAGAAGAATTTTTTCTCAAGGGTATATTGCATTAACAGTTTTTGAGAATAAGAATGATTTTTTTTTCAAGATACAAGTCCTGCTATCTAAAATGGGTGTGTTCAAGAAGTCAGGGAACAGAAGAGAAATAAAAGACTGAATAAACTTTTAAGCTGTGATGTAAACTGAATTATGGGACCCAACTAAAATCAAGAATTATTGAATATTTCCACTCAATGACTGATAACAATAGTAGATTTGAAAGTAAAAAAAAAGTTGTTCAGAAGTGGCAAGTGAATTTAGAATAAGGAGGTATGCAGCTTGTGGCACTTTTTCCGTTAAGTTCTACCTTGTCCTATGACCTCCACTCTCAAAGACATATCAAGTGAAAATGATAAAGAAAACATAAAGAATCTATGCTGAACTGTCTTTTTTTCCAGTTTAGTTGTTCTTTTTCTTTCATTTGCATCCCTGCCATCTCTTCAATCCTTGGACAATAACTGCTCTAAAATTGATAGACATTTAATATTTGATGACAAAATCAAGGAACAAATGATAATAAATAAATGTCAAGGAAAAAGCAAAATGAAATGCAGATAAAAAAAATTTATAATAAACAAAAGAAAGTAATAAAAGAAAAAAAAATAACAAAGAAATTTTGAGATAACAAGGATGTAGAAATGATTAGGTTTCATATAATTCACTTACAATCTCAATTCTAACTAATGAACATTGATTTTTTTTTTAAATGATGTTTAAACAACAACAACAACAACAACAAAATTGGTAATATAGACTTTTGGAGGAAGAACTTTAATCTTCAATATTCTTGTTTCTTTTTTTGGTGATGCTAATTTAAGTCTGCCAGGTTTGATTTTGAACAACTCTGAAAAACAAAAAAGAACAAAAAACAATATAGTATAAAAATTTGTCTAGGTGAAAACCATTGCAGTAATCAACTTAAAAAAAAAATAATTGTTGAGATGAATCTAGCTCCAAACAAAATTGAAAAATAGCTTTTTTTTATTTTTTTAAATTCTTCCACAAATTTAAGATGAATTAAATTATGTTTACATGAAAATGGTTGAATAATAGAAAATTGCAAGTTCTTAATTTACAAAGATTTGCCATGATCAAATCAAGAAAGAAACTAAACAGAATTATTTAGGATAAAATCAACCTAATTTTTAAAAAAAATGATATTCTTTCTAAGGGAAATTAAACTTAATATTTAATAAAATTAGATAACTATAGTATAAGGCTAAAGGTAAAGAAGCTGGTGTTGCAGCAATCTTTCAAACAATCATTCTCATCTGAATTTATTTATCTTAAATATTTATAATTCTTTCATTCATCCAAGCTTTGAATATTGTTGCCATATATGGTATGAAGCTCCTGCTATATATTTAGAGATTCTAGATAAAATCCAAAGAAGAATCAGCAATGTTATTGGTTCTGATCTGGCATCTTGGTTTCAGTCACTTTCCCACTGCTATAATGTTGCTTTCCTGTGGCTTTTCTATAAATACTTTCATGGTTATTGTTTTGACAAACTTCCTCCATGGGACCTAGATTCTTTGAATTTAAGTTCAGTACTAGATTGGCAGCAAGGTCTCATCATTTTACAGTTGAAATGGCTAGATGTTATTGTAGCCCTTTGCTACTTCATTCATTTACTCAACACCAGCACCGAACATTTAAACTGAACTTTCTTCCCCTTTGAATATATTGTCCACACCCAGACAATTTATTCTGTACACTTGGCGGTCACAAAATTTCTTCAAGACTTTGGCATCTTTTCTTCATTGTGTCACTCCACTTTCTTCTATCTGATATAACAAGTCTATTTAGTTTATATAATCAACCCAATTTTTCTTTAGTTGCTTGATTATTACTATCATAATCTAAATACTATTTGTGAACATTCTATAATACTTTTATACTTGGTAGCAATTTGGGATTTATTTCCTTTATGCATTAAGTATGTAACCCTGGAGATACTATTACCTTGTCATATAACCCTGTGACGTTTTGCTGATAATAGAAGGAGGAAGTGGAGCAGGAATGCAGGCCCTTGGTTCTTGTGACCAGGGTGCTTGGACGAGTTCTGTATTGAGTGACAGCCCATTTATTTTTGTCTGACAACTGGACACTTGTTGGAGACTTTACTGTCTATTATTACTTCCAGCCTTCTTGGCCTTTATTACTTCCAACTACCAGTGTTATTACATTACTTCTGCCATTTCTGACCTACACATTCACCAGCCACATCTGTTTTCCACTTCTGGCTTTCATTCCAGGACTTGCAACAGCCAAAAGCCCCTACTACTTCTGGCATTTCAAGACCTGCTCATACAATGGTTGAAAAAGCCCCTTATTACAGGTTTTTCCAGACTTGTACAGCTCTTTATTTCCAGCTACACAGGGAGACCATCATTGGGCATTCTTATTTCAACCTAACACACCTGGTTGATTGGCATTAATGGACCTGCTTACAACAGCCCAGAACTTCCAGCTACATATTGGTGCTTACTTCTGGCATTCTTATTTCAACCTAACTCACCTGGTTTTATAGGAAATTGCTGCATGTATATTGTCCAGACTTCAAACAACCAATTCCATACACTTGGATTAAATACTACAGAAAGTCTATCATGTGACTTAACCAGCAACTATTCTGACATCAGTGCAACATTGGCTATTATTTTCTTGCTGCTTCATCATGGATTTTATCAATGCCTGCACTTGACAGTTCAGATATTTCAGCCTATCTTCAACTATCAACTTCTGGCATTTCCTGTCAACCTGATTCACTTGTTTTACTCAGTGCTAGCACCAGACATTTAAACTGAATTTTCTTGCTCTTTGGCTATATCGTCCACACTCAGACAACTAATTCCAGAGACTTGGGTTAAATACTAAGGAAGGTTCATCATTGGACTTAACCGGCAACTATAAGCTTTCACCGGACATTTAAACTGAATTTTCTTGCTCTTTGGCTATATCGTCCACACTCAGACAACTAATTCCAGAGACTTGGGTTAAATACTAAGGAAGGTTCATCATTGGACTTAACCGGCAACTATAAGCTTTCACCGGACATTTAAAATGCAATTTCAAACTGTGATTTTTCATGTCAACTTAACTTAACTCGACTCTACTTTTAGCATTTAATCACAACTATATTATCTATGTTCTTCTATCCGGTCAGTATCCCTCAGTTTACTTAAGTTTGTCTCCATTACTTGAGTCATTGTTGGTTCATGTTTCTTTTTGGTACATTTAACCATAACTCTACTTTTTTATATGGTGTAAATAAATTTTGTAATTATTTAACTCTGTTGTTTTGTTGTCCTATTGTTGACCTGTCAGATTCATGTCTTTTATTCTTAAATGTTAGCGAGCCTCCTGTGACTATCCTTATTTGGGTGCACAGGCCATATATATAGTATATGTATATCGTGCCCCCTCCAGGGGGTCTGCTACAATGTAATTGTAATTCCTAGGCTAACAGTTTCATCTATCACGCTTTTTACCCGTGGAACTCTCTTCTGGCTTCTTGCTTCCCAGTCAAGTTTGATCTTGAAAAATTTAAATACAGTGTCAATCCTTATCATCTGTCTCCTTAATTTCTGTTCTTTTATTGTTCTCTCTCATTAATAGTTTTCTTTTTTTTTTTTAAGCTTTTCACCCCAAGCAAGGCGGGAGTGCCACTAGCACACAAGGGGTTACAGAGAGTGGGAGCAAGAGTAAAGAGCCATGAAAGAGAAAAGGATGAAGAGAAGGTTGGGGGATAGATCAATGCATCTGGAGATGTCGATTGACATTGCATTTGAATAGTTGGAGATTATAGCTATCAGGGAAGCAAGTAAGAGCAAGGGAGTTCCACATATGGGAAGTGCAAGACATGAAGCTATTGGAGTAGAAGTGACGGCTATATTTAACCATTTCAACAGTGAAAGGGTAGGACTGAGAGGCCAACCTAGTGGCACATTTAAATTCATGCAGTTTGGGAACTAGCAAAAGTAGCTCGTCAAAGCAGTTACCATGAAAGTATTTGTAGAAAAGACAGAGAGAGGCAACGGCACATCTGTGAGAGAGAAACTTTTTCTTTTTCTCATATTCTTTCATACTCAGTAATCCACTGCATGTTAGAGGCGTTATTGCCTTGTTTGGGGTGAAATGATTAAAAAAACAATAGATAGGAAGCCCATGCATGTCAAACTCTAATCGACATTCCAAATCTTTTATATGAGCTGGATTTGTGATACCATGAAGAAATATTCAAAAGCATGAAACAGAAAACAAAATCCGTATTTTCTATATGAAGTGGTTCTGAAAAAGACAGATTTTGAGTTGTTTATATCAGAGTTTAATGCTAAAAATGCCTAATAACTTCACATGGTATTTTCATGTAGATCTGGTTTGTCTCTAATTTGATAAAAAAAAAACAAATGGCGGCCTATTAAATGGCAGCAAATTGCTTTAAAAAAAACACCTGATAACTTTTTCCAGTGATTAATTCTTCACTCTTCTTATTCTTTTCTTTCCAACAGTTATTTACTTCAAGAACTTGACCTTCTTAAAAGGTCACCATTACGATTACACTGTAGACATGAGACAGTTTAGATTTTTTAGTTTGAGAGTCAAGTACAGAGATCTGTCAATATCTCAACGTAATGCAGAAGACATGACAATGTTTATTTTTATACAGAAAACAATCTAAATATTTATACCATAGAGGTGTAAGACAAGGATGTATCTTCTCACCAGATTTATTCAATCTATACAGTGAAATGAATCTGAGAGAATTAGATGTACTACCAGGATTCATTATTGGCAGCTACAATCTTAACATCAGAAGATATGCAGATGGTACAGTGTAGCTAGCAGACAAAGAAAGGAAACTGCAAGAACTCCTACAGAAAGTAGTGAAGGAAAGCAAGAAGAAAGGACTAAACATCGATTGCAAAAAGCTAGAATATCTAGTGGTCAGCAAAAGGAACAGTCCAACATGCAAATTACGAGTTGGAGATACGAACATCAAGCAAGTATAATAATTTAAGTATCTGTGAAGTATTTTAACAGAGGATGGAAAGTATGACACTAAAATCCAAAACACATTGGGACAGTGAAAGATCCCTTCCAAAAGCTAAGCAAAGTATTAATAGAAAAATTTTGGAGGTTACTGTCATGCACAAAATTTTTCCCATCAAAGTACAACTTTCACATTTACAAATCTACCATTTGTCTGTGCATTGAATACTTCTGCCATATCTTATCTGGTGTTCCTGCTATTCACCTCGAGGTTCTTGACAAAATCCAAACAAGGATCTGCAATGTAATCAATCCTGACCTGGCATCTTGACTTCAGTCACCTTCTCACCAACATGGTGTGGCTTCCCTCTGTGTTTTCTACAAATATTTTTATCACAACTGCTTTGACAAGTTTTTTCCTTGTTACCCCAGCTACATGAATTTAAGTGTGCTACTAGATTGGCATCTAAGTTCCACCGTTTTACTATTGAAATGATTAAATTCAGCTGCCAATACTACTCCAACACGTTTGTTTCTCACACTTCTGCCTATGTTTACTTGCTTCCCTGATAACTACAATCTTTAAAAATTTAAATTTAATTCTTCTAGCTACTTGAATCCTTTTCATCTTTTGTCTTTTCCTCAATCCTCCCTATACTCTTTTCTCTCACTTTCACTCCCTATAATTCCCTGCATACTAGTAGCAGAGACTTGAAGCAATAGAAATGTGGTTCTACAGAAGGATGCTGAGAATAGCATAGACTGACCATATATTATTATAAACATTATTTTTCATCAGTACACCTATTTGAGTTTTTTATTTTATTAAAATTAATGTGAAATTAATAACAAACAACCGAAAAAAAAGAAAAGAAGTCCTACAAAAGAAAAATTGTGTCTCTGACATGAATCAAACCTGCATTTACTTTTTGAGTCAAAGTGCACTGCTACCAACTCAGCCACAGAGACCATGGTTGACTTACCTATTTAAGGAAAGTACATTTCTCTTTGGGACTTCTGCAAATCTAGTTTCAGTTTCATACCTGAAACATAAATAACAGTAATCCTTTTGTCCAACATTATTTCTTATTGCTATATTTCATTCACTGTTTAATAAAAACAAAAAAACAAAATAGGGAGAGTAATTCAGACATGTGTACCCACTAAAAATAACATTTAGACTGGAAGAAAAAACAGAGCAGTAACTCAAGAGTAACTGAATTATCAATAGACAAAGAGGCTCTGAATGACAAATTCAAGATTCATTTAAATTGCTAAAAACATTAATTTGCTATAATTAGAAACTGGAAAGCAATAATTAATAAAGGTTTTTGCTACCAGATCAGGGGTTGTGTGTTGAACAAAAACTGAAGTATTGAGTTTGTTTAGAAATTAGACAAATGATATACAATGATATATATATATGACTTCTACGTTCACTTTTATATTTACACATGCTCTATCTCTGATATTGAGCACTTTATCTCATAAATATAGCACACTTTAAGACTATATTTCTTCATATATATATATTTATATATATATATATATATATATATATATATACAGTACAGTTCAAAAGTTTGAAGCCATCCCTGATGATTTTTTAAATTGTCCTCAAAAATTGTTATTTGTACTTTAAATAAGAGAAAATTATTATCAATGGTTAAAGAAAGTTAGACATGATTTTTTATTAGAAATTTTCTTATGACAAAAAGAAAAAAACATTTTATGACTAAATTTTGCTCTCATCAAAATATCCTCCTTTAGCCTTGATTAGTGCAGCACAAATTTTTTGGCATTCATTGCAAAATTTTCTCTAAATATATATTTGATAACTGATTCCATTCTTTTTTCAACGATTCTGAGAGCTTTTTTTCATTATTTTCACTCTTCTATCATGTTCATCTCATCCTAATTATGGGGGTGGCTTCAAACTTTTGAACTGTAGTTTATATATATATGTATATATATATACATTTCATTAAAAACGACTGATAAGGGGCTTTTATTTAGTTTTTTATAAAATAAAATAAAAATAAAAGCACCTTGTCAGTCGTTTTTAATGAAATGTGCATGAAAGAAGGATTGTTGCCTAAATACACAGATATATATATATATATATATATATATATATATATATATATATATATATATATTACTTACATTATTTACATTATTCAGACTGTTATCCTCATCTTCATTGCCGTATTCACAATGTTTCAGCTGTTGTATGCTTTGGCCTTCTAATTGGAATTTAAAACTGAACCATTTATTTCGTCCACTCTGGTAGATTGTTCTAGTTCCATGTCTCTTCTGGATGTCTCAGTTATTTCCCTTTAACTCAACTCTCCAAGTTTTGATTCACCACTGCTGTAACCAGGTACTGAATTCACAACTCTATTGGGTCTAGTCATTGGGCCAGTGGATAAAGGCGTTGGTTAAATCCAGTGATCCAGTGACTGAAATAAAGTGCTTGGTTCGAAATTCCAATCACCTAAAGTTGGCCAAAGTGTACAACGGCCGAAATGTTGTGAATATGGTAATGAAGATGAGGATAACAGTACGAATAATGTAAGTAATCATAATACCTCATCTCAGAGATATTGACAGATATACATATATATATATAGAATTAGAATTCATTTCTTTAACAGAATTCATTTGCATTGGCAAGTCTCAGGGAGAATCTCTCAGGGACAAAATAGCCATCTGAATGGGGTAATTTGGGTTTCATTTTTGTAATTCACTATATATATATATATATATATATATATATATATAAATCAATTCACCCAAAGCAAGATGATAATGCCACTAAGACACAAGGAGAAAAATTCTTTAGAAGCAACTGGAAACTCAATCCTAAACAGGAAACAAAGGATAGACCTCCTGTTCAAGAGACCAGGGGGGATTGTGAACTGGATTATAGATGAACCTATCTACTTCTACTGAAAAAAATAAATAAATAGTAAATAAAATATAAATGTGCTTGCAGAGACATCAGAAGTATAGAGATGATGTAGACTTTAGAAGGAACCAGAAATCCAGTCCTAAACTGGAAACATGGGATAAACTTCTACTCCTGTTTCAAAGACCTGGAAGGAGTGTTAACCAGGTGATATAACTTAATATGCATACGTGTTAAATAAAATATAACTTATAGCAATTTAGCTTTAAACCAATAAAAGATGAAATTCAAAATGCAACTTTTTTTTTTTTACTTTAACCTGAATTTACAAAGTTTCTATATGACTATGGTCAGGTAACAGTTGATAAAATATTAAGTAATCACCTCTTTTACTGTTTATATAAATTTAAAAAATATATCCTTTATCTAATGAGGAAGATTCTTTCTAACAGTTGTGAATAGTAGTAAAAATACATTGTTTTCAAAATATGCACAGTTCATAGTCTAGTTTAAAAATAAAAATTATAAAAGGAATACAAACACTGTAAAGATTATGAGTAAAAAAGATAAATAAAAACGTATATGATGTATGCATAAAATATGTACAAACAAAAAAGAAATATCTCCAGACATTAAAAAGCATTTCATGTACTGAAATATGTGCATTATCCAACTGGTTGATCCAAGCAACCTTTCATCATAGGTGCTATGAAATTAATGTTCTGGATGGGTGTCTTTCATGGGGTAACCATATAATAATACTCTCATAAAGCAGGTAGCAAATATTAAAGGAGCTACATTTGGAGCATCCTGGCAAATCAAAAATGAAGCTGCTTGCATGAAATATTGCTTGGTCGCTGGTTATGGGTAAGGATATCAAGGTTGTTGCTGATTAATGTCCAGTGTGTCAAATGAATTGAAAAATATCTGTGTTGCCATTGTTGCATCTTTGACCATACCCAAGTTAACCATTATCTAGAATCTATATTGATTATGCAGAGCCATTGATGAAATAGATGCTTCTTCTTATTATTGACTCCTTTTCTAACTGGACGTTTACTGAATAAACTCAATCAATGAAAGTCAAACAGTGGTCAAATTGTGCATGGGATTTGCAAATCATGATCTCCCAGCAGTGATAGTGAGAGTTGATAACAGTTCTCATTTTGTCAGTGAGATGTTCAGTGAGTTTGTAGAGAAAAATTTCAATCAAACATATTTCATACCAACTGTTAAATTATAGTTTGACAGAAAAAACAATCTATATGTTTAAAAATGGTATCAAAGCGTTCTCAAAGGACACCATCAATATTATATTAGCCAGATTCCTGTGAGCACAAAACTCCTTAGATAACACAAACTCCTCAGATGTTCTTCAACAGAAATGTCAATGAACTGGAATTTACATGCTTTGGCAGATTGCATCTTCCTTGATCCTGCTTGTAAGG
The DNA here is from genome assembly GCA_964036315.1 of Acanthosepion esculentum. Taxonomy (NCBI): domain Eukaryota; kingdom Metazoa; phylum Mollusca; class Cephalopoda; order Sepiida; family Sepiidae; genus Acanthosepion; species Acanthosepion esculentum. Next base: position 50,199,195 of record OZ038487.1, on the reverse strand, counting down.
TGAAGAAGAACCAAGGTCATGATCAGTATTCCTGTCAATAAGTACCAAGAAAGCATATATGTATATCTACGGAAGTGATAACTATACCACCAAAATTGTTCTCAACAAAATGATACAGAAAAAAAGCAGGGTTGAAATTTTACAAAATACTTATTTGATAAAAAAAGCATAAGATAATAAAAAACATACTGTGGAAAAAAAGGTATGCTTTTCATTAACAACTGAATTTGATTCCAAATGTCTACATTTCAGAATGAAGAAAAGTGCTATTTACTGACTGGCTGCAGAGGGGGTACTTCCTGTTAGGGTAAATGAAACTATCTTTTCCTTTGCCCTTGCATAAAGAGAACGGAGAGTTTCTTTTTGAAAGCATGGGTTTTTAAAGATGCCTCTCAGTTGCTGCTGCTGCAAGATTGCTGGCTGATGTTTCTACTATATATATTCTCTACAGCCAATCGTCTGTTTCATAGCCAAAACTCATTTCAAATTGTTTCTGATAACACATAAAGGAAACTCTCATGGTTTGCTAGGTATAGTGAAAGACAAATTGGACCCCATAACTGATGTGATAGTGCTATATGATGGTCGTACTGTCAAATGCTATGGAGATCACATGAAATTCAGATTGATTCTTGCTCTGAATGTCGATGGATACAAACCACCTTTGATGAAAATTGAAACAGAACTCCATCACATATATTTACCTATGTTAGAAAAATCTGTTTTACATGTGGTTTGTCATTAAGCTGGGCTACTAGTTTCTCCAACAGCAGCAAGAAACCTCCAAACCCATGGCGGTTCAAGTGTTGTTAAGGCAAGAGATGCCCAGTTCCTGTTTTAAGATAATGTACAACTTAGAAAATTCTAGATAAACTAACTTTATAGAGGGATAAATGTTATCTTTAGAATAAATAACTTCACATAGACAATTTCTATTGAGCCAAAGTGTAACTGGTTTATTGTAAGCAACTTTATTTAATTTTGCAATCATTCTGGATGAAGAACCATAACCAAAATCTGAATAATTGTTTGGACATTTGAGACATATACATATTTCGGAATTATTTTAACATTTATTATTCTGGTGCCGGTGTCATTTATTACATTGTTATCATGTAGATTAAGTTTAGTTTTAAGTGGTTTAAGCAAAGGAAAGAGAAATGGAGCACCTTACTTATCACTCAATAATAAAAGAGAGTCTCTCTACTTAGTTTAGGTAAAAACAGATAGAAGCAGTTACTTGATGTTGCACAGACAAAAAATACTCAAGTACATGTATCCATCTAATGTATAATGTTTAAATAAGAAATAATGTTGGATTAATAGTAAAATTTATTAATCTCTTATTCCCTCAGAATATATATATATATATATATATATATATATATATATATATATATATATATATATATATATAATAATATCAAGTCCATATCAAGTGGAAAGGATAATCCCAGTGGTTCTTTTTAATATAACATATTAAAAGATAGATCCACAGAGAGCTCAATGTATAGAGTAATATGATATACATCAAGGAAAAGCTTAATACAATATGAAATATATATATATATATATATATATATATATATATATATATATATATATATATATATATAGTTTATGAAAAACTAGGTAATCCGTATGGGTAGACCCAATGAGGATAAAATCCAGAGAGCTCAATGTAAATCAGAGCTAATAATTTAAATAAAAACAGATTACTTTAAGGTTCCATATAATAAATTATTTCACCACAGCCCTTTTAAAGGACAGTGGATCATCAGATTTATTTCCAAATGCTGAAATGAAAAAATGAAAATAAATTTACACATTTATGACGGGCAATAATAAGGAAATTAACGAAGTGGGAGCAGTGTAGTGGGTAAAGAGACAGCATTGAGTTAGATGTAACATTTCTATTGTTTCAAATTTAAATTTTCGCTGAAATCTAGACATTGACACGTTAAATCTGTTAACGGAAGTTATCTCTTGATATGGGAGGGGGATAGAACAAAAGAGCATAAAAAGAAAAAAGAGAAAGAGAGAAAAAAGAGAAAGAGGTTGTAATAAAGTGTCATTGACTTCCATTGGAATAGGCGTTGTTTTTTTCTTTACTTTGAGATTTCGTAAGTTTTTTTGTTTAAACAGTCTAAGCAATTTAATTATTTGTTAAAGTTTTTTTAAAAAACTTTATTACGAACATTTTGGGGATTTAATGTGAAATAGTCGATTAAAAAATATTTATAGAATTTACATTAAAACACTAAAAACTTTTTCTCAAATATAAGTTTACATTAAGGATTATTAAGGTGATATCTCTATCAGTTTGAATTTTATTTATGAGTTTGATTAGTGACTATTTTTACATTGGTAATTTCTATTACTTAAAATTTAGTTTTAATTTAATATGGAGTGGCATTTTAACGCAATATTAGAGATCATTCTCCATCATATATTGTAAACAATGTAAATTTCATACACATACGTTCTTTCACATTTGCAGTCACTTATACAGGTACACGTGTATTGACATACATGGGCAATTTCATATATCTTCTCAGATGTTTCCGTATACTTACACATATATATATATATAGGGGTGCAACTAGATTTCCCTGACATTTACATTTATTATATATATATAATAAATGTAAATGTCAGTGTGCCACTGTGTCACACTTTTTCAACTTTACTCCTAGAGACTGTAGCCCAACATATATCATTTTGGAATCAGGCCCACTTCTGTGAGCAAATTAAAAACATTCCAGACTGGATCTGGACCCACAATCCTGAAATTTTGGATTCCCAAGTTTCATTACCGTGATTGTTTTTGGCGATTTTTTTGTGACAAATTTTTTGTACAATGACAGTACTTATAACTTGGAAATAAATTTAGGAATAATCAAAATTATTAGCAAAATCCAACAAAAGTCACCCGTAAAATAAAAATATTTGTTTGTACAGAAATTAAGTGGTGGCAGAAGAATTATCATTGAACATTTAAACTTTAATGTAAGCTTAAATATTAATGCAATACTTACTACTTCTTCTGTATTTTATTGTTGCCTCTTGCATCTATTCCTCCCTGCCTGTGATGAAGGCCCAATCAAGAACCCTCCACAGACGCTAGCTTAAATCCCACCTGGTAGGCTGATTTTTAAGCTAGTGTATATATATATATATATATATATATAAAATCATTTCAACCCAAGTAAGGCAATAAAGCCACTAGGGCACAAGAATTTACTGAGTGTAAGAGAATATTAGAAAAACTATTATTAAGGAGAGAGGACAATCAAAGAACACGAATTAAGAAGACAGAAGATGAATTACATTTAAATTTTTGAGGATCAAAGTAGACTGGCAAGCAGGAATGTAATCAGTTTCTTCTGGCTTGTAATAAATGTCCCTAATCCATTTCCTTCAACCAACAGAGTAGAGCAAGTCAAACAATCCAATAACATATGACTCCTGTTCTGTACAGCAATCTTCTGTCTCTGTCGCTTCATTAAGCAGTTTTTATAGATTGAGTGACAGTTCAAATTTGCATATGTTAAAAGCGATTCTTGCAAAAGCCTATCAGACTCCAAGATCTATCCGTTTTAAATATACGACTCGTAAAGTCACCATTTTCTTTCTGAGAATATTTTATATAAAAGACACGTCCAAATCGATTTTCATCCTTTATTAAGCCATTTTTCTCTAGTTTTACAAAGAAGCCAGAAGAGAGATGGACAAGTGAGAAGTGCGATAGAAGAAACTGTTAGCATAGAACTTACAATTACATCTAACGATTTGAAATGTAAAATGATGAGACCTTGCCACCAATCTAGTACTGTGTTTTAAATTCACAAAGACTTGGTACTATAGCAGAGAGTTCATCAGAACAATTACCATGGAAGTATTTATAGAAAAGACACAAGGTAGCTACATTATGGCAGTGGGAAATTGACTGAAGCCGAGATGCCAGGTCAGGACCTATAACATTGCAGATTCTTCTTTGGATTTTATCAAGAATCTCTAAATATATAGCAGGAGCACCGGACCAGAAGTTGCAGTAATATTCTGTTATATTCCGTGCTAATAGGAATATACACTTGAAAAACAAGGATAGAATAAGTAAAGGTTTATTGTAAAAAACACAGTACAATAAGAATAAAGGTAACAGTTATGTACAAGGTCATCCCAAGTCAATCCAGTAGTGAGTGCTACTATTGGAAGGTCGGTAGTTCTCACGTAAGTCAAAGTCATACTCAACAGATTCCAGCTAGACTCTGTAGTCTGTTGACTTACAGATACTTATAGGTAGTTACTACCTATAGTGTAGTCACTCTTGGCAGGGGGTTCCAGGTTATTCCATTACATCAAATTCAAAACAAGGATGAATGGTAGACTTATAAATATGTAAGATAGTTTCTGGTGAGAAAAATTGTCTAGCACAACATAGTAAACCAACTTATTTAGGTGCAGATATAGCAGTTGATTCAATATACTTTTTTCACTTCATGTCAGCTGAAAACAGTAGCGCAAGAAGATACAATGAGTCACTCTCATGGAGGTTAGCATCAGCCATACTGATGGAAGGTAAAAAGAGTTCTCTCAGATGATTAAAAGAGAGCAGTTTCTTTTTTAATACATTTACATACACATACTTATAGAAATACATAATTTGAGAATAGATTGACGCAGACAATGTTCATTTCTCCAAAAAGAGTTATAAGGAGTTTTGATTAATTATATATAATAGGAGTTGAAATACTTTTTCATGTGATGCGTTTCATCCTTTACCACAATGTATGATATCTAATAACAAAAGTGATGGAAACATCAAGAAAAAGAAATAAAAACTAAATGAAAGCATTTAGACTGTATAGTGTATACGCAAAACACTTACCATAATTCCCCATGTATAATACGCGTTTTTTTCTAAAAACAATAAGCAAAACCAGGAGTGCATATTATGCATAGCTACGAAAAAACTTTAAAAATTGCTGTAAAATAAAATAAGAACTATCATAAAACTAAATTAGAATAATATTATTCTATGCTTAAAACCAGTTTTTTAAAGAGTAGGAAATGCTAGCTGTAATGAAATTGGGGAGGTACAACTTATAGGGATTGATTACCAAGCAAGGGGTGCATATTATACATGAGTAGAAGCATTTTCCCAGACTTTCAGCACAATTTTAGGGGTGCGTATTATGGATGAAGGCATATTATATTTGGGGAATTATGGTATACAGAAAAAAAATTTTGAATTTAAAATTTCAGCATCATCTATCCTTCATGAGCATGTGTAAACATCAGTTTAGTCTAATAAAGTCCGAAAAGATGAAGTGTATCATGCAAACAAATTTACCCACTTTGTCATAGATTTTCCTAAAGTAGTTCTTGATATATAAAAATATCATTCTCCCACCTTCCCTATATATATATATATATATATATATATATGTGTGTATATATATATATATTTATATATATATGTGTGTCTGTGTATGTAGCAGGGGTGTTTTGAAAGGGAGTGCAAGAGGAAAAGAAAAGTAAAATGTTTCTCTGTAGACAGAAATGTGTATATAATATATACACATTTATGTCTACACATAAACTTTTTATACATATATATATATATATATATATATATATATATATATATATATATGCAGAGAGGTAGAGGAAATAAAGAAAGATATTCATAAGTATATATAACATATATACTTATGAATATCTTTCTTTATCTCTCTTTCTCTCTACTTTCCCTTTCTTTATTTCTTCTCTGTCTCTCTACATATATATATATATTTGTGTGTGTGTGCATATGTATGTATGTGTGTATACTTATGTCTGTGTGTGTTTGAGAAGGGGAGAGTAAAAGGAAAAGAGTAGAAAGGTATTTAAAAATGCAGAAATATATATGTACATATGTGAATATCTTTCTGTATCTTTTTCTCTCTCTGTGCATACATACATATATATATATATATATATATATATATATATGTATGTATGTGTGTGTGTGTGTGTTTATATATGTATGTATGTATGTGTGTGTGTGTATGTGTGTGTGTGTGTGCATTTATGTCTATGTATGCGTCTGTGAGGTTGAGTAAAAAAAATAAAAATTGAATTGAGAACCAAAACTAAGAGGCGACTTGTCTGCATCAAATAACAGAATTTCTTTTTTTTTCAAGAATCAGGAATGCTGATTGGCAAGAACTGGTCCGATTACCTCATTGGGGGAATCTGTCAAATGGAATTTCACTCCTCCTCAAAACTCCTTTTCCATATTGTCAGTGCTATCAAGCCACCACTGCTGATGTAATCATTTAAAATCCTCATCACATTTTCCTCCTATCTTTCCAAAGGTCATCACTCCTTATTATATTTTCATGACAGACAGAAGAATATAATTTCTCTTTTTTTACTCTTTATTGATTTTTATTTATTTTGTAGAATATGCGGAAGCAAGAATTGGTGCAGAAAGAAAAGGACATTGATGCCAATATGTTGACAGTGTTGCAGTCAGCTCTGAGATACAAGATTCATGGTAAATATATTGTGGTTCAGTCACAGTTCATTGGACACATTTATCTTTTGAGCTAATAAATTTCAGTTTCAAAGGAATAGTCACAATAATAATCTGAAGAAAAACTTTTAATTTTATTATTCCTTCTTTCTCTTCTTATTCTAACACAGCAGAGAGCAAAGTTGACAGATCAGAAGATTTTTAAATCAATTTCCAATCCTTCTTTAGAAAGGTTCAAGAAACTGTATTTCTAATCTTCATACAATGCCACATAATTTTTAAGTTTAAGAATTGAACATTTGCATATGCCACTTTTATAATGTTTTGTTTTCATGGAGTGTTACATTAATTAGACGTGAATAATTGCATTCATTAGTAGCTTACCTGATGCATTTTCATGATTTTGTAATAATTTGTCAAATAAAACCACAGCTCATTTAATACACTTCTTGACCTCAAACTATATTTTGATGTGGTCAATAACAGCAAATTAATTAAGACAACAGACTGAAGATAACAATAATTGGTATTTAATACATGGTTGCCAGATTGGCTAATTTTGAAAAAGAAAAAAAAACACTTCCCAGCCTTGATAGTGTTCAAAATAATTTACACAGTCTTGTGGTGGAAGACATTCTCCATTTTGCATCCTCTTTCCCACAGATGCAGTGTCACAATGCAATCATAATTTTAACACCATTTCTGTAGCAAATGTTCAGATGAGCATACTTTAATCCCACCAGTTCAAACCTTTACAGCGAGAAGACACCATGCTAGTTCCACAGTTCTCCTGTGTTCTAAATGTAAATATCTGCAGTAGTATTCACACCATTATCAGCATCAGTATTCACAGCATTATTTGCAGTAGAATCCAGTGTTATTAGCAGTAGTATTCACAATTATCTGCAGTAGTATTCACACCATTATCAGCATCAGTATTCACAGCATTATCTGAAGTAGAATCCAGTGTTATTAGCAGTCGTATTCACAGCCTTATTAGCAATAGTATTCACCATTATCTGCAGTAGTATTCACACCATTATCAGCATCAGTATTCACAGCATTATTTGCAGTAGAATCCAGTGTTATTAGAAGTAGTATTCACAGCCTTATTAGCAATAGTATTCACCATTATCTGCAGTAGTATTCACACCATTATCAGCATCAGTATTCACAGCATTATTTGCAGTAGAATCCAGTGTTATTAGCAGTAGTATTCACAGCCTTATTAGCAATAATATTCACCATTATCTGCAGTAGTATTCACACCATTATCAGCATCAGTATTCACAGCATTATCTGAAGTAGAATCCAGTGTTATTAGAAGTAGTATTCACAGCCTTATTAGCAATAGTATTCACCATTATCTGCAGTAGTATTCACAGCATTATCAGCATCAGTATTCACAGCATTATTTGCAGTAGAATCCAGTGTTATTAGCAGTAGTATTCACAGCCTTATTAGCAATAGTATTCACCATTATCTGCAGTAGTATTCACACCATTATCAGCATCAGTATTCACAGCATTATTTGCAGTAGAATCCCGTGTTATTAGCAGTAGTATTCACAGCCTTATTAGCAATAGTATTCACACCATTATCTGCAGTAGTATTCACAGCATTATCTGAAGTAGAATCCAGTGTTATTAGCAGTAGTATTCACAGCATTATCAGCAATAGTATTCACACCATTATCTACAGTAGTATTCACAGCATTATCTGCAGTGGTATACACCATGTTATCAGCAGTAGTATCTAAAGTGCTATCAGCAGTAGTATTCAGTGTTATCTGCAGTAGTATTCATATTGAGAACAATCCAGCAAACTGTAGCATCTGAACAATAAGGTTTTTACAATTTATACAGAAAATTCTATTTTACAAGAGGCAGAAGTTTATACTTAATTTATATATCTATATGGCAGCACGTGTACTCATTATGATTCACTTTAAGAA
>OZ038487.1:50088218-50185718 GCA_964036315.1 Acanthosepion esculentum | reverse complement strand
ATGTCAGATTATAAACTATCTCTCAGAAACAGTAACTAAGGTTTGCTAAGGATAGTTGTGATATAAACCACAAATGTACTTTGTGTGTGTCGAACAAACACAAATGTGCCTGAGTAGGTGTCTGTTACCCTACAGATGCAGATGGATGGGCTTGGGAAATGCGTGTAGTCAACCATTATATATATATATATATATATATATATATATATATATATTACATTTGGATGGTATAAAATTATCTAAACAATTTTTTCTCAATCTACCCCAACAAAAAAATTGTTAAATTGTTTATGACACGGACATCACCAAACTTTCCAGATAAAATATTTTGTAAATATATATATTACTTTTTAAAAATAAAACCCAGCTAAATAAATATATACAGAAGAAAAATAAATATTAAATTTTTTATTTTGTTTGCTGGTGGTGTTGGTGCTGTGTGTGTGTGTGTGTGTGTGAGTGAGTGAGTGAGTGTGAGAGACAGTGTGAGAGCGAATGAGTGAGTGAGTGACCCAAGATTTCACAGTGAAGTGTTTTGGGAAACATTTAATTCCTTTTTTGAAAACAAACTCTCTTAAAATATCACTTAGAATATTTGATAATATCATGACAGCTAAAGGGAAAATATTGGCCTGCCTGCCTCTTATACACACAATCTGTTTGTTGTTATTGTCTAAATAAACTGGAATCAAATTTGTTAAGAATAATATAAAATCTAAAAGATTTGCTTATTCTGTATATAGGTCTTTCCAAAACATCATCAGCCATTTTGAATATCTCAAGTATCAGTTGTGTGGCTTTTATATAACTTGACATCCAATCAGAATGGACTTTACTGCACCCAAATTAACAGACATTCCCTTGTAAGGTTACACAGTCGGCAAGGAGACATTATAGTTTACCGTGTGAAAACTGCATTAATAATGACACTGCACCTGCTTATCCATTTGTGTTTCATGCAGAGTTCTTTTGCAAAACATCACATCACTCAGATCTTTCAGCTACACTCACCTTACTGTTATATTTGGCTACCTTAGGCTTCTGGCTTTTCCCAAAGCTAAAATCATTTTTGAAAGGAAGTTTTCAGACCCTGGATGAGATTAAAAAGAATATAATAAAGCAGTTGATGGTAATCCCTTAAAAAGGACTCTATAGAAAAATAGAAAGGATACTGATAAGTGCAAGGCCTGAAGGAGAGTACTTTGAAGAGATCTAAGGCACATTGGCCGTAGGTAGGATATTTTTATTTTTTAATAATATTAAGTGGTTAGATACTTTCTGGGTGGATTTTGTATTAGAGAATTTCTCAGTTGTTGGCCTCATCTATCAAAGAAATGTTTGTAATTATCTCCAGATGCTAAGTGTCTTCCCTTGTGATGTTTTTTCTGACAGCTGATTCTTGAGTACTTGTAAAATCAACAAAAACTGATTGATATAAATTTCATGAATGGATACATAGTTGAGGATAATGAATAATGAAGATATTTATAAAAGCAGCTGCAGAATTGACAATAGTGATCTGAATATCATTAATACACTGTTGCGGGTGCCTCTTTATAGAGTAATGGTTAACAAGCTAGTTTTACAGATTACTACTACTGTAATGAGTAAGGTCCCTTATAGTTGTGGTCTTGTGCTAAGCTGCCTTAGTCAATATCAAGGCAGTTCACTATAGAGTAGTGGTAAGTAAAAGACTCCTGCCAACTATTCTATGTACCGCATCTCTTCAAAATGTTGGTGATCACGGTCCTCCACAATTTCCTGTACATTGTAGCACTTAATAAATTTTGTCTTTTTGCTATCTCTCTTAAATCCTGTTCCACCATCCATTTACTCAAGCTTGCTAGGTAGGTTATGTGTTTTTTTCCTCTGCATCTCTTGCCTTCAATCTCGTCCTGGGTACGACGTTAAACTGCATCCAACAGCAAGGCCTCTGATCAAGAGGTTTTGAGGAAGCATGGAACCACCTCTTAATTGCTGGTGTTCCCAGGTCCACCCAGACCCGGGGTGGTAGCACCTGTTGGGGTCCCAGCTATGGGCAAATAGTGAACTTCCATGTTTTTACCATGTCCTGGGTATGACGACAAACTACATCCACGTCCTGGGTATGACGACAAACTACATCCGCGTCCGGGGTATGACGGCAAACTACATCCGCGTCCTGAGTATGACGACAAACTACATCCGCATATTTGAACTTTATTTGAGTAGCTAAGCAATTAAATTTTATCAACAAAATAATTGCTTTTTTATAAAGTTCACAAAATACCAGAATGAAAATGAAAAAATATTATTACCACCCCAATTTTTTTGAAAAATATTATCACCAGCTATACGTTTTTGAAAAAAACATTATTACCAGCTCTACGTTTTTTGAAAAAACATTATTACCAGCTCTATGTTTTTGAAAAAATATTATTACCAGCTCTACGTTTTTGAAAAATATTATTACCAGCTCTACGTTTTTGGAAAAATATTATTACCAGCTCTACGTTTTTGAAAAAATATTATTATCAGCTCTACGTTTTTGGAAAAATGTTATTACCAGCTATACGTTTTTGAAAAACCAGAATGAAAATGAAAAAATATTATTACCAGCTCTACGTTTTTGAAAAATATTATTACCAGCTCTACGTTTTTGAAAAATATTATTACCAGCTATACGTTTTTGAAAAATATTATTACCAGCTATACGTTTTTGAAAAAAACATTACCAGCTCTACGTTTTTGGAAAAAACATTATTACCAGCTCTACGTTTTTGGAAAAAACATTATTACCAGCTCTACGTTTTTGGAAAAATATTATTACCAGCTCTACGTTTTTGAAAAAATATTATTACCAGCTATACGTTTTTGAAAAATAATATTACCAACTATACTTTTTGGAAAAAAACTTTTTCAGCATTGAATGGCCCAACGAAGGTCGATATGCTGGTTAAATAATCAATCAATCAATCAATCAATCTTGCCTTCAATCAGCACTTTGAGTATCAAATTTTCCAATCCCTCTTTTCACATTATGTTTAAGAAATTTCAACTATCTCTTTCTGATGTTAAGTGCAAGTGTCCTTTTTCTTTCCATTTTGTTGATTTCCCAAAGGTATCAGGATTGATTGCAAAAACTTTCCCCCTCCCTCTCTCATATTCAAGGACACAAAATGCATGCTGGGATATTTTTCTTAACCAATAAAGTGGTACGGCTTGCATTTTGACATGACTCAGTCCAGGTCTGCCTTAACTACTGGACAGACATACTGCATTTGCTTGTCTGACCTTGCTTTTGGGTACAAACACCAACTTCTCTTAGAATTTTTTTGCCTTCTTACCTGTTTGATTTACTTTAACTATATCGTTTACTTGCTTTCATGGTTGTTGCTGTTTCACCATTTTTTTTTTTTTTTACTTTTTTTCTTTTCATTGCACACTTTAATTATTAATTCTGTTTGTGTTATTTAATTTGTGTTTTGACAATGGCTTCTAACTCATTACATTTTCTCTAAAACTTTGTTGTTGCTTACATATTCAGTCCATGGTATTCTCAGTATCCTTCTGTAGAACCACATTTCTCTTGCTTCAAGTCTCTTCTGTCCAACATTCATTGCCATATGAGAACAGTTCAGTACTCTTTTCTTTATTTCTAATGAAATTTTCCTATTTCTTAATACTTTGCTTAGCTTTTGGAATACCTCTTTTGCTATCCCAATGCACGTTCAGATTTCCGTGTCACACTTTCCATCCTCTGTTAAAACACTTCCCAGATATTTAAATTGTTGTACCTTTGTAATTTGCATGTTGGGCTGTTCTTTTCGCTAACAACCACATATTCTATCTTCTTACAATTGATGTTTAGTCCTCCTTTCTTGGTTTTCTTCCACTGTCTGGTAATTTTCTTTTTATGACTGCTACCAGCATTGTGCCATCTGCATATCTTATGTTATTAAAATTGTGGCCACTAAAAATGAATCCTGGTAGGACTAATTCTCTCAGAATTGCCTCACTTTATAGGTTGAATAAGCCCAGTGAGAAGACGCGCACTTCCTATTTTTGTATATTTATTGAATTCATTATTCATCCATGTGCCAGCAGTTTGCTACTAGTATAGGTTCTGGGTTATTCTAATATCTTTTGCAAATATGTCAAGGTTACCTATCAGTTCAAACAGTTATTTGTGGAGTATTTTATCAGATACTTTTGCATAATCTATAAAACACTGGTACACCTGCATTTGTATTGCTCTTTCTGATATCCTTCTAGACATAAATATTGCATTCTTTGTTCAAGTGTCTTTAATGAAACTGCACTGTTCTTGTCCTATTTCTGATTTAATTCTGTTATATATATATATATATATATATATATATATATATATATATATATATGTGTGTGTGTGTGTATTAATTAAAAAATAATTGTGTATTAAGTAATTCAAAAAATGATCATATACAGGTAAAAATAATTTAGAAATTGAAAAAATAATTATGCATAAGTACAAAATTAAAAATAAACATGTAAAAAATAATGAAAAAATTAAAAATAATAATATATGAAAAATTATTTAAAAATTAAAAAATAATTATAAGATACAATTTTTAAAAAAATAATTATGTTTAAATTTTTTTTAAATAATTGTGTAAAAAGTATTTTAAAATCTAAATAATAACTAGCTAAAATATTTTTTAAATTAAAAAATAATTATGTATAGAAAATAATTAAAAATGTAATAAATAATTATGGACAAAAATTATTTAACCAATTTGACAATAATTATTTGTTGTCTTAAAATTAAGTACAAATGCACTCAGGAAGACTAGATGACTTAACATTGTTTTTTGATAGATGCCAACTAGTCATTCATTGTCAAGTCTGGTTCAGAGCCATTCTAGATGAGTACCCATTAAGGATTGTATTCACTGTGAAAGCAACTTCCAATTACACAGCTCTACAGTGAATACTGAAGATATTTGCAAAGTCTAGTTTGACACAATATTATATTCGAGTGGACATTGCACGAGCTAGATAAGATTGCTCACCATCATTCTGTAGGTGCTCAAATTGATCTAAATTTTTGGGCACCTAGTCAGAATCAAACTCACTAGGAAAGTAGTTTGCAAAGTATCATTCTATCACAGGAAACCTAGATATTGAAAAAACGTAGCTAAGTCTGGCTCAAGGCTACGATAGTGGTGTGCCCAGAAACATATGTATATTTGTGTTCCTTCAGATTTGAGTATAGCAAGCTTCTCTTAAAATTTATAAATCGCTTTAGAAATTTTTTTGTTTTTGTTTTTGTAATGATTTTTATTTATTTTATTAAATCAATGGTTCTTAACTTTTTTTACCCATGGACCACATTCACTCTAATTCTTTTTGGTGGACCTCCATAATCATTCAGTGAAAAAAAAAGCTTATTTTAGTTTTTACGAATAGATAGATTTAGGAATTGTATTAGAGAAATAGTAAACGTATATGCTTTATTTTGAAGTAAAACTAATTTAATGAAAATAAACTTGTATTAAACAACTAAATACTATGGAACATTTATGCACACTAGTAAAATAACTCATAATAAACCATTTTAAAATAGATCCCTGTGGACTGCAGTAATGTTTCATCACCCCCAGATCCATATGCGCCTCGGTTGAGAACCAGTTTCAAATGAAATTTAAAAAAATAGAAATAAAATTTAACAATGCATGACAAATGACATAACCAATATTATAGCAGAGTTAGCATGAAATAGTGAAAATACTAAATTGTAAATGTACACATATAATTAAAATTTGTATGAAACCAATATAGAGAGTGGGTGACAATGACATTTAGTCGAATGAAAATAGATATGTAGTAACTAGTAATAATGGCTAAAATGAACGTGATATTAAGATTGCAAATTATTATTATGCAAGGTTAGGTTGGTTGATTTTATGATATGTCAACCTGTGTTGAGTCATATTATATTTTTAATAAATAATAATAATAATAATAGTTGGGATTTGAGAGTTATATCAAAAGGAATAAACAGATATATGGAACAAATTCTGGGCAGCCCTAAAATACATGAATTGCAAAAGAGCATACTAATGGGTACATTTCATATTTTTTATAGATTTTTCTCCATACTGTGACTACAGTTAGATTTTTTTCCTCCCCCATTTCACATCATCTGTTTGCCTTTTCTGATACAAAAAACTCTCCCTTGATGTCACTGGTTGAGACTAGGGGGCAACTTGTACTATACAGTACAAAGACAAAACGCAACAACAATAAAAATAAAAATGATATAGTGCAACACAAAGAAACATAACAGTATCAATAATAACAATACTTACCTTACCTACCTCAATGTCTTCAGTCAAAATCATAAAGACCCCACCACCATACTGCAGTTAACTGTCAATTCCATAATTCTTTCTGTGGCTGTATATTTACTTTGCCATATTGATTTAAATTCAGAGTTGTCATTCTCCTAGACTGGTTACCAGCTAGGTTTAGAAAATCTAGGCTGCCTTGTTATTTAACCCATAGCTCATATGGAGAAGAATACCTTTCTCAAGGGTATCTGTGCAAAAGTGAATTTAACAAAACTCAACTGGAATGCAAAAATGACTTACTGATTTCTCATTTGAAGCCATTAACCATTAAACTACCTGTGAATCCAATAATAATAATAATAATAATAACAATTTAGTAATATTAATTTTAATAATAAACACAAAACAGCTTGGGATTTCAACACCCAGACCGAGTACTCTATCCAAGTAAGACAACTGGATTTGATAATTATAAACAAAGGTAAGAAAAACCTGTCAAATTATAGAGATGGCTATGTCAGCAAACCACAGAGTGATAAATTATAAAAATACCAGGACCTTGCTTGAGAGCTAAGAAAGATAGGGAACGTCAAGCCCCTAAAAGTAGATGCCAAAAACAATGGAATCGAGACTGGATGGCTTGAAAATCTGAAGAATGATAGAGAGTATACAGTACGTTCTGTTTATTTGCAAGGATGCTGAGGAGGCTGGAGATTTAAGGAGATTTGCTGTCACTTAGTCTTAAGTAATGACCATCAGACATCTGGTGTGTGCATGCAACGTCATGATAATAATAGTGATGATGATGATAATTTAAAAATAACAAGTATAGCAAGAAAATTCTAGTTCTAAACATGGTCAGTTCATTCCAATTACTGTGACATTCAGGCATGCATTGATAACTATATCAAGATTTTGAAATGTGTTTCCTCTAATTATCTGTCAGCCTGGCATACACTTGCCCAAACCTAAGCCACTGGCTAAAGGCTATGTAGCGTCCACTACAGTATCTAATATTCAGCTCTTTCTGCCTTAATCTCCTTTCTTTTTTGCTTGTTTTCCTTTATATTTATTTTTTTATTCATCTTTTTACTATTTATTTATTTATTTTCTTCTTCTTTTTCTTCTCCTTCTTCTTCTCCTTCTTCTTCTTCTTCTTTTACTGCAAGCTAAAATATTCAAAATACCATATTGTTAAAAACAACCTCCACTCAGGTGTGACTATTTTCCTCTAATTATGTCCCATGATTTCCACTTTTTTTTTTTCATACCAGGAAGGCATTTATATTTATTTTTTTTATTTTCATTATTTATTTATTTATTTATTTTGTTCCTCATTATGGATTCTGGTCAGAAGCAAAGCTTGAAAAATCAGAATACCCCTTCTGGTCAAAAACAGAAGATGATGACCCTTGATTTTAACCGATCTCTGACTTTTGAAGCTGGTAAATGAAAACTTAAGCAAAGACAAAGAACTTTTACAAATTGAAAGAACTCTTTCTTTATCAAGAACATTATCGTTTTTTCTCATTGGATAGTTAACAAAAGAGAAGGTAATATTCACTGACCAGAGAGGATCACAAATTTTGTTACAGACTGCAATAACATCTTTATTAATAAGCTTGGAATATTACAGCAATACTTTTGTTAGTAGTTCTAGAATATGATAGAATTCTCTGACAATATATTTACTAGTAAGTTTGGAATATTACAGCATATATTGACATTAGCTTTTCAGTAAATCAAGAATAATATATCAAATACTGGCAATATCTTTATTCATAAGTCTGGAATATTATAGCAAATAATGAAAACGGGTGAATATGTAATATTAAAATGTAACCCATGAAAATCTGTTTTGGAAATAATGTTCTTGAATTATGATGATCAAATTCTTAATGAAGATACAAAATCTACTAAAAAATGAACAGTGAAGATAATTGCAAAAATATAATCCTTCTATTTATAATTTTAATTATAATTAAGATTACTTAATTAGATGAAAAAATTCCTGAAAGTAATTAGCCCAAATTAACCCTTGTATAATTTAAAGAATATTTTTTTCTTCCAATTCTAAATCTCTGCTAATCCAAAATTATAAAGATGGCAGAAAAAAAAACAAGAAACACTTGTATACAGCGGTTGTTATAAAACAATTAAAACTAAAGTAAATATGTTTAATAATTAGGTACGTGTTTTCTAATAATGTGAATATCCTATTTCTTTAATGGAAGAAAAGGCCTTGAAAAATAAAGAATGAAATTAATCTAAAAATGAATTTAGAGAAAATTAGTCCTGATAATTTTCATAAGAAGAAATATTCATTGCATAATACAAGAGAGCACAAGGAAATATATAAACATTGTTTTTAGAGAAGTAAACATTTGGGACAAAGCTTTGTTTCAAGGAATGAGAAGAAGCAAATAGATCACCATTGGAATCAATTCTTAGCTTGTTTATATTCTCAGGCATATATTCTGAAATTAAAGAAGTGTTGAGGTTTGAATTTACTGGATTTTTACGAATATAATCTCAGCATTAAATTAAATCCTGTCTTGGAGAATATGAAAGAGACAATGTGTGACTGTCTTATAGAAAAGTTGTTTTCCATGTGGATGCAAAAGTGTTCTCATCCTGAACTATTTTGTAAAATCTGACCAAACATCAGAATATTTTTTTTTTTGGTCAGGCCAAGAACTTTTCAGATCCCCTCACAAAAATTCACTAAATTCTTTTGGTATTTGTGAAATTGGGCTGTCAATTAATTTTGATAGAAGTCAGTCTTGAGTAATTTAAAACATCTTTTTTCTTAAAAATCTACATGAAAAAAAAATTAACCGAAAAAATTCTTAATAACCCCATGTCACCAAAAAACATGAAAGAACACCCGCTAATTTTTTCCTTTTATAAAGAACCCCCTCCACAAAGAGACACACACACACACACATATACATATATATATATATATATATATATATATAAAAAGAATTAATGAATTCTATTTTTTAAATTCTTACAGTTTCATCTTGCAGACTGCATAAGGCATATTTTCTGTATTAGTTTTCTTGAGTTGGCAGATTGGTAGATGAAATCAATACTGTTTAAAATAAACAGAGTGTCTACTTAAATACTGGTATCCACTAAAACTAAAAATAATGTTTGAAGTAACAAAGATACACATATGTGTGTGTCTGTGAAACATTTAGATTGAACCAGAAAGAGTAAAACATATTTTAAAAACTCACAAAATCATTTTTTTTTTAACTGGTAGACTGTCCTGTCAGAAAGAAATTGTTTAAACCATTAGTTTTAACCCATAAAAATTTAACAGTTTTCCAATTCTAAATTTTTGTTGCATTTTAATTCATTGTTTAATGATTGAATAAGTTCTACAACAATAAGATATCCATAGAAATCCCCTTATCGCTTCATTAAATTTTTTAGCTTAACAACTTTAACAAAATATTGCAACAATAATCATAAATATCAATGTGGGTCATTATTTTAAGAAGTAAGGGGGTACAAATGAAAAGATTTGAAATTGACATTTTCCATTTCACTGAAATAGCCATTAAACACTTCTCTTCCCTTCTTTTTTAAATTTTCTCACTGAAATCACATAGCATCTTTGATATGTCTTTTGTCTTTCCACTCAATCAAAACGGAATAGTCCATTATTTATGAGTTATTAGCTGGAGACTTTAAACACTTCTGTCTTTCTTTCTTTCACTGAAACCAAGTAGCATCACTGATATGTCTTTTGTCTTTCTATGTGATCAAAACAGAATAGTCCATAATTTATGAGGTTATTTGTAGGGCATAACGGTCGTGTAAACTAATGAAGAGTGGGAAAAGCACAATTATGTTATGCTGCATTAATTTCAATAGAAGGCTTCTTTTATTCAGTAAAGGTAGTTTAACGTAATTAAAAGAAAATATTTTGTTTTTTGATCTGCAATAAATATAATTTCTGTCACACCAAAAAATGAAGTGAAACAAATGCTACAAATTTTAATTCTGATATTGATTTTTTTTTTTTTTAAGCTTTTCACCCCAAGCAAGGCTGGAAGCCACTAGCACGCAAGGGGTTACAGAAGGTTTGGAGGAAGAGCAGATAGGAGTGGTAAAGGAGAGGATGTGGAGAAAGATAGTGGATCGATCAATGCAAGGGGGTTATAGAAGATTTGGAGCGAGAGCAGATAGGAATGAAAGGGGAAAGGATGTGGAGAGATCAAGGCAACTGGAGATGTCGATTGACGTTACACTTAAATAGTTGGAGATTATATTTGTCAGGGAAACAGGAATAAGGAAGGGAGTTCCACAGGCGAGATATGCAAGACATGAAGCTATTGGAGTAGAAGAGACGTCTACATCTAACAGTTTCAACAGTGACTATAGGTGACGAGCTCACACAATGGATTGCAATCACCATATTAAGCTTTTCGAGATGTTCCAGCAACACTGCCAGTGATCCATCTGCATTATTAAATGGCAGGATAAAGTATCCAATGTCGAGGTCCTAGAACGATGTGTGGTACCCAGCATAGAAAGCCAGATAATCAAGGCACAGCTTCGTTGGGTGGGCACGTATATCGAATGGAAGACTCAAGAATTCCAAAAGCAATCTTCTTCAGGAATTAGAGCATGGCAACAGACCACTAGGCAGACTGAAATTGAGGTACAAGGACACTGTTAAATACAATCTCAAGAGATGTGGCATTGGCCTTGACCGCTGTGAACAGTAATACCCAAGACCATGTAACCTGAGGAAGAACTTGCAAAGAGGGCATCGATGCCTTTGAGAACAGGCATACAAGTCTACTCAATGAAAAATATGCCCAGAGTAAGACCAACAGTTGCACTCTGAACCCATATTATCAATGCAGTATCTGCAATAGGATTTGCGGGTCTAGAATTGGACTTTACTCTCACGAAAGGACTCATCAGTAATGTGTTGAGAGAATACTCATGCATTGGTCCACAACACGAGAATCCATATAATATATATTAATAATAATAATATTGATATATCAAACAAACATTCTTTGTTGATTTTAACAAAACTTGGTTAAACATATATATATTGTCTATATTATTTAATGAAACATGTATGAATATATATATATATATATATATATATATATATATATATCTCAAAGGAAAAACTTAACACATCTCAAACGATCCGATAATAAATTTATTTCGACAGGTAAGGTTTTAATACCTGCCTGATCAGACCGGAATTACAAAATAGTTTAAATTTATCCAGACAATATGTTAAAAAAAATAAATCACAAGAGAACAGGAAGTCTAAACTGCTTGACATAGAAAAATTTATCTGTGGATTTATATTATTGGATTATCTTTTTCTTTTATGGATTTGATATTATTATTATATATATATATACATACATATATATATATATATATATATATATATATATATATATATATATATATATATATATATATATATGTTTTCTCTTTATATGTTATTTTTACATACAAGTATATAAATAAATGCTCTGTTTATAATAAACAGTATTAACTACATTTAACAGCCTGAATAAGCAGAAAATATATTAAAATAACTAACAGACTTAGTCTATTTCATAATATATGTTGTCATTTGTTTATGTTAAGATAAAGTTCAAACAGATGTGATCATTCAAGAAAAATCATAGGAAATTTGTTGTTTAAAAACAGTAATTTGACTTTGCTAACCAGATGTTTCCTCTGTAGCTAAATAGTATAGCACGTTAGGCCAAATGACGTAGGAAATTTCGTAGGAAATATGTGTCCTCCTGTCGGACATTCAGGATGATAAATGTAGTTAATACTGTTTATTATAGACAGAACATTTACTTAAATATTTGTATCTAAAAATAACATATAAACAGAAAATATATTAAAATAACTGTCAGACTTAATCCATTTCATAATATATATATATCTATATATATGTGTGTGTATTGTGTGTGTGTGTCTGTGCGCGTGTGTATCCATGATATGATAAAAATATAGTTTTATGGTATAGGTATGCTATAGTTGTGAGTAAAAGTTCTCAATATAAGTGATAAGTGTGTATGTAAATATAAAAGATTTATATATAAATATAAGCAAAAAAATTACTTGAAAGCAATCTTCTGGCCTGAAGACTGTGTTCAAGCATGAAACAAACTGTCACCACTTGGTGTAGACATCAGTGACCACTGACATATATATATATATATATATATATATATATATATATATATATGCAACACACTTATAACTTACAATTATATTGCTGTGTCCAAATATTTGAGTGTGTGCTAGTGATGTGAAACATAGCACATGTAAATATGTATATAGTTACACTTGAATATAATTATTTTAGTTCAATGTGGTATCCATAGTTTAATCAATAAGTCCTATAGACTCATCATGAAAAGAAAATATTCATTTTGCACAGCAAATATTTATTTTTCAGTCTAGTTCCCTTTCTTGTCAATAGACTTAATACAGTAATAAATATTAATCATGGAGATCAAGTATTATACAGTGAAAATTTCAGATCAAGATTCTCACCTAATAGTGGCCCAACGGATCTCCTGTCACCAATGTATGCACATATATATACATAGGAGTATACACATGATTTTGTGTGTGTTTGTATATGTTGATTTTTCATGTTCGCCTCAGCCCACTTGACAAATGTTTTTTTTTTGTTTACTCCCCACCACACTCATCACTTTAAATTCCAAACCCATAGCCTGACTCCCACCAATCCTTTTGAGACCCCCAACACTCAAGAACTCATTCACAGGTTAGCCATATTCATTCTTCCACTAGTTAGAATCCATTCATCATTCTTAGGAGGCTGGATAGCATCAAATCCTACTTGTGGAAAAGGGGGTCAACATACTAAGTGGTCAAAAAAAAAATTAAAATAAAAATAAGAGTGGAGTACAAATAGACCCCCACCCTCATCCACAACTGCATATCAACTCCAGGTCTCTTTGGTTTTATTCAAGCCACACAGACTATCAAATTTCATTATTCCTGCCATCCACAATTTTTAACATGTATCCAGTCTGTATTCTTGCGTCAATAATGATCGATAGAGTCATAGTTTTCTAATGCCAGGCCCATTATTGGCTGCACTGTCCACATATGTGGTCATTGAGTCAGACAAGGCAACCCAACCAATTTTATTTCACAAAGCAACTTGATGTCTCTTTATCACAACAGGGAGGCAAGGTGAGAGTTGGCAGAGGTGTATCTCAGTAGAGGGTATCAAATTTGAAAACTCTAAAAAGATCATTTTCATGTGATCACCACTAAATGTTTTACTGCTATCTTTATTCTAATGACTGACTTTTTTTGTTAGAATTTAAAAAAATAAAAATATATGTATTTATTTATTTCCACTGCATTTTAATCTCTTTCTGTTTTAACTGGAGGAGAGTCTGAATGTAGAATATGAAATAATTGATTGTTTCATATCGTTAACATGACCACTACCCTAAGTCTATCACCAAGATTATCATTAACACTTCGTAATTAATTATCTTTGTCATTATTTCTGCCACTACAATCGCCACAATCATCTTCACTATCATCATTATGATAACTAACAAAATTTACTCATCCCATATTTTATTAACAGCTCTGTTATAAATATTATCACTGATATAAATAAAAACCCTCAGTATTATCACAAATAATGCTACTACTACCAGAAACAACATTATTAAAAATACTAAGTATTATAACAGATGACAGAACCGGTAAAACAGAAATCTGAAGACTCATTCAAATAGTGAAAGATGCCTCCCAAAAGCTAAGCAATGTCTTAAGAAACAGGAAAATGAGAAAGAAAGAGAAGAGTGCAGAACTGCTATATAAGTCCTCCAATATGGCAGAGAATGCTGGATATTATCATATATATATATAGATGTGCCTCCTCTAAAAGGAAGAGACACAGTAGATGGATAGTGGCTCGGATTGAGAAATTGGAGAGCTGAGTTCAAATTCCAATCAAATTCATTACATTCACTTACGTGCTAATACTCTTGGGAAATGTATGAATCCTCTTCTTCTCCCCCCAGCTATGGATAAATAGCAGAACAGACCGGGTTCTTGGATGGCAACTGGTCTCCCGCAGAAAGAAATGGCAACCTACTGAGGGAAAAAAATCTACCTTGTCAGTCATGTATCAAAAGATGCATGATCGCCTAAGCATGTATCATAATTGACTGATAGATATAGAGGAGACCTGAGGCGACAGAGATGTGGTTCTACAGAAGGATGCTGAGAATTCCATAGACAGAATATGTGAACAATGAAGAAGTTTTAAGGAAAATATGAACAAATAGGAAACTTTTACTTAGAATCAGAAAGAGATGAAATTTCTGGGATACATAATGAAGAAAGAGGGCTTAGAGAATTTGACACTCATAGGATATATTGGCGGCAAGTGGGGCAGAAGCGGACAACTAGGAATCTACCTAAGAAGTTTGTGTAAAAGGGTGGGAGTAGGAGAGATGGTAAGGGTAAAAACATTGATTAGTTACAAAGGATAGGAATTTGGGGAGAGTCATGATCACTCATGTTCTGAAGGGACATAACATATAGAAAAAGAAAAGATCCAATATAAAAGGATATAGGTATATTTTCTCTTTGAATTTCTGAGACGAAATTTTATATCAGAATTAATTCTAACAGGACGAAGATTGATACAGTGACCTTGTCTATCAAGGCAAAGTAGAAAATCATTTAATTCAGACAAAAATTTACTTTTATACAGGATTTTCTTCCTCTCAGATATTCGTTTACCAATGAATTAATTTTGTTTATACTTACAGTAAAACAGATATTTATATTGTTTTAGTTATCATTAGTTAGCTAGTTATTATTTTTTTTATTATTAGTTATAACTATTATTATTTTATAATTATTATTATTCTGTTATATTTGTGCTTGTCTTAGCCTTCATTAGTTCACACGACCATTACACCCAGCCAATATCTCATAAATAATGGACTGTTCTGTTTTGATCGCACAGAAAGAAGGGAAATGACACTACTTGGTTTAAGTGAGAAAATGAAAAAATGAAAGATACAAGTGGAGAGAGATAATCAGCTGATAAGAACAGATACTACACTTGGTATCTACTTGACCCCCCACTGAGTCAGGTTGTGACACAAGGTCGGTTTTTAACGTGGGGACCCGAGTGTTTCCACCCGGGCCGCTGGACTTTGCTGGTCTTAGCTGGTCTAAGCTGGTCAGAGCTAGTCATAGCTGGTCTTGGCTGGTCAGAGCTGGTCAAAGCTGGTCATAGCTAGACGTAGCTACGATACTACCAGTGCAGGGACGAATCCCTGTGCCAGGCATGTATCAGTGATCGAATGTCAGCCAAAAGGCGATCATTAAGCGAGCGATCTGAGAACAGATACTACACTTTGATCTTAGCTGAAAGACTGAGAAGTCAAGGTGAGTGTGATATGTGCCATTTCTCAGACACACAGTATCAAACGACGGAAACCGAGTTAGACAATCACCAAAAATCCACTTACCATAAATAAAGTAACATCATCTGCTGAATTGTATTTAAATTATTATTAAGAGAAATGTTTGTAAGATGGAGATTTGGTTAGTTATTTTTATTTTTGTAAAAAATTTCTTTTTGATCTGCGTTTGTTTTATAATTGTATAATTAAAAGGGCAAAAAGCAAATGATGTGATTTTTTTTTTATTTCAATTAATTAAGTAAATGACAGCTAGTGACAAAACAAAAAAAAATAAATGAACAAACCTCTGGGAAGGATATGGGCTGTGCTTGTTAGAACTATTTTTATATTTCCTGGAGAGATAGTGCAACAAGTAGGATGTTGAGTTCTTTTCTTTATCAGACCAAAAGCTCCAACCACAACAGGAGCAGTTTTAGTTTTTAAGTATCACATTTTTTTCTAATTTACATCTACACATCATTGTATTTGCTTAGTTTTTCAAAAGCCTTTGCAGTGATGTTTTTGTCACTTGATAGACTCATGTCAATCAGTAAGCAAATCTTTTCTTTTCTGTCTTTGATAATAAGATCTGGGTGAATTGCTTGTATTGATTAATGTGTGTTGATAGAAAAATCCTAAAGGATCTTAACATTTATTCTATTGACTACGGATTCAGGATGATGTTTATACCAGTTTGCAGTTATTTTTTATCCTGTAGTGATGACAGATCTTCCAGTGCAGATACTGACTTATGCTGTCATCACTAATTGGGTGTAAGCATTGAGATAAAGTAATCTATAATTTAAATTGGACCCAGAACCTACATTTTGGACCCATACTCTTATTCAAGCTTGGTAGTTGCATATAAGCTGGGCTCTAGTCCTATGTAGCGAAATAAACCCTTTAGTCTCACCCTTAAGTTCTGAACTTCTTAACCACTGGTGGGTTGCGAATTGGTCTATATCAGCATTTTTATTTCAGAGAAGGAACTGGCTATATAGAGGCTTTTGGTTCCATCTTTCATGTTTGTTTTGACTTAGATTTGTTGCCTCTTGTTTCACTTATTACTATTTATTATTAGTTATTACTATTAGTTATTATTAATCATTAGTTATCATTAGTTATCTCAAAATGATTTCAAGGATGTGCATAGATTATAAGTAAATATAATGCCATCTTATATAAGGGATTTGAGTATCCATGAATTTTGGCATCTGAAAGAGTCCTTAAAACAGTCCTCTGCATATATCAAGAAATAGAATATTTATAGATATTGACAGTGTGAATACAGGAATCAACACTCTATGGTGACTGTCACTTTTATACCTCAATGTGGTCTTCAGACCAAGTGTCACTAAACTGTCTCTAGCTGTAAACACCTACAGGAGCATTATTGTGCACTCTTCCACTATAAGTAAAGCAAATTTAAAACTATATATATATATATATATATATATATATATATATATATATATATATAGTAATAATACAATATGGTAATCTGTATGGAATTTCCAAGAGGATATGGATGCAGGGTGAACTCTATGTCAAGAGACAGAGCAAAATTATTATTAATTAAAGAATATCAAACACTTAAATTCCAATAGGTAATAATTTTTATTTCAAGAGAGCTTTAAAAAACAGCTCTCAATTTTCAAGACCTAAAAACAAAGAAAATGAAGATTGAAGATTGAAAGGTGTTTTTAAAGCTCTCATGATATAAAAATGATTACCTATGGGATTTTAAGTGTTTGATATTCTTTAATTAATAATATATATATATATATATATATATATATATATTTCTTGTATATAAGGTAAACTCTTTTATATTGGCTAAACATGCAGAGAAAAAAAAAATCTTTAGAATGTGTAATGTGGAAAGAAGGTCTAGAGATTCTGGCACTCACAGGTCATTTTGAAGACAAAAAGGACAGAGGGTAACAGTGAGTAAGCTACCTAATGAGATAGTGTACTTAGAAGGGGAGGAATAGTAAAAAGACAAGTATTGCTAAGAGCCAAATAAGATGGGAAGTTGTGAAGCGTCCTTATCTCCCATGGACATAATACATAAAAGAAGAATCCCCTGATGTCTGCAGAATTAAATATATATATAAATATAAATGATGAAAAATGATTACAAATCAAAATCTTGTTAAATACAGGGTGTCCCAGAATAAATGTAACCCAAAAATAGAATAAATAAATAAATTATAAACTATATACAAACCATATATTTCTGAAAAATAGAGAAGTTAGCAAGTCTACTGCTAAAAACAACATGTCACTAGCTCTACTAGCAAAGATTTTATCATTTATAGAATATGCTCCAAATGTGCTCAAGACACACTTGAATTCTACGGGCAAAGCTGTCGATGACTTTGATGCACTCTTCTTTTGGTATAGCTCTGATTTTTTGGGTGATTGCTGCCTTTAGCTTTAAGATGGTGTCGGGGATGTTCCTGTAGACTCAATCCTTCAGATACCCCCACAGATAAAAATTTGGTGGGGTTGAGGTCGGGGGAATGCAGAGACCACTCAGGTTTGTGCTTATGGCTGATGATTTGGCTGGGAAACTTCTGGTCCAGCCACTCCAGAGAGATATTTGCTGTATGAGGGATAGCCCCCACCTATCTTTTTAGTATCACTGGTGCCCCTCTGCCATAGCTCATGGAAGGATTTGGTGAGGCGAATTTCTTTGTACTCCTGCCGACTAAATCTCAGACAGCTGCTATGTTTTCAGAACTTACAGTAGGTTTTCTGCCAACTTTGACTGCTGGAGACTTGTCATACTTTCTGCAGAATTTTGCAATGGCATGTTTATAGGAATTTCCCTCCAATTTTCTCAGCACACAGAAAATTTTCTGTTCTTCAGTAAAAGGCATTGTAGTTGGCATTCTGGTTTTACTATCTTTTCAGCTTTCTAAATACAAAATATAAAAGCAAAATATTAAAAATCAGCAAAATTACATACTTTTATTTAGGTTACATTTATACTGGGGCACCCTTTAATTGATGAAAACTCCTGAAGAGTGGATAGAGCAATTACCAAAAATTTCATCTACAAAACTTTAGAGTTGAGGTGCAGATGAAACTGAATATAACATCAGTCAGCTAAGTGACAAATTACATTTGCATTAATCCTATATATATATATATATATATATATGTGCACGGTACTTATTGGAAAGCACTCAATATCAGTGATAGAGCTAGCATATTTATCAATCCAACTAAATATATATATATATATATATATATATATATATATATATATATATATATATATATATATATATATAATAAAATTAATTGATAATCTGTATGGATAATTCCAGAGAGCTCAATAAATATATATATATATATATATATATATATATATATATATATATATAATGAATATTGTGTTCAAGCATGAAACAAATTGTCACCACTCAGTTTTGACATCAATATTCCCATTACTTATATATATAAGTAGTGAGAAATCATTAGTTGAATATTATTAAATTTTTAATCAAAATTCTTAAATTATCTTATTGATATTATCCAGGCACCAGAAAGTCTGTTCACTCATGAATTACTGTGACAAGAAGTGCTTTTTCCACAAAAGAAAAACAACTAGTTTAAATTGATCTACTTGGGCTGAACCCATCTGAACCAGCAGGGGAGACAGGTTGATCCAATGAAACATTAGTTTTTTATAACCAGGAAGATGTAAGTTCAATCCCTATGCTGGGTAACAAATATTGTTCATAGAATTGAACTTAACAAAAATATTACGTATTGAATTATAGATGCATGTTATACTCTCTCTATATATATCTATATCCTATATTGCAAAATACAGGATATAAATTTATGATGATTTTGAGACACTTTCATCACAAATAATCTTCAATAATTTTGTTTTTGATGATTAAATATGATTTTTGACCTTCAAAAGGACTTCATCAAGAATTATATACAGGTTGTCGTCAATTTATGACCATGATTGTCTA
Organism: Acanthosepion esculentum; assembly: GCA_964036315.1. Classification (NCBI taxonomy): domain Eukaryota; kingdom Metazoa; phylum Mollusca; class Cephalopoda; order Sepiida; family Sepiidae; genus Acanthosepion; species Acanthosepion esculentum. The sequence goes on along the minus strand of OZ038487.1, from coordinate 50,165,915 downwards.
TGACCAACACATCATAAATCAATCTGGTCATAAGTTGGCCCATAATTAATTTTGCAATCTTTTTGTATCTTTTATAATTTTTATGGTTTCTTTATGTTTGAATTAATCTCTCTGCAGATTGTTTTGTTTCTTATTTTTACATTCATCTGGTTTAAGTCGAACACTTCATACTATAGTACAGTTTGTTTAATATCTGTCTATATTTCTGAGATGACGTATTATGTACATTATTTACATTATTCGGACTATTGTTCTCATCTTTGTCGCCATATTTATTACAACATTTCGGCCGTTGTATGCTCCAGCCTTCTTCAGGTGGTTGTCATGTTGAACTGAACCCTTTATTTTGCTCACTGGGGTAGACTGTTCTAGTTCCACGTGCCATGTTTTAATGGATGTCTGTTATCAGTTATCTCCTGTTAATTTTTCTCTCTGAAAGTTCTCCACTACCTTAACCAGCTATTGAACTCACACTCTTTGGGTCCTGTCACTAGATCTAACCAATGCCTTTATCCACTGTCCTTGAGGACATCTGTGTATGAATTTCTGGGTATTATAAACCTAATGTCTTTACCACCATTTTTACCAGTGCTCATATTGCAATTTTTGCTGTTATCATAACATGTTTTTATCAGAGCTCATATTGCAACTTTTTTTGTTATTATCGCTTTTCTTTGGCACTCCTTATTACTGGTTCCGATATTGTATTCATTTCTATGCTTGGTCGGCTCAGGAGATTTTTGTGGCCTAGCATATGTGCTGATTCCTTAAGTTTACGAATTTTCAAATGGTGTTCCTTGTCTATGATCTCAACCTGATCCCACAGAGGGCAGTGATCTCCCTTCTCTCTCCATATGTGGTCAGCCACGCCTTATTTTTCCACTTCCCCTCATGCTACAGTTTTCTGGTGTTCTTGAAGCCTCACCTTAAGGGGGCAGCCTGTCTCTCCTTTTTTTTCAGCTGCTGAAAGAATTATAAAGGGAAAAATTTTCAGAGGGAAAAATTAACAGGAGATCCATTGAAATATGGCACGTGGAACTAGAACAGTCTACCCCAGTGAGCGAAAGGGTTCAGTTCGACATTCCAACCACCTGAAGAAGGCCGGAGCATACAACGGATGAAACGCTGTAATAAATATGGCAACAGAGTTTGTTTAATATCTGCTAAACATACAAAAAAAAAAAAAAATACAGAAAATACATGCAAATAGAAAATATCTTATTAGCCAGGCTGTGGTCATAAAGTTGAACAGTCATAAGTTGATGACAACCTTTATATGTAGGGCTAGATAGTGAAAAGGGACTTTACTCCTGGATTCTCTCAGAGGGATTGGCAGAAGAAGAGAAGGGGCTTTTTCCCCATCGGAGTTGATGCTGCGGTTGTAGTATCTGTTCTGTGCCTTCTGTCTTCCCTTGCATTTTCCCCCACTATTGTGAGACATCTGTTACATAGTGGTGGTATAACGGACTATGAGTAGCTCAGACAAGCTATGACCAGCTTAGCCTGAGTGGAAACTCTTGGGACTCCACATTAAAAACCCACCTTGTGTCATAACCTGACTCAGTTGGGGTGTTACGGTAAATCTCGGGCTAGATAGTGAAAATATAAATAAAAATGTTGGTTATAATTATACATTGAAACAAATCATTGAAGATGTTGGTATACTAAAACTTAAATTTTCTGATGTCCAGTATGCCTAGTCTGATGTACAGAGTTTATAGATTATTTTTCTTACACATCCGAATATATAAAAATAACTAATTTGAGTCACTCGAAAAATTAAAAACTGTTTTAATACCCATTCTTTTCATATATGGAAGAAAGAAATACACCATTTAATTAACTTGTCCTTGGTTTTTATTTGATTTATTTAAAACTTTTATTTCACAGTTTCACAGAACAATGTCTTCCAAAGATGTTCAGTGTTTTGCAATCACTTGATTCTCTTGCCAAACATTTATTACTATCGTGAAAGTCATTTTCTGTCGTTATCATTAGCAATGGTTTTAATTTCCTGTTGTCGTTTCAATCTCTTCAGTACTCTTTTCCTTACAAAAATAGTTTTTCTATAAACATGACAATTCCCAGCAGCTGAGTCAAAATAAGCATCAGCAATTTCTTTTCACTAGGATCATCCCTACTGGCAATAAATAAAAACAACTTAACAATGTTTGCATTATCTATAATCCGACTATTGTCCTCATCTTTGTTGTTAATATCACAACATTTTAGCCTCTCTACTCTCCAGCCTTTATTAGGCAATTTCAAACTGAATCCTTTATTTAATCTTTGCAGTTGTTTAGTTCTTATTTAGTGCTATTCAGTTATTGCTCCCCTGTTTTCACCGGTTCTAAGTCTGCACTACCTGACCCAGGGATTGAACTCACAATTACTATATCACTGAATTTATGAGCCAATGTTTTAATCCATTGGGCTGTTGTTCCCTGGGGCCCAATTTCTCACTTGATAAACATGGATAAGTGTTGGTTTATAAATTTGTTGATATAGTAATTGTAATTTCAATCCCAGGGCCACATAGTGCAGACTCACCGGGCCACATAGTGCAGACTCAGAATTAGGGAAACAGGGCAAGCAAGAATACTAAACAAGGACTAAACATGATTTCCCTAGACATGATCAGTGAAACAAGAAAAACTCTACCAGCATCTATCAAATAAAGGGTTCAGTTAGAAATTCACTGAAGGTTATCCAGATACGATTGACAAACACCTGATGGAGTCCGGAGTGCAAAACAGGTGAAACGTTATTATAGTAACAACAAAGATGAGAACAGTAGTCTGAGTTTAAATAATATAGGTAATGATAACTATTCATTCCAGAAATTCAGACAGGAAGCCAACATATTTAATGCCAAAGTTATATCTTTTTCATATAGGCGACATTTTTTCAGAAATACTGCTATAAATTATCATATCTTTTTTCTGCATTATAAAATGATATAAACATATCATCTATCTGATCACCTTCAAACAAACATTTCTAACCATTTCTTTCCAATGGTTTCTGTCATCCATCACCCTGCCCAGTTTTTCCTTTCTGATTCCTGTGTCACCTATTGATGAACTTTCTTGCTGACTTACCTCTTCATCTTGTCCTCTAATTTGGATCTCATAGTATAACTATAGCTCAACCCAATTCTTCATTCCTGATACTTGTGTCATTTATAATATGATCAATGAAGTTTCTTGCTGCTCTACCTCTTCATCTTTTCCCACAATTTGGATCTCATTATATAAGTGGATGTATATCTTGTTTACTTCTCCAGGAATGGACACTAAACTGCACTTGCTTTTCACAGACTGTATCTATAAACTTTGGAGGTCCCCATAGTCAAATTGAAACTTTCATATGAATTTCTTGCATAGCCCCAAATCAGTTCATAAATATCTAAACTATAAGCTCTTTACAATTGCTTTCTAATATCAATGGTTAAAAATGGCTTTGAATGATTGAAGCCAGCTGGTCCTTTTTTGAAACTTGTGATCTGGTGCTACAGAATGACAAACAAGAAACTGTACCAAATAAAAGAAACCACATCACTTGAGGAATTTCATCCATGGCAAGAGATAAAATGGATATCACATGTAAATCAAAGATAAAATAGTGACCTAATCAAGAAGTTGATATTCCAATTAGTTCAATCAACAAGGTAGGAAGGAGATCTCCATCAGTACCGAAAAGAGCAATAACAGCTACTGGACTTGAGAAACTTATTTTCCTGAAAATTGTTTTAATAGAAAGATTTCAGAAATTTCAACCAAAAGTAGCACTGGCTTTTTTATCAATGAATACCAAATGTTTCCTTATGAGGAAACGGCTAATATCACCATTATCATTATCATATATTTTTTCATTGGACATAGGATATTTTCTGCTGACATTTAGAATTGCTCCCAACAGTTGAGTGTAGGTCCCATATCGTATTTTTACTGATGATTTTGTTAATGTCCAACTGCTTGACTATAGTGCTCACCATATCATTGCAGTTCTTTTTGTAAGAAATTCAACCATGATCTGTGATATGAAAAAAACATCCATTTGATTTAGACTGTCACATTTGAAAGTTATAACATCTCCATCAGCTTGTTTAAAAACATGAATTCTGTTTTAATTTCATTTACATTATCAGCCCAAACTTTGGGGCTACACTCTGGATTTAATAATTAGTAATTTCCATACCTTCTTTATTTAAATTAATTCTGATAGAGCTAAGATGCTAAAGCTATTTACCCATTAATACTTGGTGTCCAATTTTCTAGAAAAGGAGTTAAGTAAAATTTTAAATCTCCCAGCTCGATGATTACCATTTTCAGAATGGTAGATTAGGTAAAAAGCGCTAAAATTTTAAGTAAAGTTTCTGCAGTAATTGGTTAATTTCATTATTGTTATGATTATTGAATATATGATAAAAGTCTTCCAGAAGAGAAAGTCCCTCTGGCCTGAAGTGAACTAGTAAATTAGTTTTGAAAAAATCAAGCAACCTTAAATTTTTATACAATTCTTCAAAAGCCATAGGATGGCACCAAAAATTTGGCATATAGTATCTATAGAGTTCAACTTTTGCTGCAGCTGATTCTAATCTGAGAAGAAATAGTTGTGCTTGTTCAAGAATGTTGAATACAAAGGCTAGATAAAAAAAAAACCTGCCTGGCGTGATGATTTCAGGACATCAACTATTTTTTGTTTCTTTTAAGGTAAACCCAATAGTTTTCTCAGCTTTACTTACACATTTCATTGAATGGTCAGTGTGTCTCTCTGTAAAACTCCAGCAGAAATTTCATTATCATCATGAATTTTCTTCAGTTTTTTCTTTTACTGGGTTTTTCTTCATCTCTTCATCATCATCACTATCATGATTTTTTTTCAAGTTTTTCTTTTATCAAGGGATATAACCACATCATGTTGAAGCACATGTTCTCATACAATAACCAAAGTTAAGCAATGTTGAGCCTAGTTCATACTTAGATGGGCAATCACTTGGGAATACTAGGTGCTGTAAGCTTGGATGTGCAGACAGAGTAATGGATAATGGCTCGGAATTGTTAATGAGAGAGTCGAATTCTAATTCCAGTTTGGCTTGTTATATTCACTTATGCACAAATAGCCTTGGGAAAGGTAGGACTACACTTCTTCTCCCTCATCTATGGCTTAATTAGTAAGACTTGTATCACTAAATCATTATTATCCCAAAAAAATCCTTACAATCTAAAAATGTTTTCTGGCTTTAAATAAACTGCAAAGGGTTTGTAAGCCACAGAAAACGAATCAATTAATTCTTTCATGTTTTTTTTCATTTCTTTTTCATCTTCATCATGAATTTTTTTCACTTCTTTATTATCGTCTTTTTCTTCATTTCTTCTTCATATTTTTTATTATCGTCTTTTTCTTCATCTCTTCTTCATCCTGAATTTTCTTTATTTTTATTATCGTCTTTTTCTTCATTTCTTCTTCATATTCGTCATGAATTTTGTTCAGTTTTTTATTTTAGTATCATGCTTGTCTTCATTTCTTCTTCATCATCATCATCATCATGAATTTTTTTCTTTTTTCTTTTATCACTGTCTTTTTCTTCACTTTTTTCATTATCACTATAAATTTTCTTCTGCTTTATTTCTTCTCTGTTTTCATTTTCATTTACTTTTTCCTTCCCTTCTTTTATTATCATCATCATAATTGTTAGTTTTTTCCTTCAATTTTTACTTTTGTCATCAGTGTGTTGTTTTTCTTCAGTTCTTTGTTATTGTCATCGTTCTTGATTTCCTTCTTCAGTTTTTCATTATCATTGTGTTCTTTTACTTCCATTCTTCTTCATCATCATCATCTTCATAAATTATTTTCTCTTTCAATTTCTTTTTCATTATTATTAGTATTTTCTTCTTTACATTCTATTTTTTATCATCATTATTATCATGGATTTTATTTTCCAATTCCTATTTCATTATCATAATGATTTTTCTTTGATATTCTTTCTTTCATGACATATTCTTGTTTACTCTTAATCATTTCCCTGTTGCAAATTTTCATTCTCACCTTGTTCTTATTCATTTTCTTCTTTTTTTCATTATCTTCATTATTTTGATTGTTTTTCTTTTTCTACATTTCCATTATTATTCTTATACTTTGACCTATTTTTTACTCTGCATCTATCACCATCATCAGCAGCACATCTTTTCATTCCCTTTTTATTTCTCTTCTGTCTCTTCTTCTTATTTCCGCATGATAAAATTAAAATTTTCTCATTTATCTATACAATTGTTATTTTTATCTTCTTCCATATTAAAATCGCTATACTTCTTTTTAATTACTCCTACCACTGCCATCACCATTTCTTGCATTTTCTTCTTCATTGTATTTGAAACAAATTTTCTCTAACATTATGATTACCATTCATATTCATCTTACATCTTTTTAATCTCCTCATTATCATCATCATTTCCTTATATTTTTTTATCATTTTCTTTCCCAACTTCATTATTGTTAAGGAATCTTGATCATACTCATGTTTTGTTTATCTAAAAAATATGTTTTTGAAATTAAGTTAATTTCTAGAGAAGAAATTGTGATTTGCTTTCATTGCTATTTTGATGTTTATTTCCTGTCATTATCAGGATAGATAAAGATATTTTAATGTTTTCATAAATATTATTCTTGATTTTCACTTATTTGCTTTTTGGAGTTATTCTCATGTCTTATCTTATTTATTTTTTTAATGTTTAAAGACTGGTACAGTGGAGTAATGGAGAGCAGCTCGGATTGAGGAATCAGAGTTTTGAGTTCGAATTCCAGTCGAATGCATTACATTCATTTACATGCTAATACCCTTAGGAAAGGTATGAATCCTCTTCTTCTCCTGCCAGCTATGGGTAAATAGCAGGACAGACTGGGTTCTACAGCCTTGGATGGCAACTGGTCTACTGCAGAAAGAAATGGCAACCTACTGCGTGAAAAAAATCTGCCTTGTCAGTCATGTATCGAAAGATACATGATCGCCTAAGCGTGTATCATGCATGGCACATAACTGACTGATCTAAGTGGAGCACCACAAAATAAATAGTTGGGGGACTAAATGAGATGTTAAAAGTGGGGGAGAGTTAAGTTGTTAAAAATGGAGGGGGCTAAATAAGATGTTAAAAATGGGGGAGAGTTAAATAAGTTGTTAAAAATGGTGGGGGCTAAATAAGCTGTTAAAAATGGGGTGATCTAAATATGACATTTAAATGGTGCAGGGAAAATCAGATGTGTGTGGGGGTGCTAAATAAGATGTTAAAAAGATAGGGGGAAAATCAGATGTTAAAATGGAGGGGCTAAATAAGATGCTAAAAATGTTGGTAGCTAAAATTATGTGAAAATTTGTCAGCAGGGTAAATAATATGTTTAAAATGGAGTTGTGGGGGGTAATCAGATGTTAAAAATGGAGTTAAGATGTCAAAATAGTGGAAAGCTAAAAAAATTAAAAATGGTGCAGGGAACTGAATAAGATGTTAAAAATGTTGGAGGGGCTAAAAAGTTGTTAAAAGTGGAGGAGGCTACATCAATGATTAAATTTTTTAAAAATCCTGCTTCTATATTTTTTTTATCTGATCCTCTCATAAAATGAACACGGGATTAGGAGAGACAACACAAATACAAACTTTACCAAGAACTACAAAGGACAGGAAATTGTGGAGAGTCAGGATTGCCCACATCCTGAAGGGACACAACACATAGGAGAAGAAGTCATTTTTCTTCTTACTTCTGTAGTTTCATTCTTACTCATTTCTTTTCTTTCTTTCTAATCTTTCATTCGATTTCAGTTTGTTTATCATGAAAATATCTGTTTTCTTATTTTCAGTCTTACTTTTATTATCATATCCCATTTCATTTATGACTTGTTTCTTTTTCTTTCTTTTTTTCACTCATATTGCAATCATTGTTTTCTTTATTGTTTTAATAACTTTCCCCATCTTCTTCAATTGTTTTCATCAACATCCTCTTTTTTCTTTTCCATTCTTTTTTGTTTATCTTCTTCATAATTGTAATCTTTATTTTCATCATCATCATCATTTCTTTTATTTTTCATCATCATGTTCATGTTTATTTTCCGTTGTTGCTATTGATTCACTTTTTAATAGTTTCTCCCTCACCATCTTCACCAATATTTCTGTTATCGCCATCACTATCATCATCTCCATCATTATTATCCACACCATCAGATTATCATCATCTCCATGACTATAATCAATACCATCACCACTATCAATATATCCATAATCATCACTAAAGGCATCAACACCTTCATCACTATCATGATCACACGACTATAATCAACACCATCATCACTATCAATATAGCCGTCAATATCACAATCATGATCTCATGATTATAATCAACACCATCATCACTATCTATATATCCATCATCATCACTATAATCATCAACACAATCATCACTATTATGATCTCATAGCTATAATCAACACCATCATCACTATCAATATAGCCATCATCATCACAATCATGATCTCATGATTATAATCAACACCATCATCACTATCTATATATCCATCATCATCACTATAATCATCAACACAATCATCACTATTATGATCTCATAGCTATAATCAACACCACCATCACTATCAGTATAGCCATCATCATCACAATCATGATCTCATGACTATAATCAACACCATCATCACTATCTATATATCCATCATCATCACTATAATCATCAACAGAATCATCACTATTATGATCTCATAGCTATAATCAACACCACCATCACTATCAGTATAGCCATCATCATCACAATCATGATCTCATGACTATAATCAACACCATCATCACTATCTAGATATCCATCATCATCACTATAATCATCAACACAATCATCACTATTATGATCTCATAGCTATAATCAACACCACCATCACTATCAATATAGCCATCATCATCACAATCATGATCTCATGACTATAATCAACACCATCATCACTATCTATATATCCATCATCATCACTATAATCATCAACACAATCATCACTATTATGATCTCATAGCTATAATCAACACCATCATCACTATCAATATAGCCATCATCATCACAGTCATGATCTCATGACTATAATCAACACCATCATCCATATCTATATATCTGTCATCATCACTAACATCATAACTCTCATGATGTCATGGCTATAATCAACACCATTATAACTATCAATATAGTTTCTTTTCTCGCACTTCTCACTTATGGACCTCCCTTTTGGCTCTACACTTTCCAGTCAACTTTAATCTGCAAAAATCTAAATGCAGTGTCAATCACTATCTACTGTCCTCTTGATTGCTCTTTTCTCTTTCTGCTCATTGTTAATGTTTCTGTTTCTAATTATTCCACATCCAGTTACACTTTGTGTCTTAGTGGATTTACGGCCTTACATGGGGTGATACCAATTAAAAAACAAAAACAAACCCATCATCATCACTATAATTACCAACACCATCATCACTATAATCATTTCCCTCATCACTATGATAATCTCCACGACTATCATCATCAGAACAAACATCACTATCATCATCACCATCATGATCTCTATGACTATAATCCTCATCATCATCAGAACCAGCATCACTATCATTATGCGCATGACTATCCTCATATCTATTATCATCAATACCATCATCACTATCATGATATCCATGACTATAATCAACACCATCATCATGCCCATCATCATCATCATCATCAGCATACCATCATCTTCCTATCACCACCAACATCAATATTTTAAATGTAATCATCTTTATTTCCTTCTTCTCCGACACCATTTTCTTTTTCATCATTTTTTTTTCTCTGATTCAGCTCCCACATCATTGTCTTGGACATTTCCAAATGAGAAAATGGATGACCACCAAACTTTGAATAAACAAACATTATCATTTTATGCCCTTTCTCTTTTCTTTTTTCTTTTTTTTTTCACTTCAATAGATTTTTCTTTGGATTTTGTTTTATGTGCTTTTGTTTCTTGTTCTTTTTATCTTTTACCTTATCAGTCCTGTTTTTATAAATGCAATGAGAGTGGACAACTGAGTGGACAGCCAACAATATCCTATAGCTGGGTGGGTTCGAGAAGAATTGGGATTAGAGAGAAGGAGAGAGAAGTCTCCAGGAAAATAGATATTAAAAATGTGAAAAAGTCTCATCTTTTATTTATTAACTTATTCATCCATTTCCCTTCACACTCTTTCTCCTTACCTTAACCACACCCATGTAAATTCCCCACCTATCCACCCCCAGGACTTTTACCCTGGGAGGGGGTCAAGCAATGATGACTGATGGGAGGGATCCACAGCAAAACGGAAATCTCTGAATGCGAGTTGGTCAGATGAAAGGAAATTTTTGAGAGAAAATCAATTAAATGCCATCTGTTATGTCCAGCCTAACGACCAAGGGGGTGACACAAAATGCTTTTGTGTTAAATATCAATAATACATACATCAATCAATCTGGGGGTCGGGGTGGGGTGAAGAAGCAAACATTTATCTTTGATCTCTGAAGATAATACAAAACAATACACAAATAAAAAAAAAAAGAATGAATTGAATGTTGAAATGAATAATATGAAAAGTTTGCAATGAATTTGAAATTATTTAAAAAATCCCTTTTTATATTCCCTATTTAAATGGGTCAGTAGATTTCGGTACGTAATAGATAACAGGGGTCATTTATTTTGCTGTGGAGGAAATATTTCAGTACCCACCATCTGAGGTTATTAAAACCACTATGTTTATTGATTTAATACTTTTTGACCATTTAAATAATTCTCTAATCTCACTTTTATTAAGCATCTCTCATTTATTGCATAAAAATAAAAATCCCCAACTATTAAGATGCACCCCTTGTACTAGGCACCTGAGAATATCTGTTCACACACACACACACACACACACACACACACACACACAGGTAAGCTCAGGACCATATCATGCTGAAACATCAGTTCCCGTATGATCACCAAAGTTAAGCAACATTGAGCCTGGTCAGTACCTAGATCGGTGACCACTTGGGAATACCAGGTGCTGTAAGCTTGGATGCATGGGTGGTGTAATGGCTGACTGCTCAAAATAGTTAAGCAGAGTGTCAAGTTCCAATTCCAGTCATGTTCATTATATTCACTTACACACAAATACCCTTGGGAAAGCCGTGAATCCACCACTTCTCCACCCAGCAATGGGTTAAATAGTAAGACTTGTATTACTAAATCATTATTACCTCCAAAAAAAAAAAAAACATTCTTACAATCTAAAAATATTTTCTGGCTTTAAATAACCTGCAAAGGGTTGATAAGTCATAGAAAATGAACCAATCTATCACAAACAGGTAATAATCAATCACAAACAGGTAAAAAAAAAAACAGAAAAGGTTAACAAGGTTGAAAGCTTATTAGAACAGACCCAGACCCAAGGACTTCTCACTTGAAGGAACACTTGCTGGAATAACCATGTTTTCAGGGGTGTAAGCATACACTCCATGCTTGGCCAATTGTGGGTTGGTGAGGCTGTTTAACCCATAGTTGGAGGTTTTGCATTCAGAGTTATCCTTTTGGACTGGTTACCACCCAAGGCTATAAGAACCCAGTCTGTCCTGCTATTTACCCATAGCTGGAAGAGAAAACCTTTCCTAAGGTTATTTGCACATAAGTGAATGTAACAAACCCAACTGGGATTTGAACATGGCTCTCCAATTCCTCAATCTGAGATGCTATCCATTACTCCACCATGTGTCAAGAATTTATTAATTTCAGTTTAACATTTAACCAAATGAAAGGAGATAAGAATGAAAAGTTAAAAGATTGGCATACCTTGTAAATCATCATTGAAATACAGGCTTTTTTTTCCTGGATTCTAACTCCAACCACTGGCACTGTTAAGAAATATGCATCTACCTAACACATATCAAAATTTCCCCAACAGACACACAAATATATCCATAAATATTTGTCTGATGTCTACCTGTGTATTTAGTATCATTAAGTATATCTCAATTCACAACATACACTTTATATATATATATATATATATATATATATATATAATTTCAGATAACTAAAATATATATATATATATATATAATTTCAGATAACTAAAATATATATCTGTAAAATGACAATATGAATAAAGATAAAAGGAAAACTTATCCTAGCCAATGAATTTCCCCCTCTGATGGACTTTATTAAGGCAAATGTAAAGATTTTATTTTGCAACAAATATTTATAAACACATATAAAAATTTTAATTTTTCAAAATTTTAAAATTTAACAAACACTCATAAATATTCATCAGGTTAAATGAAAAGTGTTGGTAAATTATGGAAGATGCTAAGTGATGTAATTTAATGTCTAATTAAACAAAAGTGAGTAAATGATCTTGATTTTTTTATGCAATTAATATTTAAATTATTTTAATTTCGGATCAATTTATATATCATATATCTTAAATAACAGGAGGTTATGAATTTAGTTGGCTTGGGAAAGAAGTAATTCTTTCAGGAATAGAGATATTTTTTTTAAATCCGGAGTGCGGATTTATATCCTGATAAGATTTGATAAGAATTTTCCTTCTAAGTAAATTACTTTCTCTTTTAATATGTGTGACATTCTTTAGATCAAAGTTGTGGTTGAACTTATTTCTACATATAACTAATTTGATAAATTGTGTATATGATCCATTCTGTGTTCATAGATATGTTTTTTTTTTAATTCTGCAAGTTTCCCCAATATGTTGTGAGTAGCAGTTTTGGCTATTTTTTTATATATAGCTGCTTCAAAATTATTATTGTTGTGGATATTTTTTATTCTAATCATATCCATAATAGTTTTGCATGTGGTTGTAATTATTCTGATATTGTTAAGTTTGGATGAATTGTTTTGGATAGTAGATGTCAAGGAGTTGGTAGATAGTATTATATGTCTGTTTTTTTATCTAGTTTATCCTCATTGTTGTTATTAATAATGTTATCTATTTTGTGGTTGTATATTTTATATACCTTTCTCTTAGCATTGTGGATGAAATAATGAAGATATTGGAGATTTTTGAAAGTTTTTTCTATATATATTTCTTCTACAAGTGAGTATGGTGGGGCTGCAGATTCTTAGTGCTCTTAAATTTTATTATATCTTATTTTAGATATAAAGTCTTTCTATACAAATGTTCCCATAAATAAATGCCTAAATTTACTAAAAAACACATAAGTTGTTTTCCTTTTGTCTTTATATATACATATAAATGCCTATTTGAATAACTAAGTATCCATTGATGTATTTTTCTGCCTGTCTATTGGTACATAGAAATACTTGTATAATGAGATTACTTATTTATATCTTCTTCTGTGTGCCATGTTCCTTCAGGACATTGGCGATCATGGTTCTTCACAATTTCCTAGATGTTGTAGCTCTTAATAATTTTGTCTTTTTTCTACTTCCCTTAAACCTTGTGCCACCATCCATTTACTTAAGGTCACTATGTAGGTTAGGCATTGTTTCTTCCTGTTCCTTTTGCCTTCAATCTGTGCTATGAGTATCAAATTTTCCAATCCCTCTTTCCTCATTATGTACCCTAGAAATTTAAACTATCTCTTCTTGATGCTAAGTAGCAGTCTCTTTGTTTGCCTCCAATTTAACTAAAACTTTGTAGAGGTGAGAAAATGGAAACCAAAAAATAAGGAAACTAATACTTAACATCAGGAAGTTGAGGTTTCTGGGAAATATAATGAAGAAGGAGGGCTTGGAAAACCTGATACTCATGGGACAGATACAGGGCAAGCAGAACAGAGGAAAACAATGCATAAGCTACTTAGTAAGCTTGAGTAAATGGATGGCAGAACAAAGGCTAGGAGAAATAACAGAAAGACAAATTTATTAAGAGCTACAAGAGACAGGAAGTTGTGGAGAGCTATGATCGCCTACGTCCTGAGGCTGACACAGCACATAAAGAAGAATTCAAATAGCATAGTGGATATGTCACTTGCATGTTTACTGCCAGTTTGAATGCTCAAAGCTCAGAATGAGAAATCAGATTTTGAATTTCAGTCAAGTTCCTTACAATCACTGATGCACAAATACTCTTGGGAAAGTTATGAATCCATCTCTGCTTCTCCCATCTATAGGTTAAAAAGTAGGGCAGACTGGGCTCTTTAGTCTTGGTTAGCAGACAGTCAAGGAGAAGGACAACTCTGAATTCAAAACCGATTGGGGATGGGGCTAGCTACTTCATCCTGCAAAAAACTGTTTATGATGGGGACCACAGCATTAACATCTGTTGTTGTTAAGAGCTGTGACTCCATATTCCCCAAAAGTCAATGATATTTGAGTGTGAAGAAATTTTATCTGAATTAATTTTATATGCCATAATTGTTTGCTAACTTTTTATATCCATTTGTATTCGAATGACACAAGTTACAAATGTAGAAACAGTTAAATGCCGAAAATCTGTCACCCTGTTCATTACTATTTATAATGTTTCTGTGTTTGGCATATATATTTTTCAGGTGAGAGAGATTGCAAATAGTATTTATATTACCTTTAATTCTTTATTTTGCAATCTTTTTCATGCTCTTTTTCAATGCTGCTTCACATCATTTTACAAGTCAAAAATTAACAACAAATTAATTTTGTTATCTAATGTTTCTGCTTCATATTATCCATGTTCAAGGATTTATATATAATTTATATAGGATTTTTATAAGGATTTATATAATTTATAAATTCTATATCTAACTGCTCATCATTGATATTATCTTTATTTTTAGATATTTTGTTTTGGTAGTAATATTAGGTATCATTTTTTATGCATCTGTTTTCCTAGTTTTCTTGGTTGCAACATTAAGTATATTTTTATTTTGTTAACATATCACAACAGCTATTAGGAAGATGTGATTAAATATACTTTAATGTTTAAAAAAAATTATTCAGTATTATTATTGTTTAGGTAATAAACATTATAACATAGCACAAATAGCGATATTGTGGGAAAAGGAATTTTCAACAATATACACATTTTTTACATATTTATGGTCATTTTTTTAACTTTTATCAAAAATTACATTCTTCTACATGTACTTATGGATTAGTAGTTTTACATTAATTACTAATTTTTTTAATTAATAACTATGCACAGTTGTTGGCATTAATAGCTATCTGCTGTTGTGTTAAAATTTTGGAATAATGCAATAATTAAAATCTAAATTTCATCTCTCTGATAGATGTCATAATTTGTAAATATATAAGTAACTACACTATACTCTGGCTTGGAACAAAGTTTTTCATTTATTTTTTATAAGAGTCTTCACCAACTAGGCAATTATGATGAAGTCTCTGCAATCTACTCTTCTCTTTGTTTGTTTCTTTCTCTTTGTCTTTCTTATTCTCTCTCTTTGTTTCTTTTCTCCATGTCTGCCTTTCTTTATTTCTATGTCTCTCCGTTTCACTTTATCTCTGTTTTTCTCTCTTTGTTTCTGCAGTTCCTTCTCTCGTTTATTTCTTTTCTCTGCCACTCTTTCTTTCTTATTCTTTCTCCTTCTTATTCACTCTCTTTGTTTCTACCTCTCTATGTCAATCTTTTTCTCTCTCTCTCTCCCTTTCTTTATTTCTCTTTCTTTGTTTCTATCTCTCTCTGTCACAATTTATCTCTGTTTTTCTGCTGTTTCCTCTTTCTTTCTTTCTTTCTGCTTCTCACTCTTTCTTCCTTACTCTTTGTCTTTGTTTCTCTTTGTCTCTTTCTCTCTCTCACACTTTCTGTCTCTCTCACTCACTCTCTCTCTCTTTCTGTTTTTTATCTCTGCTCTCTCTCTGCCTCTGTTTTATCTCTTTGTTTCTGCTGTTCTCTAACTCTCTTAGTATCTCTTAGTTCTTCTCTATCTCGTTCTCTCTGAATATCCAATTTGCTGAAGGTTCCTATACATTTTATATTCTTGTGAAGATGCAAACTTATTAAAAAACATCATGTTTACTCATTCGATGCAAAACCAATATTGAATTTAAAGCCTAATTAAGTTCCTCAACTTCTTACAATTTTTGAATCTAAGCTCATCTTTTTTTGGTAGACTTATACCAATGACAAATATAAAATCACCAAATTGCAAACAACCAAAAGAAAACAAACCACAATTTTAACATTAGACTATTTCTTGCTTTTTAATTAACAAAAGAGAAAAAAAGAAGTGACTCATAATATTTACAACGTTGTAAAAATTCTTTTTGACATCTAAACTAACCAAAAATTTACCTGGAATGTTTGGAGAATGGGGGGGGAGCATAAATTGGCAGAAAAGGAGAAAACTATTTGAATAGTGAGCTTAAAACGACCAAACATTTTCTTTTTTTTGCTATATGAGTTTGTTTAGTTAGTTTGTTTTTTCTTTGGTTTCTGGTGAAACAAAATGGTGTGAAGCCCTTTGCTTTCACATGAAGAGAGGAGATAAAAAAAATAAAAAAGAACAAACTGCATTTCAAATTAAATAATGAAATTAAAAACAAAAATAAACAAAGAAATAAATCTGAAATCTTACCTCCTTAAACTATAAGCACTAAAACAAAAACAAAAAGAAAAACTCAACAAAAATATACAAAGCAAATCAAATTAATAGATTAAAAATGTTTTTTTTTCATATTACTTTTCATTTAGAGTTTGAGATATCTTTCTGATGGAATATTTGCAAACCATTTTATATCAGTGTGTATATAGACATGTGTTTGTCAACATACGTTTTATGGGGAATATGTTTGCGGCTATATGTATCTGAGAATGATTTCTCTGATTATGTATGTGAAGGGGCATGAAATAGGGTGATACTCTAAAATTGAATTATTTGGTGAGATTTTTTTTTGTTTCAATTTTGTTGGAGAAATTATTTCAATTTCAGAACAGAAGAAACAGAAAGGCAAAAGAGTGGTGAACATTCTTACACTTATATATTTACTTATATACACATTTATATAAATAAATATATATAAATATTTAAGTAGGAATTAGCTTAAACTCACATATATATCAGCAACTATGTTCACAAGTGGGATAATATATGTGCATGTATATCTGAATGTTTGTGACTTTGTATATGTTTCTTTATATATAAAGGGTGTGATGGGTAAATTGTTGCCTTTTTATATTTTTAATTTGACACATGTGCATTGTTTGTTTTTGATTTTGTCAACTGCAAAGTATAGTAGGGTCAGTTGGGCACCATCTGTGAGAAAAAGAGCATAATGACGCAATTCACTCTGCTAAAAATTTGGAAATAACATGCTATCCTGCTTGGTATTTGCACTGGAATCTCTAATATGAATATCTCAGTGTTTGGGTATCAATCTGAGGACAGTAAAGATGATTCAGAAAGAGTTGGATGAGTTTAATGGTGATTATGAAGATGTTTGAAAGTGAGGGTGAAGTTATGCCTCTATTTATCTTCTCACAGGGCCTTAGGCTCAACACGGAGGCCTACAGCAAGTACCTTGAAGAGGTAGTGCTGCCTTGGATCAAGAGGGTGGCAGATAGAAGGCCCAATGTCTGGCATCTGGCATCAGAACCTAATCATGGTTGTCAGACAATTTCTGTGACCACATCATCCCTTACATCTGGCCACCTAACTCCCCAGACTGCAACTATCTCGGTTGGAAGCCAATGGTGATTCTATTGAATAAATTTACTCTTTTTACACATTGTCATCGTCTTTCCTAATATATATATATATATATAAGTGGACACCTGTGGTCAACACTGAATGGCAATGCTCTATCCTTGAACGCTTATAAATATATAGAGTGTGAGGGATAAATTATCATCTAAATTATGCAAAAATGAAAATAACAATGACATCTCATTTTAACAGATATATTTACCAAAATTACACAAAAATATCTTGAAATACTAAAGAGTAAATTTACTCAATAAAATTGCCATTGGCTTCAACCATACTGCAACTTTTCTGGATGATTTCCTTGTTTAAGTTGGTGAATGCTGCCACAATCCTTGCCTTCAGTTCATCTTTGGTGTTACAAAGAGTTTTGGTGATCTCTCACTCAACTGAACCCCACACATAATAATCAAGGGGGTTATAGTCTGTAAGATGTAAGGTGTGATGTGGTCACAGTAATTGTCTGACTACCATGACTAGATTCTCCTGCTTGTGTGGCAAGGTGCAGAGTCTTGATGCTAGACATAGGGTCTTCCAGTAGCAATCCTTCTGACCCAGGGCGGCACAACCTCCTCAAGGCACTTGATGTAGACCTCTGTGTTGAGTCTGAGGCCCCCCCACCAAAAAATTCAGGAGTTCTTTTCTTGTCAGAACAATAATTGTGTGTTTTCCAAGCTGCCTTCATAATCACCATTAAACTCTTTCTGAATCCTCTGCACTGTCCAAACACTCCAAAATCTTTGTATTGGAGCTTCTGGCATGAATACCACGCAGTACAGAATGCCATTTCCCAATTTCTGGTAGTGTGAATTGCATCATGGTGCTTTTTTCTCACAGAAGGTGCCCAGCTGACCCTACTATACTGTGCAGTCAACAAAATTAAATCAAACAATGTACATGCATGAAATTAAAAATATAAAACATCAACAATAAACCCATCATAAACCCCTAAATATATATATATATATATATATATATATATATATATATATTCAGGTATGATGAGATTGAATAGAGTACACTTCCAACATTCCTAGCATTTAAGAGGGTTTCAATACATAGTAGAGCAATATTATTTATTTTAGGATATTACAACATACTTACGGATGATAATATGAGTGTGTCCCCATTAACATAAATACAGTAGTAAATACTGTATGGTAGTCTGCACTTGGAGATTCATTATGGAATTCACTTGACTCATTTCTAGCAGTTGACTACTTATTCTACATACTGCTGGTGGATCTTATATATGTTGTTCTTTTCCTAAGTATTATCATTCATTACCAACCTTCATTTGATTATTCTATTCAGTAACCTTCCCTAGTTTACAAGTGTCTGTTTCATGCTAGATGCAATCATCAGGCCACAAGTTTCGTGGCCTGACGATTGCATCTAGCATGAAACAAACTGTCGCCTCTAAGTGTTGACTTTTATATTTACTTTTATATTTACACACGCTCTATCTCTGATATTGAGCACTTTATCCCATAAATATAGCACACTTTAAGACTATATTTCTTCATATATATATATATATATATACCCAAGTGTGGGATTGGTATATACGGAGTAAATTCCAATAACCAACAATTATTATTCTTTAAAGAGTGCTCAATACAGAGTAGAGCAGATATAATCATTTATTTAAATATTATAACATAAATATGTTATAAAATCACATATTTATGTTATAATATTTAAATAAATGATTATATATATATATATATATATATATATATATATATATATATATAATAAAGAACAAATAGGAAATGTTTATCAATCAAACGTTTCCTTTTTATTAAATCTTCATCAGAGAATCATGAATAATAAAAGTGAAACATGTTTGAGTGATAAACGTTTCCTATTTGTTTTTATCATTCCGTCAGATTTCGATGTGATCCCAACTCGTGTGTGTGTCTATTTTTATATATACCTCTGCACATATACATTTTATACTGTTTATCTATATCTATGTAAATATATATGTCTGCATGTACATATATTTCTCAGTAAGAAAACAAATTGTAACTAAAAAATAGATATTGCATCATTAAAAATGTTTTTGGCAGATTGCTATGAAACAAAAACTTTACTATTTAGCGTAACACTAAAAATGGCATCACTTGTTAATACTGCTGTCAAAAAGTCATGCTCTTTTGTATTTGCATCATTAAATTAGAAATATAAATTTCTCAGTCCCTCAGCCCAAATCCGACTTCTTTTTTTTAAATATCTTTGCTATGTTAAATGAATTTGGCTGGTGTAATTATTGAAAAGCAGCAAATGGATTATAAATGATGTAAAAAATATATACAAGAAAATGAGATCAATGTAAGTCAATTTATGGCAAGCTGAAAAATCCCACTTATGAAATCAAATGATTTTTTAAAAAATGAAATAAATTTAGAAAATATCAAATGATTCAATTTTCATATTTATTTGTTTACATATCTCCTTGGCTTTCTTTTTTCTCCATATTTTATTGTGTAAATTATTTATATTTATATCATAGACCAAGTAGAAATATCTGCCATGTGTTTTCCTGACCATAATAATTTTTCTTTCATTCAGTGATAATCTATAAATCTATAAAAACATTTGACTGGCAAATGAATTGACAAAGAAAATTTTTTTAGCTTAATTCCCAGTTCGCAAGTCGTATTACATATTTTATCACATTATTATTCTGCTTGTTTCTTAGTTAGCTATCACATACATTACAGCCTGCCAATATCTCATAAATAATGAACTATTCCGTTTTGATCATGAGGAAAGACAGAAAAGACATATCAGAGACACTGTTTGGTTCGATTGGGGAAAAGAAAGAAATAAAAAGAGAGAGAAATTAGAGGAGGTGATAATGCTTTTATGTGTCTAACGTTTACTTCAGTGAAATGGAAAAACTTGTCAGTTTCAGATCTTTTCATTTGTACCTTCTTAATTTTTTAAATAATGTACAATAATTCTTATGATTTTTATGGCAACATTTTATCAAAATTGTTAAACTCGGATATTTAACAATCAAACTGAGGAATTTCCACTGGTATTCTATAGTTGGAGAACTTGCAAAGAGCTTATTTTATCATTAACTTAAGAAGTATGATACATGTGGTAATATCACATTGAAATACCGATTCTCATATAATCACTGAAGTTAAGCAACGTTGAGCCTGGTCGGTAACTAGGTGGGTGACTGTTTAGGAATACCTGGTTCTGTAAGCTTTGATGTGTGCATGGTGTAATGGATAATGGCTTGGAATTGGAAATGGGAGAGCAAAGTTCCAATTTCAGTTGGGTTTGTTATATTCACTTACACACAAATACCCTTGGGAAAGGCATGAATCCACCAATTCTCCCCCAGCTATGGGTTAACTAGTAGAACTTGTGTCAGTAGATCATTATTACCTCCCAAAATTTCTTACAATATAAAAATATTTTCTGGCTTTAAATAACCTGCAATGGATGATAAGTCATAAAAAAAAGTCAGTCAAAAAATTGGAATAGGAAAACTGAAATTTTCATGACTATTTCTAGTTATACTCATTATACTTCTAGTTTATTTTTATACTTTAAATTCAACAAAATTAATATTGATTAGCAAGACTATTTATCTAATCAATGTATTATCAATTTACTACTTTCTAGTTTCGTTTGACTTTTATTGTTGATAAGAGATATTTTATATATATATATATATATATATATATATATATATATATATATATATAAAATAACAAAAAATTTTTTTTTTCAGTTATTTCATCCATATATTATATACATATCAAGAAAGTATACGTGGCTTCTCATCATGCTATATATATATATATTAGTAGTTGTAGTAGTAGTAGAAGTCTTATAAGTATAAGACACTATACTCAATTGGAAAACCTTCAGTGTCATGATTTGCAAATAATCACACCAATACCAAAGGGAAAAAAAGGTATAAAAAAGAAAGAACCAAGAACATGTACGTTAGCCGAAAATAATCGTCTAGCATGTAAGTCCAAGGCCCAAAGAAAAAAAAAACAAATATATATATATATATATATATATATATATATATATATATATATATTGTCATCCACAGACAGACTGTTTCGCTGTATCACAGCTCATCAGTGTGGCTAGACGTCCGGTTGCCTCTAGCTAGAATTGAAAACTGGCTGAATATATATATATATAGTTTAAAAGTTTGAGGCCACCCATGGTAATTATTTAAATTGGCCCCAAAAGTAGTTATTTTCTACTTTAAATAAGAGAAAATTATTATACATGGTTAAAAAAAAGTGATTTTTTTATTAGAAATTTTATTATGACAAAAAAAATAGCATTTTTTTATAAAATTTTGCTCTCATCAAAATATCCTCCTTTAGCATTGCAGGACAAAATTTTCTGAAATATAAAAATTTGATAATTGATTCCATTCTTTTTCAATAACTCTAAGAGTTCTTTTTCATTTTTTTTTCACTCTTCTGTCAAGTTCATTCCATGCTAATTTTGGGGGTGGTTTCAAACTTTTGAACTGTGGTGTATATCATTATACACTATGCACATTATATACATGATATTATGTTGTAAACCAGTTTGGGCTTGTACTCCATCCGTTTCATCTATTTCTGATATCTATGGTGGTAAATGCCTGTCAGCCTCTTCAGCTATTTAGTTTAAACCACTCTGTATACCTTTTCCTGAATTCTAGCACTTGCAGCCTGATGCTCTGCTGGGGAAAGTTTACTAACATGTTAAAATAATTAAATTTGATCTTTTATATATTTTTATATGCAGATGTATCGGTTAGCAGCTCAGAATGAGAGATCGACAAGTCAAGTTGAAATTCCTCCTAGCTATAGATTAAGTAGCAAAGCAGGCTAGGCTCTAAAGCTATGGTTGGCAGCCAGTCTAGGAGAAGGAAAAGCTCTAAATTCAAAACCATATGTATCTTTGACAAAGCACATACTATGCTGCTAGTGAAAAGATCAAAGAATTTACAATGATACTATATTCTGAACTGTAGATGATGTGATAGAATAGAAAAACATATTTTTCCCACTTCACAAATTTTTGTGTCTTCTGACTGATAATTAAATAGTTTTAATAAGATTAAAGGAAAAAAAATTGTTTTTTTTCTAAAATAAAATTATATACATATTGTTTTGTTTTTTCAGATTAATTTTAATTATTGTCATTTTTGTTTCCATGGCATTATTTCATTTGCTGTAGACACTGTTGTCAAAAATACAACAGAGACACCCAGCACCCAAGAATAATCTAAGCCATATACAGCATCCAAAATAAGATAGATTATGAAGAAATTAGTCTGTATAAACCAATACAATCTGAATGTTTGTTTTTTTCATTTTAGATCTTCGTTAAAAGGTTAAATGTTGTTCTGTTTTTGAGTTAATCATTCAAAAGAGAAAATGTTTCCCATAATTTGACCACTGACATAAAATAAAAATAAATATATTTTATTGGAAAATAAAATTGAAATTGGTCCTGACCTGGCATCCTGCCTTCAGTCACTTTCCCACTGCCATAATTTATCTTTCCTGTGTCTTTTCTATAAATAATTTCTTGGTAACTGTTCTGATAGATTTTTCTCTATGGTATCTAGACTTTATGAATTTAAGTGCAACACTAGATTGGTGACAAGGTCTCATCATTTTACATCTGGTCTGGGGCTTCTGCTACATATTTAGAGGTCCTTGATAAAATAGAAATAAAAATCTGCAAAGCTATTGGTCATTACTTGGCATCTCAGCTTCAGTCACTTTCCTGCCACCAAAACATAGCTTCCCTGAGCAATTTCTATAAATACTTTCATGATGATTGTTCTGATGAATTTCCTCTTTGGTACCGAGACTTTATGAATTTAAGTGCAGTATTATCCATACTGACAGCAAACCACCTGTATGAAAATAGAAAATGAGTTCAGTAAATATAAAGAAATACAGAGGGATGTAAGACAAGGATGTCTATTCTGACCAGACTTATCCAACGGGGTGATTCTCAGAGAATTGGAGGTCTACCAGGATTCACTATTGGCAGCCACAACAAGATTAGATATGCAGATCACACAGTGCTGATAGTAGACAAGGAAAGAAAACTACGAAAACTGCTACAGATGGTAGTGAAAGAAAATGAGAAGAACGGATTAAACATCAACTACAGGAAGACAGAATGCATAGTTGTTAGTAAAGAGAACAGCCCAAAATGCAATTTACAAATAGAAGATACCAAAATCAGACAAGTACAAAAATTTAAATAACTGGGAAGTGTTTTAACAGAGGGGGGAATGTGCAACACTGAAATCCAAAGTTGCATCCCAGAAGCTAAGCAGAGTATTAAGAAACAGAAAAACTTCATTAGAAACAAAGAAAAGAGTACTGAACTGTTATGTGATATCTGTCCTCCTATAGGGCAGTGAATACTGAACGGTTTCCTCAAAGATGAGGAAGAGACTTGAAACAAAAGTAATGTTGGTTTTGCAGAAAGATACTGAGAATACCATGAATTGAGTCTGTGAGCAACAATGAAGTTTTAGAGAAAATGGAAACAAAAAGGAAACTTATACTTAACATCAAGAAGAGACAGTTGATATTTATAGGGCACATAATAAGAAAAAGAGGCTTGGAAAATCTGATACTCACAGGACGGATTGAAGGCAAGAGGGACAGAGAAAAACAATGCATAACCTACTTAGTGAGATTGAGTAAATGGATGATGGAGCAGTGTTTATGAGAAATAGCAAAAAGATAAAATTTATTAAGAGCTACTAAGGACAGGAAGTTGTGGAGAGCCATGATCTCCTACATTCTAAGGGGACATGGTACATAAAGAAGAAGAATATATGGACAACAAAGTCTTATCATTTTACAGCTGAACTGGTTAGCTGTAACCATAAATTCTTTGCTAACAGTTTCTTTTCTCACACTTCTTGCCTGTGTAACTCGCTTCTGTGTTCTTGTTTTCCAGCCAATTTTGATTTTTAAAAATTTAAATGCAGTGTTAATTATCTCTTCCAGATAACTCTTCTCTTATTGTTTTCACTCCATAATAATAATGCTTTTATTTTTTTTTATTCTTTCACACTCAGTAACCCCTTGTGTCTTAGTGGCTTTATTATTAGGGCGAAATTAATAAAAAAAATAATGGAAAATAATGTTTCTTTTTTTCTCCTCATTTTTGTTTTATGTCTGATAAACAATAATTTTATTTTGCATTTTAACCCATTAATTCTTACTGTAAAATTGGGTGAAAATTAAAATAAAATCTAGTATTAATTATAGGTTTCTAAAAAAAAATCTGGTTTTATAGGTTTATAAAAATTCAGTATTAATTCTAACACATTAATGTCTGCCTTCCTGCTTTCCCTCCTGGGGCCAATGTACGGATGATGAATGGGACTATACTGATGACA
Source organism: Acanthosepion esculentum (assembly GCA_964036315.1). Lineage (NCBI taxonomy): Eukaryota > Metazoa > Mollusca > Cephalopoda > Sepiida > Sepiidae > Acanthosepion > Acanthosepion esculentum. The sequence goes on along the minus strand of OZ038487.1, from coordinate 50,140,798 downwards.
CAAGTATTCATAGTTGGGATAAGGATGATCTTGAGCACAAAATCAACATCGTTTACCAAGTGTTCCAAGAAATAGGACTCAAAATAAGCCTTTCCAAAACAGAAATTAAGATCTGGAATTTGGATGAAGTTAGTGATGGCAACTACCCTGTGATTCCATCACAAAATTCAGGATGTGAATTTAATAAATACTAAACCCTTCAAATACCTCAGTATGTGGGTAATTATAACAAATTTGGCATAGGAGATAAAGAAATTAAACATAGAACAGGCTGCATTCGGGGAAGTTTTCTCCAACACCACAAATTGCTAAAAACAATGGCCTGAAAAGTCATATTATTAAATAGACTCGTCACAGTGAGACTTTCATACAGATATCATGCACGGTGCCACACCCATTCAGAAATGTCTACATTTTTAGCTCTAGTTTCTAAAATCAATGGTTAAAAATGGCTTTGTGAGAGTTAAGCCTATGTGTCTTGGTTAAGACCACACTTCTTCAAACTTTGTGGACTGGCACAAAGCACTATAACAAATTATAGAAACCATATCAGTTAAGGATTTCAGGAACAGCAACAACTAAAATGGACAACACATGTAACTTGAAGAGAAAATAATGACATAAGATGTTGACATTCCACACGACTTCAAACAAAAGGTTAGGAAGGAAACCCCCATTAATACTGGAAAAGCGATAACAGCCAATGGACTTAAGAAAATTTGTTTTAATGGAAAGATTTTATAAATTTCATCCAGTAGTAATACTGACCATTCAGTTAATGAATGCTAAATGTTTCCTTACAAGGAAATGTGTAATATTACCATTACCATTCCAAAAATAGGTCAGTGACAATTAATGGGTCGATAATTCAATATTGGCCTGTTAATTCTGCTGAAATTGTTTCTCAAGTAAATTCTGCACCCTACTTATTCTGATGTGCCATAGTTTTAAAGGTTGTCTTTAGCAAAGGTGATAAAACAATCAAAATTACAATATTTATGAATAGATTTGTATTTACATGTGACTGCCTAATCAATCATTATATATCTCTCTTGGTTTAACTGTGTTATCAAAAAAAGATTAGCATTAAGTATGTGTTTTTTATGAGGCCAGTCGAATTATAAAATTATTCTCAATTTATCTGCAAGCTAAAAATAGATCTCAGCAAATAAATTATGAGATTTTTTTCGCGTTGAAAGTAAGAGAAAATTCTATTTCCACATTTTCTTTTAAATGTTCCTTCAAGGAAGAGGTAATCAAGGCTCTCCACAGATTCCTTTTTTTTTATTTATTTATGTATTGCCATAGATTTTTGGCATCCTGGGCATGACAATAAACTACATCCGGCAGCAAGGCCTCTGATCTGGAGGTTTTGAGGAGCAGAGAACCACCTCTTAATTGCTGTTGTTTCCAGGTCCACCCTGACTCTGGGTGGTAGCACCTGTTATGGGTTAAAATAGTTAACCCCCAAATGGGGTGAAAACAGTATTAGAGTATAAAAATAGATCTTTATAGTAAAAATACCAGTAATTTTTTAAAAAGAAAAAATATTGCCGGCAATAGATTTTTGGAAAAAAGAAATATTACCAGCAATACATTCGACTCTTGATAAGAACCCAATTTACAAAAATGCATCAATGAAACCTGAACTACAAACTGATTTCTTACAAAGAATACATATTCATATGAATCCATCCTAAAAATCTTGTTGGCATTAAATAACCCATTTAGGTTTATCTACTGTAAAACAAAATAAACCAAACCAAACCAGACCAGACTCTACAAAAACTGACTTTACAAAAATGCATCAATAAAACCTGATCTCCAACAAATTGATTTCTTACAAAGAATACATATATTCATACAAATCTATTCTAAAAATCTTGTTGGTATTAAATAATCCATTGAGGTTGATATGCCGTAGCACAAAATAAACTTAAATAAACATGCCTTTTTGGGAAAGATAGTCCTGTTGCTTTCTCTGTGGTTTGGAATTCAGTTTTCCTTCTCTTAGACTGGTTATCACTCAAGGTTAGTGGTGTAGCACAACTACAAACAATAATGGGTATGTCCCCATTCACATAAATACAGTAGTAAATACTGTATGTTGGTCTGCAGTTGGAGATTCATTGTGGAATTCACTTGACTCACTTCTAGCAGTTGACTACTTCTTCTATGCGCCACTGGTGAATCTTATATGTGTTGTTCTTGTCCTAAATATTATCGTTCATTACCAACCTTTGTGTGATTATTCTATTTAATAACCTTCCCTAGGTTACAACAGTTAGAGAGTTCAGCCTGTCTTGCTATTTAACCTATAGCTAGGAGAAGAGATGGAGTCATGCCTTTCCCAAGGGTAATTATACACAAGTGAACGAGAAAAGTCAAATACGTAGAGATGAATTTCTGAAGAAGAATGATCAGACTTTTGAATTGCATTGAACATTTTCTGAACTTCTGGCCATTGACATGATTTTTTTTGAAAAACCAAATTCAGAAAGGAGTTCTATAGATCCATTTCTTATTTTAAAAACATGAAAAGGCCAACAGATGAAATATGGAAGGTTGGAAGTTCAGTTCACAGTCAGAGAAATGATGCTGTGCAGCAAATTTTGAAAAATTTAGTATATATATATATATATTTATATATATATATATATATATATTTCATTTTCTCCATCAAGACATTCATTTCTGTAGTTCACTGCCACTAGTAAGCAGAAAATTATTTTTCTCCTGATGATAGCCATGTTGGTTGAAACTAGTCAAGGAATCTAACTGAAATAGTAAAAACGAAAAAATATTGTTATACAACCCAGTGTGTCTTAAGATTTAATTTTTTAATATTTTTTATTGTTCAAAACATATATATATATATATACATATATATATATATATGTGTGTGTATGTATGACAAAGTGGAAAAAGTTTACTTGTGATGCATTTCATCCTTTAGGACTTCATTGGACTAAATTTGTTATATTGGTGCAACTACACATGCACACAAACAAGGGGTGCTGGGAATTTTAGAATTTTTTATTTTTGACATCTGGCCAAATTCATTTAGAGCCTTTTTCTTTTTCTTTCCATCACTTTTGTTAGTAGGTATCCCACACTGTTACATTTTACCATTCCTGGCAGATCTTCTAATATCACAGTGTGGAATACCTACTTAAAAAAGTGATGGAAAGAAAAAGAAAAAGGCTCTAAATGAATTTGGCCAGATATTAAAAACAAAAAAAACAAAACAAAATTCTAAAATTCTCAGCACCTTTCGTTCATGTGCATGTGTAGCTGTACCAAGATAACAATTTAATCAGATAAAGTCATCAAGAATGAGATGCATCACAAGTAAACTTTTTCCACTTTGTCATATAATTTCCCCAATACTGTTTTTGATATATAAAAACATATATCATTATCTCATATATATATGTGTGTGTGTGTGTGTGTAAACTTTACCATTCACATTTTATTACCCTGTTTTATTTCATCTCCCACTCATCCATCTTTGCCTACTGCTTACGACTTTGGATAATTACACTTAAGCCAATCAGTTTTGCAGCTCGTTAACCACAAAATGTCGATAATAATTTCTTATTTTGAGTGATGGGAAAGTGATTTTTTCCCTCCTTTCCTTTTATAAAACTTTTTCTTTTTGATCTTTTTCTATTGTTTTAAGAAATCTTTTTCTCTCATTTGTTTGTCTCAGGAACCATCTTATGGTCATTATAACTTTAATGGAGTAGAGTTGGGTTGGTAGATAAATATGTCTTAAAACTGGACCAGCTTCTTAGCCACAAGTTAAAAATAAAAATAATCACAAAATTAGTGGCATTGCCCTTCAGATAAGTACATTTGTACCAATTCTTAATTCAAGTTTAGCTTTTGATTATTTTAAAACATTGAAGGAGAAAGTCTTGACCTATTGGTTAAAAAGCTAAGATTCTCTATTACTGGTTGGCAACCATTTTAGAAAAAGGTGTACACTGGATTCAAAACTCCACCCAACAAAGACCTACAGGAAACAAATCAGCAACATCTACTGTGGTGCAGCTGAGGCCCAGTGATCTATTGGAGAGTACAAAGGAAGAATGGAGAAGGGTGTTTCACTTTTTTGATCTTTGAAATGATCAATATTCTTTGATATATTCAGTTTATTATTATTATAGATATTCTTAACTACATGACATTTCAGCATTTACTCTCTGGACATCTTCATGCATCCATTAATTATGACTGATAGTGAGGTTTCATTAAAGAGTGTATGGGTAGAAAATGAATTCAATAAATATACAAAAATAGAAAGTTGTCTAAGACAAGGATGTGTCTTCTTACCGGATTCATTCAACCTATACAGTGAGGCAATTCTTTGCAAATTAGAAGTCCTACCAGGATTCATTATTGGCAGCCACAATCTTGACAACATAAGATATGCAAATGATATAGTGTTGATAGCAGACATAGAAAGGAATCTACAAGAACTCCTACAAAATGTAGTGAAATAAATTAAGAAAGGACTAATGATTAATTGTAAAAAGATTGTAAAAAATGGTTGTCAGCAAAAGGGAAATCCCAACATGCAAATTACAAATTAGAGGCACCAAAATCAAACAAGGACAAAAATTTAAATATCTGGAAAGTCTTTAACAGAGAATGGAAAAAGCAACAATGAACTCAGGGTTTCAAAGAGCAAGCAAAAAGATAAAATTCATTAAGAGCTACAAAAAACAGGAAATTGTAGAAAACCATAATAGTCTTTTTCCTGAAGCGACATGGCACATAGAAAAAGAATACCTTTTCTTGCTTGTCCCTATTGAAAGAGCGTATATTATTTCACTTCTGAATCCAGGGACTGACCTCACAACCATAAGAAGACAATGACAAGTAATTAACCACTATGCTAACATCTCGTAGTGATGTGCTTTTGGAACCTTTTAAAACCAATGCCAGGTTTGCTTGTTTGATTATATGAGATGTTATTATAGAAGAATGTTATTCATAAACTGTACATTTTTTTTTTCATTTTATAGCTTTCATATAATGATAAGCTATGCAATTTATGAATTTTTTCTTATCCATTTGTAATGAGGAGGATAGAGAATATAGATAGATAACTAATGAACAAACAAACAAAGATAGATAATGAACAGTCTGACAATATCAATAAATAGACAGATAAGGAACAGTCCAACTAGACAGATAGATAGATATTAACAATCTTTTTACAATTGTTCACCCAATACAAGGCCCAAGAGCCACTCATGGTAAACAGTTACTAAATGAGATTGTTGTAATGGTATACAGGAAGGGTGCAAGAGGTTCATATTATGAGGGTATATGAGATAGTTAAGGGTTGACTTTTGATTTGAATAGGTTAACATTGTAATGATTGGGGAAGCCTTGTCTTGGGAGTCTGTTCCAGAATGCAACAGTGTTCCAAAGTGGCAGTAATACTCCATTTTTGGTTTGATCTGGCTTTTGTAATGATAAAGCATGGCAGAAGGAGTCGGGTACTTTCTGGAGTGGTACAAGGAAGTGACAGTTTTTTGTGGCATCTTTAGCAATTGATCATATATACATTCCACTTGAGGTCTAGAGTATCCCAATAGACATTCCAGACAAGGAGCCTCATTGATAATACAGACAGACAGACAGACAGACAGACAGATAGATAGATAGATAAAGATATAGATATATAACAATATAGATAGATAAAGATATACATGTAGATAGAGAGATAAAAAGATAGATGGATAGATAGATAAAAAGATATAGATAAAGATATAAATAGATAGATAGATAAAGTTATAAGTAAATAAAAAATAGATACAGATATAAACAGATATAGATATATAGAAACAGATTAAGATAGATTCATAGATATGAATAGCATGAACTAAGAAAGATAGATATGAATAAACTGAGAGAGACAAATTGTCCACATATACTTATTATAATATGTAGATTTAGTAGCCCAGTAAAAGAAATTGGAGAGATAAAAAAACAACCAAAATAATAATATTGATAATAAGACTAATAATATTTATTGTATATTAGTAGGCCTTTTGACCAAAAAAAACATGATGAGAAAAATGTTAAAAATCAGAATTTTCAGATACACCCTTCTTTCTTATCAAGAAATAAAAGATGAAGTTTCGACTTTTTAGGGGGAATTTAAAAAATAAATTGACGCATTCTATATTTAAATAGGAATTTAGGCATGTTCAATGAATATAATTTCTACAAACTCTCTACAACCCTAATAATGTCAAACAACCAGTTCAAAACTACTAGATTTCATCTGTAGTATAATATATATGGAAATGAAATTCCTTCCAAAATTTTCAATTCTTTTTTTTTATTTCTTGTTAAGAAAGGACACAAGCATTCTGATTTTTAAAATCTTTTCTCATCATGCTTCCATTTGGTCATAAAGGCCAACTAATATACAATAAATATTATTAGACATATTGATCTTATTATTTTAGATGATTTTATCTTTTTTTTTATTCATTTCACCACAAGCAAAGCAGTAAAGCCACTAAGATGCAAGGGGTTTCTGAGTGTGAGAGAATATGAGGAAAAAACATTATTAAAGAGAAAGAACAATAAAACAATAAGAATTAAGAAGACAGGAGATAATGATTGATATTGCATTTAAATTTTTGAATATCAAAGTTGACTGGGAAGGAAGAAGCCAGAAGAGACATCCACAAGTGGGAAATGAGAGAGAAAAGAAATTGTTAGCATAGAATGTATAGTTACATCTAGCCATTTCAATTGTAGAATATTGAGACCTCACCACCAATCTAGTACTGCAGTTAACTTCATAGCGTCTTGGTACTATAAAGGAAAGTTCATCAGAACACTTACCATGAAAGTCTTTATAGAAAAATCATGGTGAAGCTATAATATGTTGGTAGGAAAGTGACTGAAGCCAAGATACCTGGTGATGACCAATAACATTATAGGTTCTTCTTTGGATTTTATCAAGAATCTCTAAAGATATATAGCAGGATAACCAGACCAAATGTGGCAGCAATTTTCAATGCTTGAATGAATGGTAGACTTATAAATGTGTAAGATAGATTCTGGCAATAAAAATTGTCTAACACAACACAATAAACCAAATTTCCTAGCAGCTGACATTGCAATTGATTCAATATAATATTTCCATTTCATGGCATCAGAAAATATCTTTCATTGGTCTACTATATCTACATATACATATATATATATATATATATATATATATATATATATATATATATATATATATAGAGAGAGAGAGAGATGAATAAACTGTGGTAGATGAATACAATTATATATATATTCATCTCTCTCTCTCTATCTATCTATCTATCTATCTATATATAGATAGACAGAGAGAGAGATGAATAAACTGTGGTAGTTAAATACAGTTATATATATATATATATATATATATATATATATATATATATACATAGATAGCTATGAATCAACTGAAGTAGATAAATATGCATACATATATAGAGAGAGGGAAAAAGAAAAAGAGTGAGAGCAATATAAATAAACTGAAGCACCTAAATATAGTTATGTATATGCATATATATATATATATATATATATATATATATATATATATATATATATATAAACTGAGGAAGATGAATAGATACTGGCATATACAGATCTCTATCTATAAAAGGCAGGATGTGTGTGTGTGTGTGTAATGAATGCACGGCCACAATTTTTGATGGATTTGCACCAAAATTGATATGCACATGCTCCAAGTTAGTAGGAAGGCCAAGACCCACTATGCATGTCACAACTCCCATCGATAGTAGAAATAATCGATTTTTTCATGCTTATACGGTAGTTTTCATGTAGTTTGCGGACATTTTCTACTGGCCAGAGTGAGAGCCTACAGCTGGCTGCCACGAATAGGCAGGAAGATTCTATTGGCCAGCATGAGAGCCAACAGCTGACTGACATAAATGTTAACTAGCATGCTAGCATGCCAAAAAAATCGATAGTTGCATTCGTCACAAGTGGGAAAAATTTAAATCTGCATGGCACTTTACTCCAATTGGCTCATTCGCTTGCTTAAACTCAACGTTGATTCTGATTCCGCAGAACTGGGTTGGGTGTGAAAAAGTATTTGTTGTTAACATTCAGTTACGAGTCCTTTTTTAAAGCTGATCATTTTGTGTTCATTTTGTTTAGTTCTTTTTTCATAACAGATTTAATGTTTAGCTTAGAGCTTAGAAAAAATTCACAGTGTGAGATAGGCAAGAAGAAAGGCATGTAGCAACATCAGCACTGCAAAGGGCACCCCTTTAAAGGCAAGGAAGGGCAAAAATATTTTAAGACAAGTGATAGCGATTACTGTATGAGTTGTACGATTTTTGAATCAAGCACGGGCAACGCCGGGCCATGCTGCTAGTCAGATATATAGGTGTGTGCGTGTGTATACATATATATGTATATATATAAATATATATATATATATAGTGAAAGTGAGAAATATGAAAGTCCTCCTTTCAGTAAAGAAAATGATTCTTAACATAACAATGATGATGTAATTTTAGATGGATTTGCAATATTTGCTAAGAAACTTAAATGCAGAATAATGATAATAGATGCTTACATAATTTTTTTTTTTAAATGTGATTGAAAGAAAACCTCAAATTAATAATACTGATGACAATAATGAAGTTAAGAACAAATGCTGAAAAGAAATTATTTATGTTTCTATCATCTTCTTCAAGATGATAGAAAAGAAGACAGAGTTTGGGAAGATGATTATGATAACTAATAACAAAATGAATAACAATGATGTAGTGTTGGACAAAAGAGGATAATGCTTTGATTCACATGATCATGATATGAAATCAGATAAAGAGCAAATCTTAGAATTATGATGAAATTTATCATGTATACCAAAGAAAAAGAATGAAGGCAGAAAAACTGTCATTATTCTTGAGGAAGAAGTGAGGTTAATTGGACTGTCATTGAAATAAATGGCTAACAGTTTTTTGAAAGTAGACAAAGTTTGGAAACTTTGAATATTGGTGGTGCTAAGTAAACAGAGAAATGAAAATTCAGTGAGATTGGGCTTCCACAAAGAATGTAATGCTGAAAAGAACCACTGCAGCATTTTGGCTTGTCAAAGGTCATCTGGGTGATAACCCCCACCTCCATTCAACATTATGTTTTGGTCATATTTAATTGATGTACTTTGATAATGAAGGAGCTGAGAGAGAGAGAGAGAGAGAGAGAGAGAGAGAGATTATAAAAGGGTAAAAAAGAATTAATTAGACTTTGAAAAGAAGTAGAATAAGAATGAAAAGTCAAGGTAGGGAAAGTACGAAAAATGATAAAGGCAAATGGGTTAGAGATGTAAAGAACTAAGATCAGAAGTAGAGAAAGAAGAGAAGATCAGGCTGTGATAGAAGAAGAAGGAGGAGGCTTAATGAGAGGGGTTGCAGAAGAAAGGGCTTTAAAGATGAAAGGTGAATGAGAAGAGGTGTGGAGAGAAAGTTTTTGATGGGAAAGAGTGAGGAGATGGAGCTGAGGACGAGAAAAAGAAAAGGAAAAATAAATTGTGTAAATTAATAAAATAGGAAGAAAATGTAGGAAGGAAGAAAATTAAACTGGAAGAAGAAAAAGAAATAATAATAATAATAATAATAATGAGGAGGAGCAGTTGGAGGAGGGATTAGATAAAGAAGTTAAAGGAAGCATAAAAAAGACAGGAAAATAATGGGGAAGAAGAGATAAAATGAACCAGACAAAGAAAGATGAAGAAACATTTGCCTTTTGACCACATAGATATTAATAATTGTTATCAATAAATTTTGGTTTCATTGTTTATTTTGTTACTGTAATTTTGATAGATTAGATATCAAGAAACTTGTACAAAGTGCACTTTATCACAGGCAAAACTAATTCCCATCCATATTTATTGTAATTATGGGATATGAAAGGTTTTTTTTTTCTTCCTTCTTTATATTGTGATGTGTTGTAAAGAATTACAATAAAGATCAGGATAATATTTTCAAAAATGCATATGAAAAAAGGGAAAGAAAAGGGGGGGGGGAATCATCTGAATATTTAAACAAAATTCAACTATCATTCATCCATGCATTGAATATTGCTGCCACATCTGATCTGGTGTTCCTGCTATATATTTAGAGTTTCTTGATAAAATTCAAAGAAGAATCTGCAAAGTTATTGGTCCTAACCTGGCATTTCATCTTCAGTCACTTTCCCACCACTATAATATAGTGTCCCTTTGCTTTTCCTATAAATACTTTCATGGTAATTATTCTGATGAACTTTCCACCCCATATGGGGATTAGTTAGGACTTCATAGAGACTTTGAGGTATCACGGTGGATGTAGTAAGATTGGTAAGTAAGAATGTGTTGTTTTAGTGTAACGATTACTGTGGTATGTTTGGGTCAGTAATGTGCCTTGCTAAGTTTGAGATAAGACCGATTGAAGATAAGCCTTCCCCTATTCCCCCTTTTGGCCTTGTGCTACATTATCATATTATATTAAAAAAAAATATTACTTTCCTCTATGGTATGTAGAATTTCTGGAAAATCTCCTCAGGGATGAAGAAGAGACTTGAAGCAACAACAAAGTTTTAAAGAAAATAGAAACTAAAAGTAAACTTATACTTAACATCAGGAAGAGACAGTGAAATTTCTAGGGCATATAATGAGGAAAGAGAGCTTGGAAAATCTGATACTCTCAGGACAGATTGAAGGCAAGAGGGACAGAGGATAACATACTGAATAAACTTGATTAAATAGATGGCAGAACAATGTTAAGGAGAAATTTAAAAAAGACAAAATTTATTAAGATCTATGAAGGACAGGAAATTGTGGAGAGCCATGATCGCCTCCATCTTAAAGGGACACAGCACATAAGGAAGAAGAAGACTAGATTGGTGGCAAGATCTCTACATTTTACAGTAGAAATAGCTAGATCTAAAAATAAGCTCTATGCTAACAGTTTCTTCTATCACACTTCTCGCTTGTGGAACTCTCTTCCAGCCTCTTGTTCTTTTATTGTTCTCTCTCCTTCATAGTGTTATTTTTTCTCATATTCTCTAATACTCTGTAACTCCTTGCACATGAGCACAATTCTTACTTTGTGAACTTTTGGCCTTATTACTGTTGCTTTGCTTAGTTTTGACTTGCATATATATTGTTTGCTTAGTTTTGACTTGCATATACATTGTTTGCTTAGTTTTGACTTGCATATATATTGTTTACTTAGTTTTGACTTGCATATATATTGTTTGCTTAGTTTTGACTTGCATATATATTGTTTACTTAGTTTTGACTTGCATATATATTGTTTGCTTAGTTTTGACTTGAATATACAATGTTTGCTTAGTTTTGACTTGAATATACATTGTTTACTTAGTTTTGACTTGCATATATATTGTTTGCTTAGTATTATTTTGCCCTGATCTTTTTCCTCCTTTTCTTATTGTTTATTGGCAATTATGTTTGTTGAGTGTTTTACCAATTACACCATCAAGAAGCTGAATGCAATGAGTTATCAAAGGTATGAAAGAGTTTAAATTCAACAACATTCCTAGTAAGCCCTCAAAAACTGGTTTGCTAATATAAGACCTAATGACATTTACTCAAAGGATAAGCTGATAAAATTATAATTCTGCACTTTTATTTGGCTTTCTTTGTGTCTAAGACATATGTTCTCAGGGCAACAGACATATCTCCTTGATTTTCTATCAATTATTAATATTACCTTAAAAATTATTTCAGATGCCAACCCAACCAAAATTAGTGAACAAAAAAAAAAACTATTTGTCAGCATAAAATATATATATATAATTGTATCTACAACTGTGTGTATGGATATATACTGATATATATTCTATTAAAGAGCAGTGTTGTAATCTCTGGATTGAAATATCGGCTTTGTCTCAATTCAATAATATCCTTTGATTTATGTTTAAGAGCATTATCTGACAGAAATGTAATTTTGTTGTCTGGGTATAATATTTTTAAAGAGAAATTATACATATTAAATAAGGCACCAATAGACACTCTCTCACACACCTACATACATACATACATACATATATATATATATATATATATATATATATATATATATATACCATCTTTCATTTTTTGATGTTTATAAATTTATATATGTATATATACATATATAAATATATACATACATAATATATCTATATATATATATATATATATACACACACACACACACACGCACACACAATCTTACAGATTTTGTTTCATGTTTATTTTCATAGTGTTTTTTTTTACAATCTTGACAGATTTCATTATCTTTCCTTGATTGCATTTGCCTTTTCTACGACACAAACATTTGACTCAGCCCTAGCTTTTTCCCCAAACCAGAGAAAAAAAAAACTTGTTTACAAACTTTATTTTTATTTTCCCTTGTTAATACTTTGTTATTTTTAATTTTATTTTTTTACAAATGTGTGTGTGTGTTATTTATGAGTGGAGGACTTCTTTTGTATTCTGTTTCTTGCTTCAAAAGTTTTTCTTTTTGGTTAAGATTACATCTGTAGACTTGTTAGTTTTCCTGGATTTTTTCTTCTTCTTCTTCTTATTTCTTCTTTCATTTGTGTGCCATTTTCATCAACACTACTCCCCACTCAAAGATGTTTCATACTTGTAGCATATGTTATTCACATTATAAGATGAAGTTTATTGAGAGAAATAAAAATAAATATGATTTATGTAATGGATCCGAATTCTATTAAAATGTCTCAATCTGTCCATGTTTTTGTATAAAGATTACTTATTCTAGAAATTGCTCAAAGTATTGATTCCATTCTTTGGGTTACTTTTGCTTTGACCATAACTCTTCAACCAAACAAATTCTACAGTCTTCTTCAGGTATACAATCTGTATGGAAGATATATTCTATAGTTTCAAGAAAAATCATTATTTTCATTCAGTTGTTAAAACTATTTAACTCATCACTTATGTTGCTTTTTGCTGTGACAGTTACATTTCATCCAATCAAATCCTGTCCTTCCTACTCATTATTAATGTTTCTGTTCTTAATTCTTCCACACCCTTTAACCCCTTGTGACTTAGTGGGTTTACCGTCTTGCATGGGGTGATACCAATTAATATATATATATATATATAAAGAGAGAGATGGGTGTGTGAGTAGCATGACAGTTATCAGTGAAGAAAGTAGAATTGGCAACCAAATTTCAAATTCTAGCCTCATAATTTACTTTCAGATTAATGCCCTTGAGAAAAGCATGAATCCATCTCATGTCTCAATCATTTTGTTATATAGGAATAAAGTGTTGCTGCTGACACTTGAGTTTGAACATAGATCGCCAGTGAACAAACACAGGCAATCCCATTATTGAATTAAGTAGACCACGGGACCATAGAGGAAACGCATATATGGGAGGTAGCATGATGTCTAATTGATTGTATTTCTAGTCTATTCACTATACTATACAGATCACATTTCTATTCCATCTTCTATTACTATACAAACCGCTATTATCTACTCTATTCCCTATACTTTTCTCTATTTGGATCACTATACGGATTACTATTCGAACGAGTATTATCAGTGCGAGTGATATTCAAAGGTGTCTGACACCAGCCTTGTTCAATGGTGTACTAAAGTGGTATCTGTGATTACAAAGTCTCTACCACAATGAGCATTATGAAAGTGACGACGAGTATTCGTCGGCATCACAAAAATAGCTACAAGTGTTCGTTGACATCACAAAACAGTTATAGTTTAAATAACAGAATAGACTGGGCTCTTTAGCCTTGGGTGGCAGGCAGTCTAGAAGATTGATTACTCTGAATTAAAATCTGTGAAGAAGGCAACAGGAAACCACTCCAATACCATTTCCAGGAATCATGACAATTCATGGATAATTAAGAAAAGATAACAATGATTGCCTACATCAGGAAGAGTCAAGCCATTAAAAAAATAAAATAATCTCTCACTCTCAGTGTGTGTGTGTGTGTGTGTGTATATATATATATATATATATATATATATATATATATTTATATTAAGATGGAGAGATGCATATGATAAATATCTCTGTAGATATATTAACAAACTTTAATGTTTATTAAAGAATAATTCCAATTTCCAAACTTAATATGTTACCAATTTTATCATCTAAAATTTCTTTTACTTTCTTTTCTTTTCTTTTTGTTTTTTTTGGCATTTTAGATGTTTTCATTGAGATAATAAGATAATTCAATTATTAAGATAACATACTTTTTTGGGCGAATCTCATATGTTTACATGTGCAGAGGTCATATCTCGAAAATTTGGAAATGCGAAAAATTAATTTTCTATTTCTGTGGGCATGCCGTTTTCTTTCTGGGAATCTAATCTCAAAAAATGTTTTGCTGGATAAATGGAATGTGTTTTGTATTAGTGATTTTTAAGGAAAGAATTTTACTTCACATACGTAATATGTTTCTGGCTACTACTAATAATTTTAAGAATAACAATAATAGTTTTTTATGATAATAATTAGAGGAGTAATCTAAAGTAAATGCATTATTAAAAAATGGGCAGATGCAGTTGTAAAAAGTGGGTGGGGGAGTGCATTGCATAAACAAACAAAATAAAATATGGCACAATAAATTTAAAATATACCAGTTGTCCTCCTAGCAATCATAATAGGATCGAATGTTGGAGATAAAAAAAAAAAGTAAATTGGTTCAACTCTTTTGGAAGAGTTAATCAATGAAAAAGTATTGGGTGAGGAGAGAAATTTTAAATATTAGAAATTTATGAATGGTTCAGTTAGATCAACAAGATGAGATATTTTTGCTACACTGCTGGTTTCAAACAGACAGTGGAAATATGAAACTACCCCTCCAAAAAAACAACAGAATGGATCTAATGAAAATTTATCATAATTATGAAATCAGAAATTCTCATACTAGATAGAATATTGCTTAAAAAACAGGATCATTCAAATTTTACCTCTACTTACAGATGGTTATGATAATATCAGCCATTTCTTTATAAGGAAACATTTGGCATTCATTGATCAAGCAGCCAGTACCACTTTTGGTTGGAATTTATAAAATCTTTCTATTAAAACAATTTTTCAGGAATATTTATGAAATGTACTAACTGTTACTTCTTTTCCTATTATTAATAACAGTTTCCTTCCTAACCTTTTATTTGATACTAGCAGCATGGCTCGGCGTTGCCCGTGCTTGATTCAAAACATTTAAAAATTTATGTAAGCATCTATTAACATTATTCTGCATTTAAGTTTCTTAGCAAATATTGCAAATCCATCTAAAATTACATCATCATTGTTATGTTAAGAATCATTTTCTTTACTGAAAGGATGACTTTCATATTTCTCACTTTCACTATATATATATATATATTTATATATATACATATATATGTATACACACGCACACACCTATATATCTGACTAGCAGCATGGCCCGGCGTTGCCCGTGCTTGATTCAAAAATCGTACAACTCATACAGTAATCGCTATCACTTGTCTTAAAATATTTTTGCCCTTCCTTGCCTTTAAAGGGGTGCCCTTTGCAGTGCTGATGTTGCTACATGCCTTTCTTCTTGCCTATCTCACACTGTGAATTTTTTCTAAGCTCTAAGCTAAACATTAAATCTGTTACGAAAAAAGAACTAAACAAAATGAACACAAAATGATCAGCTTTAAAAAAGGACTCGTAACTGGAAAAACCGAATGAAAAAAGAATGTTAACAACAAATACTTTTTCACACCCAACCCAGTTCTGCGGAATCAGAATCAACGTTGAGTTTAAGCAAGCGAATGAGCCAATTGGAGTAAAGTGCCATGCAGATTTAAATTTTTCCCACTTGTGACGAATGCAGCTATCAATTTTTTTGACATGCTAGTTAACATTTGTGTCAGTCAGCTGTTGGCTCTCACGCTGGCCAATAGAATCTTCCTGCCTATTCGTGGCAGCCAGCTGTAGGCTCTCACTCTGGCCAGTAGAAAATGGCCGCAAACTACATGAAAACTGCCATAGAAGCATGAAAAAATCGATTATTTCCACTATCGATGGGAGTTGGGAAATTCAAAATTGGTCTTGGCCTTCCCACTAACTTGGAGCATGTGCATGTAAATTTTGGTGCAAATCCATCAAAAATTGCGGCCGTGCATTTGTTATACATGCAAGCACATCCTGCCTTTTATAGATAGAGATAGTGTGGAATGTCAACATGTTGATTATATCATTATCATCTCTTTGAGTTACATGTGATATCCATTTTAGTTACTGCTGCTGTCGGTCATCCTCAAGTGATATAGTTTCTGTTATTTGGTACAGTTCTTTGTGATTCTATAGTGCCAGTTTTCAAGTGATGTGGGTTGTATTATTTGGTGCAGTTCTTTGGTTGTGATACTGGAGTTCTCATGGAGTTCACATGTGAAAATGACTTAATCTAATGACTTTTCTTTAAAAGAAAAATTTTATAAATTATTACCAATGGTAGCACTAGCTGCTCAGTCAATGAATGCTGATTGTTTTCCTAAAAATAAACTTGGAAAGTTGAGTTACTAAAGGGAATAAAGGGTTCAGTTTAACATCAGAGCATACAAATGTTGTGAATATGATAATAAAGATGAGGACAACCGTCTGAACAATGTAATTAGTGTAAGTACCTATCTAACTAGTTTGTGTGAATGGATGGCAGAGTGGAGACAAAGAGGGATGATAAAGAGTTAAATGTGGCAAAGGATAGGAAACTGTGAAGACCTATGATTTTTTTTTTTATTTCACTCCAAGCAAGACTGAAATTTCACTTAGTGTGCAGGAGGTTACAGGGAGTGAAAATGAAAGATAATACTAAGGATACGGAAGATTGGGGAAAGGACAAATGGGATTCAAGAAGATGGCGATTAATGTTGCATTTAAATTTTTGAAGATTGAAGTTATCAGGGAAGCAAGAAAAAGGGAGTTCCAAAGGTGAGAAGTGCAAAAATGGAGTAGAAATGGTGGTTGCATTTCGCTATTTCATCAGTAAATGGGTTGAACCAAGATGCCAGTCTAGTAGCACACTTAAATTCATGTAGTCGAGTCACCAGGGAAAAAAGCTCACTAGAGCAGTTGCCATGAAAATATTTGTAGTAAAGACAGAGGGAAGCCATGCCACATTGGTGAGAAAATGACTGAAGTCGAGATGTCATGATTAGTTACATTACAGATCCTTCTTTGGAATTTGTTAAGAACCTCGAATAGCAGGAGCACCACCTCAGATATGGCAGCAGTAACTCTCTACCTTGATTTGCTCTTAGCCTTGTATTGGGTAAACATTGCTAAAAAAATAACCATTAAGCCAAGTTGCTATAATTAATTTAAAACCTTATCTTTCAGATTTCATAACTGGCTTCTTTTTATTTTTGCATCTTTTGTTTTTAAAGTTTCATAGTTATTTTACTACATTGTTTTAGTATTTATACCTACTTGTGCGGATCTTGATAGTCATCAGTACTGTGATTGAGATTGGCATTTTAGAGCAGCTATGACACTAATTGAGATTGATGCTATTGTTTTGCATCATGTCAAAGTCTATGCTTATGTTAAATCTCTCAAAACAGAGAAATCAATGGTTTTAACCAAGATTTTTTAGCATTAAATCAGCCGCATCTTTCCCCTGTCAGTTACTCAATTTTTCTTTATTTTCTAATCGTTATTACTTACTTTTTATGAAAAAATTCTTCTTTCAAGATTTCTTTAGTTTTTGGATTATTCTGATAAATTATCAGATCTTATAAGTCTGGCACAAGGTCATTTATGTAATAGGAACAGGCATTTAAAATAACGTGGAATCAAAATTTTCCTTAGCAATTTTCAGGAGCAGACAATCCTTTATCAAATCCCTTCAGGCTGATGCTGCAAAATAACAAAAAAATATCACATCATTTGAAGACTTCCAATTGTAGCAATAATGAAAATGAGTAGCCCATGAACTAGAAGAGAAAATAATCATATAATCAATCTTTCATACTGCCAAAAACAAAACAAAAAGCTTGGGAGAGAAATTCTATCAATATTAGAAAGAGTTATAACATTTACTGGACTTGGGAAGTCTAACTTCCTGAAAGATTGTTTTAAGATTTCAACTGACTGTAACACTTTTTGGTCAGTGAATGCCAAATGTTTCTTGTATGGAAACAGCTAATTTCACCATTGCCATTACCAATAACATTTGTAGGCAACTTTCATCAATTCACAGATAAACAAACTTATAGACACAAGGTGTATATACAAGTAAGTATGAATAGATCAACAACAGTACTTTACAATATCAACAGGCTTTGAATGTTTCTGCGATGTTTCAAGATCAAAGTAACTACAGTTTTTGGTCAGTCTTGAAACTTCTGTGTAAATCCTCTTTTTATATTTCTATATATACATAACTTACATTATTTACATCATTTGGACTGTTATCCTCATCTTCATTGCCCGGTATTGAACTCTTTGGGTCTAGTCACTGGATCTAACCAACTTCTTTATCCACTGGTGGATAAAGACATTGGTTAGATCCGGGCCACAGCAGTGGTGAGCAAAACTTGGAGAGTTGAGTTAAAGGGAAATAAGTAAGACATCTGGAGGAGGCATGGCACGTGAAACTAGAACAACCTACCGTGGTGGACAAAATAAAGAGTTTGGTTCAAAATTCCAATCACCTGAATAAGGCTGAGGTGTACAATGGCCAAAACGTTGTGAATATGGCAATGAAGATGAGGATAACAGTCCGAATAATGTAAATAATGACAATACCTCATTTCAGAGATATAGACAGATATATACATAACTTTACATAAATGATCTGTCTAAGAGTATACTCTGATCATTTGTGAATATCTATGCTGATGATACAATGGTATATGGGTGCACCTCCAAAACACTAGATGACCAGAGCTTGCCAACTGATCTCTCCTCTGACCTAACTCTAACTTCTTACTTGGGGAAAAACTGGCTGGTTACATTCAGTGCCTCAAAATTCAAACCAATGACATTCCATTGTTGCTGATTAGACCCTGAACTATTACCAATCACAATGAACAAATGTTCCCTCATGGAGGCCCCATACCTTGAGCATACTCAGCCCAGACCTCAAGTGGAACTCATACATATGATCCATCACTAAAGATACTGGAAAAATGTTCTGTTCCCTGTACGACTCCAGTAAGTACCTGATGCTGCCTGCTATTCTCTACCTTCACAACAGCCGAATGAGGACATAAATGGAGTACTGTTGCCATATATGAGCAGGATCTGTCCCATCTTCAATTTTCTATCTCAACAGGATCCAAAAGTGTCCTTGTGGGTGATAATTATTTTCCACCCTAAAGCTCCTTGCTCACAGATGAAACGTCATAAGCTTCTCACTGCTCTCTTGCTATTTTCATGGAAAGTGTTCAGATGAATCATATTCCTTAGTTCAACCAGTTCTACCTTCATGACTAGGACCCACCATACTATGCTCATTCCATTTGTATTCTATTGGGGAGATATAAGTTCTACTCAAGCAGCTTCTTCCCAAGAAATGCTGCTTTGTGGAACCAACTCTCAAGAGGATGCTTCTCTGATGACTACAATCTTAACCTGTTCAAGCGTAGTGCTATTATCTTCCCAATATGTCCCCATAAACTGTGCCTCTTACTCTGTAAACCTCTACCTTGAGTGACTCCTGGGCCTTGTACAGAATGAACATCATTGTAAACAAAAAAAAAACACACACACACACATAATCTTCAGACCTAAACATTGTATTGAAGCATAAAACAGACTGTTGACCACTTGGTGTTGACCTCAGTGTCCATGTTTATATTTGCATTCACTCTATCTTTGATATTGAGCAATTTTACTCATAAATAGGCACACCATAAAACTATATTTTTATCATATATCACAAAAGATGGTGCTACACCAAAAAACAGTTGAGCACAAGAATTTTGGAATATAACGTTTTTTAAGACAAGCAGTCTTTGTAATTATAATCCTTAATGTGAAGACATACATCATTAAGAGCAATAAATAAAATTAACTGTTCATTTGTCTCTACTCTGACTCTGAGTTTCAATATCTAAGCTCTGATGACATAAATAATTACCTAATACAGTGTAACCCGGATATAAGAGAGTTGTCAGGACTGGAGACAAAGTCTCTTATATCCGGGTTTATCTTATATCCGGGTTTGGTCTATTATATATACATTAACACAGGCTCTAATTTTGGACCAGAGAAAATCTATCTTATATCCGGGTTTCTCTTATATCAGGGTCTCTTATATCCGGGTTACACTGTACATATAACCAAGCAAATTCAAATAAGTTTACATTATGAAAAAAGTCATATTTTAAGGAAAATCCAATTTTACAATCACATCTCCTAAAGGGTGGATGTAATTATACGAAACTCAGAGTAAAGACAAGGGAAGTAAAAATTTAATTATATACTTATACATGTGTGTGTGTGTATACAGGGTGTAATAAAATCACCATTGGCTTCAACCATGGCTGGAGATGACTTTAGAATCTCCTGCAGCAGTTCTGGACATCATCCTTGCCTTCAGTTCATCTTTGGTGTTGCAAGGAATTTTGTTGGTCTCTTGCTCAACTGCACCCACACATAATAATCAAAGGGGTTGCTGTCTGGGGAGTTAGGTGGCCAGATGTAAGGGATGATGTAGTCACAGAAATTGCCTGACAGCCATGACTGAGTTCTCCTGCTTGTGTGGCAAAGTGCAGAGTCCTGTTGCCAGACATAGGGCCAGCAGCCACCCTCTTGACCCAGGACTGCACTACCTCCTCAAAGCATGTGATGTAGGTTTATGCATTGAATTAGAGGCCATAACTGAGAAATTAGGAAGTTATTGTCTAATCAGGACGTTCAGAGTGAGTTTTCCAAGCTGCTGTACCTTCATAATCACCATTAGACTCATCCAACACTTTCCAAATCCTCTGCATTATCCTCAGATTGACATCCAAATACTCTGAAATGATTATATTGGAGCTTCTGGTGCGAATGCCAAGCAGTACAGCATTTCATTTCCAAAATTCCGGTTGCTCTTTTTCTCGCAGCTGGTGCCCAACAGACCCTACTATAATGTGCAGTCAACAAAATCAAAAACAAACAACATGCATGCATGAAAGTAAAAATATCAAATGGCGACAATTTACCCATCGCACCCTTTATATTCATGATCCAATCAGACCAACCCCTCCATCCAAAAATGAAGACCATATAAACTAATCATTAGTACGAAAAAAAAAAAGCCTGCCAGTTCAATGCAATGGATATGACAATGCCAGCAGAGTAAAGAGAATAAGAAATTAGACATATACCAGAACTTTGCTCGGTAGCTAAGAATAAATATGGAATGTGAAGGTTAAAATCATGCCAATAATAGTAGGCACACTGGAACTCAGCAATTGAGATTATCTGGATTGGAAATTGAGTAATGGTAGCAACTCTACAAACTCCAATGTTACTGGGTCAATAAGGATACTGTGAAGGGTGATAGAGATTTTAGGAGACTTGGCGTCCCACGATCTTCAGTGATGACCATATTCATCTGGTGTGAATATTCAAATGCATGAAGTAAGATGGTACAAATGAAAAGATTCAAAATTGAGAATTTCCTACATTTTACTAAAGTAGACAGTAAACTCTGCCTTTTCTTTCATCCTTTCTTTTTATGCATGTTTTTTTTCCTCACTAAAACCAAACAGAACCTCTGATATATTATTCTTCCATCTTTGCTTGCAGTCAAAACACAATGGTCTATATGAGGCAATGGCAGAGCATGACATGTACTAACTTACTCTCAGAAGAACAGAATCATGATATTGATAAGAATTGCTACAAGAATAATGTTGCTTTGTTCCAATAGAATTGCTAACAATGAAATCAGTAATATTGATTATTATCAATGATTTTGATTATAATTGCAATAAAGATTGGGATATTTTTACTTTTGTTGTTGTTGCTTAAGGAAGCAATGATCCATCATGGTGTCCTTAAATTGATTATAAACTGGACTCTGCAGGAGAAATTATATTGTAAATATCTTTTCTCATCCTTCCTTTGGAGAGGATCTGACTAGGAAATTAAAAAAAAAAGAAAGTTCTGAATTAAATGAGTCAATTCAATTAGTTAACTTAGTCTGTTTGACAATGGTCTCTATCAGTTCATCTCATCAATACACATTCTTGGAATTTTTTGTAAGGTACAAAATGCATATTATGAACCTAACAAAAAACAGATCTACTATTTACAAAAATATTGTGATCAGAAAGTGTGCCTTTTGTTAAGCACAAATCATGTAATACTAAAGAATTTAATTGAATCTCAATATATAGACTTGAATAAAACTGACAAGTTTATTTATAGAGAAAAAATTGTAAAAAGAAAGAACACACAAGACAATGTAATAAATGTTTGTAAACAAGTTAATGTAACATGCAGAAACATGTTTTATGTATCCATAAAGACTATCACAGGGTATACAAAGCAATATAATCTAATAAAGATATACACAAGGCAATATTATAAATTCATGCATAAGACAATGTAATGAATTCACTCCTCAGATAATATTACACATCTACTGATATGGATGCACTGACCACAGAAGATAGAGGTTTTAAAAGTTTGTGGATTCCGTGTACAATATATTTTATTGTGAAAAAATTGGCCAATTTTTTTAGAATGTTTACGATTTACTTCTCTTTAGATGATAGATATACCATATGAACTTCAGCTTATAATGTCTGTTTTTATTAGAAATATGACTTATTTGGTGATTTGATATTTTATTAGCTATCTCAAAGTGTGTACATCATATGACTAAATATATATAATAGTAGAGTTACTGATATTTATTTTTTAATTTCAGATATAGAAAGATTGCCATGGGTCATAAGAAAGATATCATAATCTCAAAAGAGAAACAAGATATTGTAATGTTATTGAATGATGGAAACAGAACATTGCAAAAAAAAAGTTGAAAAGACACCAGGAGACAAAGAACAATGAAAAAGAACATAAAAATATTGGTAGGAAAATAAACACATTTTAAGAATATAAAAAAATGTTTGAGGGAAAAATAGGGTAATAAACAAGAAAAGTGAATTGACCAACAAGAAAATATTTGAAGAGGCTGATGTTGCAAATTCAGAGAGAAGGAAAATATACAAAATATAAAATATTTCAGGTGTATATAGAGCATTATCATGGCAGTTTCCAGTCTGTAACAGGATATGAAAATACATTTTGTGCACTTACAGCATTAGCTACCAACCACAGGGACCCAGAAATACTCAACTTCTTGGGAGTGGTCAGCTGAATCAGAAGAAATACTGGTGATTCTGAACAGACTTCACAGAAGTATTTTTGGTGATATGCACCAAGTTCATTTCAATCTGTGATGGCTCTGAGGCTTATCAGCCATTAAAATCTCAGGATCAGTGCCACTCTCTATATCAAGGTACTGGATACAGTTGCCAAACCAAAAGAGTTGGTCATATGCATTCCAGCAGGAACTCTGCTCCTTTCCACGTGGCCCAAGAATGGCATAATGAGAATTTCCAATCATGTTCTTTTTAATCATTTCACACCAAGCAAGATGATAATTCCACTAAGACACAAGGGGTTACTGGGTGTGAAAGAGAATGAGAAGACTTTAGTAAAGAGAAAAGATAATAAAAGAACAAGATTCAGGAAGACAAAAGATGGCGATTGGTATCGTATTTAAATTTTTGAAGAATCTAAATGGCAGGGAAGAAAGAAACCAGAAGAGACTTCACCAGGTGAGAAGTGCAAGAAAAGAAAATATTAGAAAAGAACATATGGTTGCATTTATTCCAACCGTAATAGTAGTAAGACTTAGTTGTTAATTTATTAGTATGCTTAAAGTCGTGCAGTCAAGGCACCAAGGAGAAGAGTTTATTGGGATAATTGCCATGAAAATATTTATAAAAATACAAAAGGAAGCCATATCATAGCAGTGGAAAAGTAATTGAAGTCGAGATGCCAGATCAGGAATTATAACATTACAGACACTTCTTTAGATTTTGTCAATAATCTCAAGATAAATAGTAGGAACACCAGGCCAGATATGGCAGCAATATTCAGTGCATAGATTAATGGTAGATTTATAAATGTGCAAGATGGATTTTGACAAGAAAAATTGTCTGGCACAATACAGTTAAACAACTTTCCTAGCAAACATGTGAACTTTCAGCACTACTAAGTTGAATTGCTTGAACTAGACCATACAGGGCTTTGTTAAGAGGGAAACTAATTAGTGACCAAAAAAACAAGAATACAGTGAAGTTCATAATCATGGACATAAGAGACAATGGGAATAATATAAGACCATCCTTAAGACTATGAGTTATTTTATTCAATGTCCTTTTTCCTGCTTTTTATGGTCAGGAGCTACCCAATCTTCACTTTCCAGTATGGATAGAATCCAAAAGTGTCTGAGCATTCTTGTAGGTGATGAATCCTTTTCCATCTTGCATCACAAGTCTCTCGCTATTTCCACAAACTACATTCCTTAGTTCCACCAATTCTAACTTTCACAGCTACAACCTGCCTTACCCAACACATTGTAGTGAACCACCCTCATTCCCTTCGTATTCCATTGGTGAGATGTCAGTTTCACTAAGGCAGCTTCATCTCATGAACTGATGTTTTGTGAAACCAACTCCCAAGAAGATGCTTCCCTGATCACTACAATCATAACCTGTTCAAGTCTAAGGTCAACTGCTATCTTCACATACCCCTATAAATTGTGCCTCTTACTCTGTAACACTCTAACTTGAGTGGAGGTTAGGCCTTGTATAGGGTGAATTTTATTGTAAAAAAAAAAAAGAAAAGTTGAACTTATGTACAAATTATTTTTGGAAATGAACTGATTTTTATTGAATAACTTTGGATTTTTTTTTTTTTTCATATAATTTGTTCTCAATTACCTGGTGCACACTACATATAAGTAAATATATCAATAACAATATTGTATCAATATGATAAGCAATTCATGTTAAATGTAAACAATTCCAATAAACGATTCCATCATCATTCATTGGATGTGCAGGTAGTGTAATGAATATCAGCGATGAAAGTGAAATTGGTGAGTTAAGTTCAAATACTAACCTAGTCAGCTGCATTCACTTTCACACAAATAGCCTTGTGAAAGGCATGAATCCATCTCTGCTCTCCACAGCTATGGGTTAAATAGCAGGATAGAATAGGATAACTAGTCTAAGAGAAGGAAAACTCTGAATTCAAAACTGATGATGATAGTGAGAAAACACTATCTTTCTCAGGAAGACATGGCAATTCAAAACTAAGGAAATAGAATCTGTGGAGAGCCATAATCACTGAAAAGAAAGGCTGCTCTAAATTCCAAACTGTGAGGAAAGCAATGGGTTGGTATGTAAATTCATTTTCTACAGCTTATCAACCCTTATTACAGGTTATTTAAAGCCAAAGATTATTTTTACATTGTAAGAATTTTTTTTAGGTAATAATGGTTTAGTGATACTAATTTTACTAACCCATAACTGGAGTAACAAGAGGTGGATTCCTACCTATGTGTATTTGTGTGTAAGTGAATATAACAAACCCTGTGAACTCGGTTCTCTAATTCCAAGGCAGTATCCATTACACCACCCACACATCCATGTTTACTGCACTTGGTATTCCAAGCAGTCACCCATCTAGGCACTGACTAGATTTGACATTGCTTAAATTCAGTGATCATACAGACGGCAACAGGAAACCACTCCACTATCTTACAAGTAATAAAGAAAAGGAATCTGTGGACAGGCATAATCAACTATATTCTGAAGGGATATGACATTAAAAAAACTTATTCAGATGAACTTGAGGATTTTCTGTTATTCTGACAGTAAAAAGAAAATAATTATCTAGGAACTGGTTCTTCATCAGAAAAATGTGGAAATAATTTACCAGTAGTATTTAACATCAATCCCCCACCCCCAGTAGTAGACACGCAACTTGTCCAATGCAGTTTAAATCTAGCCCAGGCAGGCTTTTTTGTGTCATAATAAGAAGGAAATCTAGAAGTCCTCAGCTTTTCAAAACAGCAAATATATATCACTGACCAGGCTAAAAATGGATAAAATCTAAGAATTCAAAGAATTTTGCAACCAACTGAATTATTGTTGATGTCCTGAGATAGAAATGATGAAAAAGGCTTTTGGAAATTAAGATATAGAAAGCAGTAATGGTTGCAGAAGGGTGATACCAAGATAAGGAAATCTGAAGAGTGAGCTACTGTGATCTTCATTCCAACCGTAAATGATAGATCATTGCTTTAAGTAAAAGGTTTTTATCTTGAACAAACAATAGTTGACAATAACGGTGTTTTCTCTCTCTTTTATATTGAACTGATAATGGATAAGGTTGCCAATAATGATATTTTTTTGTGTCCAGCTTGGCTTGGGTAAATATCTATGATATTAATAAAGAGAAGAAAAATGGTGTGTGAAAAAAATGGCAAAATGCATCTTGATAATGAGCGAACAGATTTGAATAAAATTTCAAAGTTGTCTTGTTGTCCATCAAATTTGTGTGTGACTATCAGTATATAAAACATTCAATGGCATTTCTTGGTTGATAAGGGTATTCTCTTTTAAAGTTTGGAGTACCAACATCGACATTTAAGCTTTCATGTTAACTGTCACGAATTTGGCTGAGTTTCCCACTCTATTTATAATTATCTTTTTTATTATTTGTTCACCTGACAGAAGACTCAAGAACCAATCATGGTAGAGTGTTAATGAATGAATTTATTGCATGAATGTAAATGGAGGAAAAGTAAGAAGTGCCATTTATGAAGGTATACAGGATGAGATAGATAAATTATCATCTAACTCACACAAAAATGAAAATAACACTGACATCTCATTTTTAACAGATATATTTATCAAAATTACACAAAAATATCTTGAAATACTAATTAATTAGTTAATTTATTCAATAAAATCGCCATTGTCTTCAACCACAGCCTCCAGACAGCTTTGAAATTTCCTGCAACAATTTTGGATGGTCTCCTTGTGTAAGTTGGTGAATGCTGCCATAATTCTTGCCTTCAGTTCGTATTTGGTATTACAAGGAATTTTGTTGGTCAACTGCACCCCATACATAATAATCAAGGGCGCCGCAGTCTAGGGAGTTATGTGGCCAGATTTATGGAGTGATTTGGTCCCAGAAATTGTCTGACACCCATGACTCCTGCTTGTGTGGCACAGAATCTTCCAGCAAGAAGAAGAAAAATATTTTCACTGATATCTCATACATCCCAGCATCCCACTTTCCAAAATCTACTTTCGTGTCCTCTTTCTAAATTCTCATTCTCCATAATCTTATCCATGGTCTGAAATCTCTTTCCTTTCAATAGTGATTTTCAACTTTGATCATCTGCTGCTTCATCACATTCTTCTTAATCTCATCCATGGGCTGTAATCCCTTCCCTTTCAAT
Organism: Acanthosepion esculentum; assembly: GCA_964036315.1. Classification (NCBI taxonomy): domain Eukaryota; kingdom Metazoa; phylum Mollusca; class Cephalopoda; order Sepiida; family Sepiidae; genus Acanthosepion; species Acanthosepion esculentum. Next base: position 50,113,227 of record OZ038487.1, on the reverse strand, counting down.
GGCAATTTTAGCTTTGAGGAAGACAGATACTGTTGTTCACTCAAAACAAAGTCTAAGAGCCACTCAAGGTAGAGGGTTACTGAATTAGTTTGTTGTTCAATTGTTAAGGGAAGAAATGCATATTATGGAGATATGTAGGATAAATAACTGTTAAACTTGCAAAGGTTAAAATCATGGTGATCAGGAAAGTATCCTCTTGGGAGCCTGTTCCACAAATTAACAATTCTTCAGAAAAATCTGTCTGAAGATAATTTCCTCCTTACCAGTGGAGTATGAAGGAAATGTGATACGTCAACCTTGTGTAGGTAGTATGGCAGGTCCTATCTGTGAGGGTCTGAACTAGTGCAAATAAGGATTGTAGCTTGTCTGAACAGTTGCCATGAAAATAGCAATAGGTTAACAAGAGGATAACAGCATTTTATCTGTGAGAAAGAGATTGTAAGGAGGAAAATAATTCATCCCCTGACAAGGCCATGTAAATGCTGTTGAACTATGTTACGGCTGGATAGTGAAGAGTGAATAGTACCAGCCCGGATATGGTACCAGTATTCCATTTTTGTGTCTGATCTGGTTCTTGTAAAGATAGACGATTTCTAAAGAAGTTAGATACTTTCTGGAATGGTAATTACATTTTATATTTTTTCTTGTGCACCATCATAGTGGACTGTTGATTAGGACATAGTAAAAAGCATCAGTTTATCAAATAACAATAAAATAACTTTTTTCTCTTCATTAACTTTATTGAACAACATTTTATTTACTGTTCTATTTCAATATCTTCTGTCATCTTTCAGGTAACTTAATAATGTCATCTTCTCGGATCATTTTATCTTTTTCAGAAAAGAACTGCTTCAGGTGTGTTCGTCAGTCTTCTAAGGAACTGAAATATGTTTTATTAAGAAAATTCTATAAAAACCCGTATAAATGCTAACTTGAAGGTACAATACTTTCTGTATATGTCACATGAGTGAAAGCATCCCAGGCTAAAGAAAGATTGTGCCTCTGACTAGAATTGAACCTGTATCATCTTTTTTCTGTTTCCCAGATGAAAAAGAGATACTGGTTCAATTCCTGTCAGAGGCAAAATCTTTCTTTAGTAAGACATCTCAATCTAGGCTGGTTGCTATTAATTTCACAGTTTAAGAAAATAAAAAAATAGGCAGCAACTCAAGTACGTGTACTCACTTGTTGAAAAGATAGCAAGGGTCACAAAGAACTACCCTAGGCCCCCAATCAGGTGTGTTTCTCCCTGTGTTCATCTTGTCTGATTTTCGCACATCCACACGTTGAGAGCACCTCCCTCAACTGGGAAAAACACTGGTGTTGTATAGCTCTCCCAGTCCCAGACCCATGCTGAATATTGGTTAATACCTGCCCAGTATTGTTCATATGCAAATAGTCAGTGCCACCTATTCTAAGTAGAAGGTCTTCTCTCAACAAAACCATTGTGAAAGGGGACGCAACTCCTGTTGCTTACATCACCCCATACAACTAACTCGGAGTCTTTTATCGGGCTGACCTGAGTCTCTGTTACAAATTGTTAGTTATTATCATTAGGTTTTCTTTGAATTCAGTCTTTGTCATTGTAATTATCAGCACACCATGGGTGTTTATCAATTCCACTTAGTCAACTGTTTTACAGTTCCTGTATGATCACCAAATTAAAAAATGCTCTAAGCCTGGATAAGCATGTGGTGTAATGAATACTATTATTGAAGACAAATCTTGCATGATAGCAGAGTTTTCTTATTAAAATTATGTGTTTGTCTTGTCTGGTTTTCACACATCGGCACATTGAGAGGGTCACTCTCTCGACTGAGAAAAACACTGGTGTTATATAGCTCTCCCAGACCCACGCTGACTATTGGCTAATACCTGCTCAGTATTGTTCATATGCAAATAGTCAGTGCCACCTACTCTAAGGAGAAGGTCTTCTCTCAAAAGCCTATTGTGGAAGGGGACACAACTCCTGTTGCTTACAGCACCACATACAACCAACTCAGAGTCTTTTATCGGGCTGACCTGATTCTCTGACAAGGCAGATTTTTTTCCCACAGTAGGTTGCCATTTCTTTCTGCGGTAGACCAGTTGCCATCCAAGGCTATAGAACCCAGTCTGTCCTGCTATTTACCGATAACTGTGGGGAGAAGAGGAGGATTTATACCTTTCCTAAAAATATTATCACGTACGTGAATATCATTCAGTTATGTGCCATGCATGATACACACTTAGGTGATCATGTATCTTTCGATATATGACTAACGAGGCAGATTTTTTTCACGCAGTGGGTTGCTATTTCTTTCTGCGGTAGACCAGTTGCCATCCAAGGCTATAGAACCCGGTCTGTCCTGCTATTTACCCATAACTGGGGGAGAAGAGGAGGATTCATACCTTTCCCAAGGATATTAGCATGTATGTGGATGTAATGAATTCGACTGGAATTCGAATTCAGTTCTCTGATTCCTCAGCTGTTACACCACCATAAATATTATTTATAGTAATAAGAAATATATATATATATGTCTACTTTTCTATTACTTCAAGCAATAGTTTTAGAAGATACCTATTTTTTTCCAGTAGACACTCCATTTGTTTTAAACAGTGTTTATTTCATTTACCAAGCTTTGCACTTGAGAAAACTTACAAAAGAAAATGTGCAGGAGAAACCACCATCTGATCCATCATGTTTTGACAACTCGGCTACAGAAAGAGAGACAGATAGACAGAGTGGACATAGGGACCAGTACTGTATGGTAACTGGCAGTTTCACCTCCCAAGTGATCTTCAGATCTGAAAATCACTTGAGACATGAAACTGATAGTCTCTGTCTCTGAAACTGAGCAGTCTTCCTCGATAAATATTGCAAATTTTTGACAATGTATATGAGTGTGTGTGTCTTTTGAGACATTTTTGGCATTTGAATGCCAAAGAATAACATAATGAAAATTTTCCTCAAAGGAAGTGTAAAGTTAGAAAAAAAGTTTTCATGTTTTGCAAAGAAATGAAGAGATGAAAAAAAATCAATTAAAAATATATTTTTTAAAAATTTCAAAGTAAATATTTTGCAGAATCACAAGAAAATTCACTAAATATTTATCCCTTGCCAAAAAATAATTTATGCATAAATATTTTCAAGTTTCAGTTTAAAAATAAAAAAAGCAAATTCTTAGTCCATAGACTAACATATATTTGAAAATTTAAAAAAAAAAAAGCATGCTGATATGACAGCTGTTGCATTTCAGTCAAAAACTATCTCTTTGTATGTAGAAACGAAACACTCCTTCTGCTATCAAACATCAGAAGCAAACTTAAGATGAAGAGAAGGGTAAACATAGAAACATGAAAAGAAAGAAACTGCCATATTATTTCACAATTTTTTCTTTTATGAGTCATACAATCTCGTTCTCTGAGAAAAAACAAAAACAAAACAAAAATCACTTATTTTGATAATGGTAATATTATCTATTTCCTTATAGGGAAACATTTGGTATTCATTGACCAAGCAGCCAGTTTTTCATTGAAATTTATAAAATCTTTTTCTTAAAACAATTTTTCAGGAAAGCAGGTTTCTCATGTCCAGTAGCCATTAGAGCTCTTTACATTATTGATGGGGTTTCCTTCTTTGCTTTTTGTTAGAACTAGTCTGGAACATCAGCATTTTGGTTATGCCATTATTTTCTCTTCGAGTTATATATAATATCCATTTTAGTTGTTAATGTTGTTGAAAGTCCTCCAGTGATGTGTCTTCTGTTAATTGGTACAGTTCTTTGTGATTCTGTAGTGCTAGTCCATTAAGATTTAATAATTAGTAATTTTCAGATTCTGTGAAAAAGCAGATCAAACAATAATGATTAACAAAAAATATATTTAAAGATTCACATGTGAAAATCAAATAAGACAAGGATAATGTTAATATTAATTTCCTTATGAAGAAACTGTTGTGGCCTTGTTAGGGCCAGAAATAAAGACACAAAAAGAGGAATTGAGTTAAACAAATATATTAACTGAAACAGTAATACAAACATATACAAACGAGAGTGTTACAGCAAGAATGTTCAGTCTGACTATCACAGCTGACTGCTGGAATCTTCCCTCTCCAAAAGGCAGTACCTGCTCCTATTTATAGCTGGGAGAGTCCATGCGTGTGTGGGTAAATTACCATAACAGAAAGCAGCCAGTTTTTCGTTGAAATTTATAAAATCTTTCTCTTAAAATAATTTTTCAGGAAAATAGGTTTCTCAAGTCAAGTAGCTGTTATCACTCTTTCCAGTATTTGGATGTGAACAAAAGTAAATAGAAAATTTACAAAACACAGTTTTTCATATCTGGATCTTCATACCAAGAATAATAGTGTATTAAAGTTTAGAATCAAAATCTACAGGAAACTTTTAAATTAAAAACAGCTCATGTATTGTTAGACTTGTAAAACCTAGATATCTTGCATTGCATCCAACTCCTTCAGAAATGTGTAAATTACCATCTATACACATTATTACAAATGATTTCAAGCGAGTCAATCCTTTTGGTCAATTCATCAGATTCCATAGAATGGCACGACAGAATGAGAAACAAAAAATTTTACAAAATAACAAAAACGATTCATTTTCACCAGCAGCAAAAATTAAAATTTTTAGCACATTTAACTAGAATTGAAAATAATGATATAATCAAGACGTTGACTCTCAACAAAAAAAGTTTAGAAGAAAATTCCCATCAACACTTGAAAGAGCAATAACAGTTGACTTTAAAAGTCTAATTTCTGGAAAAAACTGTTTTAATGGATAGATTTTATGAATTTCAACTGATAGTAATGCTAACTGTTCAATTAGTGAATAACTAATATTTCCTGTATAGAAACGGTTAATTTCATCATTAACATTGCTCATACGAAAAATGAGAAATTCTTCCATATTTTTTTTCATCAGTCAATTGGCCTTAAACCTGTTAAATTAATAAAAAAGTAGTTTTTATTTTCTTTTATGAATGACATTGTCTTCAGTAAAATTATAAAACTTTGCATTGTATTGTATCATCAAGCCAGATATCTCTTTTCAAAGAAGTTTTTTATCAATTGAGCTATTCTCCAAGATAGAATCTGCTTCATTCCAATAAATTCTTCATGCAATTTGATAAAAATTCTTCTGCATGTTCCTGAAAACCACCCAAGGATTTTTTTCTTTTCTTTGACTGGGTTGAATAGCTTTAGGATAGATAACATAATCAAGTTTGTCACTTAGTTTTTCTCATTTTTGCTCTCAGCATTCTGATGTTGACCTGAGTTAAGAGGGAATAAAACTTTTCATTTCAACCATATTATTCACAATTTTAGATATTTCTCCGGCTGCCTTAAAGCAAATCTTAGATGGTAACAAAAACAACCTTCTGTAAATTAATAAACACTTCTCCACTTCTTTATTGTATTTCTACATCTGCTGCAACTAAAATAAGAACAATGACTAAAATAGTCATTTTTATTATTATTTTAACTTTTATTGCCATAGCTATTATGATCATTAGTTTTACTTGTAGTTTTATTCTTATTGATGTAATAATAATCATCAACATTATTGGTATTAATATAATTATCAATATCAGTGCATTATTCTCATTATCAATATTATCACCAATATATTCAGTATCAACATTATTGTTATTAATATTATCATTAATATCAGTGCATTATTCTCATTATCAATATTATCATCAATATACTCAGAATCAACATTATTGATATTAATAATATTAATAATATCAGTGCATTATGGTTGTCCTTTGTAAGGATAAATTAATGAATTTCCAAAACAGACGTGCAAGACAAATTTATAGTGGTAAAATCATCGCAGAAGGGGAACTCTTATTCTCTCAACCTGTAGAGTTTTTATTTGGTGGCATGAGGAAGCATTAAAATTGGAGATCTTCAGGCAGCAGTATACATGGTCATTGGACCTTTAGACCTCATTTGCCTACTCTTCCAGGAATTGGATTTCACTGGTTTTGATCACCAGTCAAAGAGGTTTACTGGGGTGTGACCACTATTACATGCAAACCACTACTAATTTCCAAAACAAATTTCTAATGAAGCTTAAATAAAAGTGAAACATGTTAAATTTATAAATGTTTCCTATATGTTCCTTATCATTGTCAGATTCTAATCCATATTTGATCCATATTTTTCAAAAAATCCATATTACAACCAAAAACATTTGCAGTTTCTCTCTTCTTTTTAATATACACACTTTTCTCTTGTTGGAACTACTATAACCTCTTCCCCTATATATATATATATATATATATATATATTTTACAATTGGAATTAAGATACCTATAGTTAATGACTATTTTCACCTACAAATTTTAATTTTAAAATTCACAAGTTTTTTCAAACTGTTTATGGTATGAATTTGTAGGTATCTTAATTACAGTTTTAAAGAAAATTTGCTCTGTTTAATGAAAGTAAACATTGAGCACTCTTTTGTGAGTTAGTTTAACATATTTCAAATTGTATGTTGTGTTGATAGGACTTACCTGGATTATACCAACAGATTACTACCTGTGTGTGTGTCTGTATATATATATATATATATATATATATATATATATATATATATATATATATATATATATATAGTTGTGGTCAGAATTATTCACTCCCACTGAATATTTGTATATTTTCAAGGGAAATGTGAATATTTGTATTTGCTAAGTTTAATGGATACATGGAAAGTAATATTAAAAGCTACCACAGAGTGGTCCAAGTTACTAAGAGACTAGTATTGCAAAGTTTGGCAAGAGCGAGTAGAGAAGGTCAGAAATAGATCCAGTAGAGAAGCTTGTTGCTCAGATTGTCTAGGGAAATGAATAGGGAACACAATTTGAGTGAGGGATGAGGCAACAGAAAAATTTAATGTCTGTATACTGGCAATATCAGTACCTTTAGAATGTTTCAACCACATGGTGAGCATTAAAGTCACACTACATTACAAGAGGAACTGCACTTTTAAGAACAAAATAATTTGACTGTAGAAATATGGGACACAAGAGTTCATGTTGTAAAGTTAAAAAACAAAACAAATAAAAAGACAAAATTCAAGAGTACTGTAAATGTAGCATTGACAACAGACAATGCAGGCAAGAGTCAAAAAAGAAAATTTATAACTGTAAAAATAAATACAAGAAATATAAAGTTTCAGGTTGACACTGGGCCTAATTTGACTATTATAAACAAAGAAAAGTGGGAAAAAATCGGTAAACCAATATTAGTATTACCAAAAGAAATTGTTCAGGGTGTTACTGGGTAGAAATTTACATTTAAAGGTGACTTCACGTCAAATGTAACGTTTTATGGGAAAACAGTAATGGTTAAAGCATTCATGATAGAAAGAGCTTATAACTTTTTGGGAACAGGTTGGATTCAACTGTTCAATTTATGGGATTTGCCCATAAACTCTTTTTGTAATAAAGGGAATAGCCATATAGTAACTCTGAAAGGCTAAAAAAAGAATTGAAAAATCAATTTTCAGAAGTTTTTCTGAAGGGTTATAAAGATGTACTAACGCCAAGTTCCAGTTAAAGGAAAATGTGGTACCAATTTTTAGGCCAAAGAGGAATGTGCCTTCTTCAGCTTTCAATATGATAAACAAGGAATTAGATTACTTGGAAAATATGGGAGTGATCTTCAAAGTGGATTATAGGAATTGTGCCTCTCCAACTGTTTATGTGAAAAAGAAAAATAACAAAATTTGTGTATGTGCTGATTTCTCTACAGGGCTGAATGATTGCCTACAAGTTTACAATTACCCCCTGCCAAGCCCTGAAGAAATTTTCACTAAGTTAAATGGCGGGAAATACTTTTTAAAGTTGGACTTGTCAGACGCATATTTGCAAATCCAGATTGACAATGTTCAAACTGGTAACAATACCCACAAGAGATTATACAAGTTTAACAGATTACGTTTCAGAATTAAGGTAGCACATGGAATTTTCATCAAGTAATGGGCACAATGTTGAGTGATCTAAACTTCGTGATTGCCTACTTAGATGACATTTTAATAAAAAGTGAAAATCAAGGGCAGCATATTCAGCAAGTAAATGAGGTATTCAAAAAAATACAGGTTTAATTTGAATGTTGAGAAATGCAAATTTTTCATGACAAAAATTAAATATTTGGGCGAAATCAACGACGAAAACAGTAGGAAATCAGACCCAACCAGAGTAAGTGCGTTTAAAAATATGCCCTCCCCAACAAATGTGTCATCATTACAAGCATTTTTAGGTTTAGCAAATTATTATGATTTTTTGCGAACACCATTAAATAATTTACTAAAAAGACTCCAATTGGAACTGGACTGCATAATGCCAAAAAGCATTCTAAAAATTAAAAAGATTCTAATGTCAGACTTGTTTCTCTCACATTTTGAGCCGAAATTAGAAATAATTGTAGTAAGAAACATTAGTAATTACATTATCGGTGCTGTAATTTCGCATAAGCACAAAGATGGTTTTGTATAAGTGATAGTACATGTGTCAAGAACTCTTTTATCAGCTGAGAAGAATTATAGCCAGATAGAAAAAATTTCACAAATTCATTCACAGTAGAAGGTTCACCTTACAGACAGACCACTGTCCTTTGTTATCTAGATTCGGATCAAGAAAAGATATCCTATCTGATACAGCAAATCTACAGCGATGGGGGACAATTCTGTTGAATTACAATTTTAAACTGGAATTCTTGCCATCAAAAAAGCAGATGGTTTGTCGAGACATATCTAAATTATGTGAACATTTACAAGATACAGTAATTGCTGCACTATGAGCTGGGAATTAAATTAAGAATGTTCTCTGCAATACTGTATGTGATCTACCATTGACACTGAATGAAATTAAAATAAAAGCTCAAGTGGATACTTTTATTAGAGAAAAAAAGAAGCATATATAGTGGAAATTGAAGGAGTAAAATTAAATTAAATTGAAAACTGATGGTGACCATATTTTCTTTATCTGTGATGAGGTCTTAATATGGTAACAGAGTGGTAATGCCTGCATCTCTTCAGAAAATGATGTTGAAAGAATTTCATACAGGTCATCCAGTTATCTCTAGAATGAAATCCCTCATGGGCAGCTATGCCTACTGGCCCACTATGGACAAAGACATAGAGAGATTGGTAAAAGCATGCAGAGGTTGTGTCATGGCAGCAAAATCACCACCAGTTAAATTCCACCCTTGGCCAAAAACAGACACACCATGGTCGAGATTACACATCAATTTGGCAGAACCAATAAATGGTGTCTATTACCTAATCATTGTCAACAGTTTTTTCCAAATGGCCAGAAATTTTAAAATGCAATAGTCCACCTTCTACAATTACAATAAACTTCTTGCATGAATTATTTGCTAGGTATGGTATCACAGATACCATTGTTTTGGACAACGGCAGGCAATTCACTGCTAAAGAAAGTTTTTGTAAAACTTTTGAAATACAACATATCAAAACTCCCCCCACCATCCAAAATCAAATAGGAAAGCAGAACACTTTGTTTATACATTCAAAAGGTCATTAAAAAACCAATGGAGGTGAAACTACGGATATTTTATTACAGCAGTTTTTACGTGTATATCGGGTGTCACCTAATCCTAACACAATATCAGGTATATCCCTGACAGAACTAATGTTCACAGGGACAATTAGATTGGTGTTTGACAAGCTGCAGCCAAATAAAAAAGATTGAAAACAAGAAAAAATCTGATACCCAGAAATACTTCCAACCCAGCAAAAAAAGTATTCTTTCGAACTTACAAAAATGGAAAGGAATGCTGGGAAGATGAAGTAGTCGAGAGACATATCGGAAAGTTATTGTACATGATAAAAGGTTTTACATGGGTGCATAAAAGTCATCTAACCCAAATGAGAAAAAGGTACTCGGATAAACAGAGCATCTGAGAAGAGAAGCCAATAGAGTTCCAGTAAAAAGAAGAGACAGAAGTATTGGATCTGAACCAAAAATGAAAAAAGTATAACTTCTATCGGAAATAAATCTCAAAAGGGGAGATGCTATGGCAAGAGCCAGTTACCCTCCTTACTACTATGAATGAACTGATCCATTCATGATAAGTAGTCCTGGGTAATTTTCTAGAAAGGAAAGAAAATAATACTATTGCAGTTACTTGTCTTCCAGAGTATTGAATACTACTATCATGACTGATTCTGTCAAGTTAAGTGTTGTGTCTTGCCAGAAAAAATAAAAAAATATTCAAAGTATGAATGAATGGTAGACATAGATATGTAAGATAGAATCTAGTGAGAAAAATTGTCTAGCATGACACAGTGAACCTGTGGTATTACGGCTAAGGAAAAAAGGGAACATGTGTGGCCACTTCAAGTGACTGTTATCATTTGTTTCTATTTCAAGTATATACAAATGTATTGGCTCTGTCTTATCCAATCAACATTGTCCTTACTGATAGCGTCTTGACTCTGTGTTAGCTAATCAGCATTGTCTTTACAACATATTATACAGCAAACTGTCTTTCTTAGCAATTGACCTAACAACAGATTGACTATAGTCTTTCCACTTCATGTCTGCCAAGACTATTAGCCTGAGACAGCATAATGAGTTACTCTCCTGGAGGTTAGCATCAGCCATACTAATGGAAGTCAGAAAGAGGTCTCTTAGATGATTAATAGAGAGCAGTTTACTTTTGGAGGTGCTAAGATATGAAATGGGTATTCTAAGGCCAACTTTAGCTACTTCAAACCATTGGCTTATGATTCTATCACAAAAAGAGGCTTATTTTAATAACAAGCACTTTTTTTAAAAAAATATCAATTTTTTGAAAAATTAACTCATTGAAAACAGTTGTTCCAGGGACTTCCATGGTTTTAGGGGTTCTAAATCTTAAGCTTCATTATTTTCATAGTAGATCCATTACTGATCGGATGATGGCATATATCATACTGCAAATATTCAAGGTGCCAAAATTTCCATTGTATATTTAGCAGAAAGAAAATGACAAGAACTCCTAGAAAAAAATAATAATGTAAAGTGGAAAGAAAGAACTAAGACAGAGATTCTGGTTGTCAACAAGAATAACTGCACAAGAAATGAGCTACAATTTCAAGACACCAGAATCAACCAAGTACAGAAATTTAATTGGGAAGTGTTTTAACAGATAACAGAAATGAGGGTGGCTTGCTACCATGTGCATGGCATGGTGGATCTTCGTTGTGAAGGTTAGGACTGTTAGAACTAATGATTGTAGTTTGTCTGAACACTTTCCATGGAAATAGAGATGTTACTCAATACTGCTTGTCTTGTGTTATTTGGAGAAGACTTAGGTACTACAAAGTAACCTCACCCTTCTCTTGGCATGCCATAAAGAACTTAGTAGGAAATGACTGTGATCTCCCTGATCATCAGGGCAACCAGGCAATTATTTATTTCCTCTTTTTAATTTTTATTGTAAAAACAGTGCCTTGAATAATAAAATCTGCCCAAGTCTATTTGCTCTTTGACAATACCAAAATAGTTCAACCTTGTTGCTTTGCTATGGATTTCGTTAATCGGACTGACTTCCTCATCCTGGTTGCTTTCCTCACAACGTTTCGGCCGTCTGATCCTCCGGCCTTCTTCAGGTGCATCTCGAACTCGGGAACCGTCGGTCTGGAATTTCGAACCCAACCCTTTATTGTTACGGGGGTAATTAAGGCCATCGCTGCTGCTACTACTGCTTGACGCCATCGTTGCTGCTGCTGTTGCTTCTATTATCGTTGTCACCGCTCTTGTTTGTCGCTGCCACTGCCTTTGCTCGGGATTGAACTCAGAACATCGGGAGAACTTGCAATCACTGTTCCAACGTCCTAGTCGCCTCGGCCATGTGTCACTGGGACGATCGTGTATGAATTTTTGGTATATTTAAACCTAAGTTGTTATTCTAGGTTCTCTCTTACGATTAGGGGTGCCCAAATCGTGTTCAGTTCTATACTTGGTCTGCTCAGGAGGTTATGTCCTAGCATGTGAGCTGTTTCTTTGAGTTTTCTCACTTTCCAGTGGGGCTCACTGTTTATTATTTTAACTTCATCCCAGAGAGGGCGATGGTCACCCTTTTCCTTCCATACATGGTAGGCTATACCCGACTTTTCCGTCTCCCCTCTAGTCACTGCTTTTCGATGTTCATCCACCCTTACTTTAAGGGGGCGGCATGTTTCGCCCTTGTAAACCTTGCCGCAGCTGCATGGGATGGAATATATGCAGTTCTTGGTCTGGTTCTTCTCTATGGGTGGCTTTACTCGGACTAGGTGTCTTCTTAGTGTTGATTCACTTTTGAATACCGTCCTGATGTTGTCAGACGGCCGAAACGTTGTGAGGAAAGCAACCAGGATGAGGAAGTCAGTCCGATTAACGAAATCCATAGTGAAAACCCCTCATCCCAAAAATATAGACAATTACTTGTTGCTTTGCTAAATTTCATGAAGATGTTTGAACTGAGAAAGTTGAGAGACAAATTACCAAGGAATTTTGAGGGAAAAGTAGTTAAAAAAAAAAGACCTAAAGATTTAAAGAAGAGACAAGAACAAGAAAAAGATATGAATAAAAAGAAAATGGTTGAGAAGAAAAAGAAGAAACTGTTTTAAGATGATGAAGAGAATAAAGAAGAAAAGTAAGAGGATATAGTAGGGAGTGGGCAGATCGTGAGAAAAGGATGAACAATGTCTGTAGGTATAGATTCAAGAGAAATAAAAAGAAGAGAAAATGTAAGGAGAAAAAACATAAGCAAAATAAAAAGGGATGCAAAAAAAATGATGAAGATATCAATAAAAAGCTAACCTAAAAGCAAGAGTGTGAGAAGAAAGATGTTGGGGAATCCTGAAGAATGAAAGTGAGAACAATAAATAGACAAAGAAAGCAAAGAAGAAAGAGAATAAATGAAAGAGAAAGGAAAGAAGATAATAACAGATAAAGAATTTGAAAGAGACAAATAAAGAAGAAATCAGAGTGAAGGAAAAGAAGAGATAAAGTATTAGAAAGAGGCAAACAAAGAGAATAAATGAAAGAGAATGAAAAAAAAATAAGAATAGATAACAAAGTACAGACAAACCTAAGAGAATAAATGAAAGAAAAAGCAAAGAAGAAAATAAGAAAAGATAAAGAATTAGAAAAGAACAAATGAAGGAGAAGACAAAGCAATGAGAGCAGATAAAGAATTTGAAAGAGAAAAAAAGAAAGACAATGAATGAAAGAAACAAAGAATTAGAAAGGGACAAAGAAAGCAAATAAATGAAAGAGAAGGCAAAGAAGAAAATAAGAACAGATAATAAATTAGAAAGTGACAAAGAAAGAGAATAAATGAAAGAGAAGGCAAAGAAGAAAATAAGAACAGAAAAAAATTAGAAAGTGTCAAAGAGAATAAATGAAAGAGAAGGCAAAGAAGAAAATAAGAACAGATAAAGAATTAGAAAGAGATAAAGAATGAGAATAAATGAAAGAGAAAGCAAAGAAAAACATAAGAACAGATAAAGAATTAGAGATAAAGAATGAGAATAAATGAAAGAGAAGGCAAAGAAGTAAATGAGAGCAGATAAAGAATTTGAAAGCAAAAACCAGAAAAAAACAGCTAGTTTGAATACAAAAGAATAATGGATAGAGAAAGGAAAAATAGAAATGAAAAACGATTAGTAATAGTGATAAAAAATAGAAAGAGATATAGAAATAGATAAAAAGAGAAAATATATTGTTTATTCTCACAGGACTAGCATATCATGAAAAGTCTTTTTAATTCAGAGATAGCTGCAATCCTCCTGCAAGGATTTGCCTGTGATAACTGCAGAATGACTTTCATCAACGTGTTTAGAAAATTTTCCAACTGATAATTCTTCATAGCAAGAGTTCAGGTGTCTCCGATTACACTCATTCACTCAAATTTCTTTGAATGGGGAGTTTCCAAACTTACCGAGAGATTTATTTTTTTGTTTTTCTAAAAGTTGTTATTTTCACTCATTTTTATTTTATGTTCAAATTCCTATTTCTATTAGACTTTTCTAATTTTTTTTGTTTTTGTATTTTTACTATTTGGATATTACTCTGGTGACATTTTTTGTTGTTCTCTCCACGAATCTCAAGAATTTATATTTCTTTATCTATCTTCAGCCTATTTTTTCTTCTGATTGCAAACAATGATTTTATTATATCAACCATTTCTGCTCCGCTATGTCCATCTGATAAGTAATCTCAACTGATGGAGTTCAAAACAAATCGTTCTCAGGTCGGATTCATTTGGAATAAATCTGAGAATCATTTAAAAATGTAACAGAATCCTGCATGATCACCTGCCTTTAAAAGAAAATAAATTTTTAAGTTACCAAAAAGAAAACAAAAAATTTAAGAAAAATGATTTTGAAGTGAAAAAATGTAACAGTAGTTAAGGAAAATATTGATATGGAGGTGCGGCTAATGTAACAGTTATCAGCAGAAAGAAAAGAATTAACATTATGCATAAAAATTTCAATTCAAAATTTATCTAATAATTGTTAGACAACTAACTTATTGATCTACACTCATATCTATCTGTTTAACTATCTATCTATCTATCTCAGGTTATTCATATCTATCTATGTCACTATATTCATACCTATCTATCTCGGGCTATTCATATCTATCTATATCACTATATTCAGATCTATCTCACTATATTCATACCTATCTCTGTCTATTCAGAACTATCTATCTCAGGCTATTCATATCTATCTATATCACTATATTCAGATCTATCTATCTATCTATCTATCTCACTATATTCATACCTATCTATCTCAGGCTATTCATATATATCTATATCACTATATTCAGATGTATCTCTCTCTCACTATATTCAGATCTAGCTATTTATCTGATTCTGATCATTGTCTACCTAGCTTGCTATCAAATTATTTGTATCTATCTATCTCAGCCTTTTCATATTTTTTTACCTATCTGTTTCTATCTGTTCATATCTACATATCTTTTTATCACCCAACCCTTTGCTCCAGTGTTTCCTTAAACTGTTATTAAACAAACTTTATAACAAAAGTATACTGGATCGTATGGTGTTTTTTTTTATCAATTCACCCCAAACAAGGCAATAATGACAATAAGATTCAAAGGGCTACTGGTATTGAAAGAGAATGAGAAGGCCTCAGACTGTCAATCTTAAACAAGAAATAAGGATAAATCTCTATTCCTGTGGAAAGACTGTGGAGGAATGTGAACAGGGCGATAGGCAAACCACTCCTAGAAAGGGGGTCACTGGTTAAAATTCTGCCAAAGAGCACATTTTCTTTATTTTCTCAAATTTCCAGGATTTTAAAATTAATACAGACTATTTAAAAAGCAGGATGTCCTACTCAAATAAGGGTATGCACAATAATATAACGGTTGAAGTTATATATATATATATATATATATATAAAATCAATTAATTAGTAAATGTTCAGGTGACTTATCTCTTTGATGATTACAAAATTTTGTGCAATGCCATTCATCAGTTTGTGATTCCTATAAACCTTTTGAATTAATACCAGATCTCATATTTATACATAACAAAAATAAATTATAGATTATAAATTTCATATATTTAATATGCTGCAAGCCATTAAGAATGTGACAATATTTAAATATTCAGAGACAGTTAAAATGGTATTTTTTTCATAATTTTGTCATTAGAAAATATAATTTTGTAAAAAATTTTATAAAATAAAGATGGCAAATTAACCAATGATCATAGAATTCAGAAAATAGAGACACCTAAGTTATTGTAATATTCAAACTTATCAATTATTTCTTTGTTTATATATATATATATATATATATATATATATATATATATTTTAACATTTTAAACTATTTCTCTTTTTAAAAGTAAATTTTTAGTATTGCTCTACAGTTGGTGTATTTTTTAAAATTTGCAAGGACTAATCAATTATAATGTCGATTTTATCCCATGATTGATGAATGTGATTGAAAATCATATATATATATATATATATATATAGAGAGAGAGAGAGATAAAGAGAGAGTAATAGGTATTGCATTTTATATTTGTTTATTGTGATACTCAGTGTTTAGAAATTATGTTTTATCTTATTAATGTTAGTTATTAGTCATTAATTTATCTAAATCTACCAGTTTTTTAAAAGCATCTACAACCTGTTCCACATTGTATGCCATTCTCTAAACAACCAAGCAAGGAACTATTTTGAAGGAAATGGTGGAAACTAGGTATTAGGAGAAATATTTTTTTTTTGCGACTTTCCCTAAATGTTGTGATATCACTTCATACGTTCAGCACTTTTTATAAAACAAATGATTAAGAAGTTACTAAATAATGTTATATTATGAAGAGAGAGAGAGAAAAAAACAAGCATTATCAATAACAAGATTGGATCATTTGAACAGTATCTTTATTAGAAAGCATTCCCCAGGAGATTACCACTAACAATACTTAGAGAGAACCGAAAATCCTGGACAAATCTAGGCTAAATTATTAAACTAAAAGAGATGCCAGAAAGATTAAAAGACAGGCAAAGTCAGTTGAACTCTGGTTCTATCTAAACACCAAAAGAAACATGAAGATCTCTATTCAATAACAATTGCACTTAAAGTGTCAAAGTGATGGTTTTGTTTGTTATTCAAAACACTGTGTTCTCAGCAAGATACACACCAAATCAGTGAGGCATTCAATCTTCGAGAGTTCATCTAAAGAACATGAAACACTTAACTTAATCAGAACCCCAGCTCATGTCACAGGGGATCAACATGTGATTCAGAAGAAGTGCAACTAGTATTGAAGCATTTCCACAATAATTCTTCTCTGCTTGCCACTCATTTATCTTTTCGAGATCTTTGATCTTAGATCAGACTATATTTGATCACAACAACTTGATTCTAGTTTTCTTCTTCTTGAGATCTTTTGTTTGAAATATTGCTGAGAATGTGAGGCATGTCTTTTTGTTTCATGGTCATTTTGTCTGTGTTATTTCAATAAATAACATTAAATACAATTGGTTATCCAACACCGGTGCTATTCAATCAGAACAGAAAATCATAGAAGTATTCTTATGCGACCTTAAAATTAGATATTGATTTTTACTGTTCTTTACCCAATGCAAGCCCCAAGAGCCACTCAATACACAAGGTTACTGAATGAGGTTGTTGTATATAGATAATGGTTGACTCTAGACTTGAAGATTTTAAGATTGCAGTGTCAGTTACACAAAGTAGCAGTTCCTGGGAGGGAACTGCTTGAATGGAACTTCCTTCTTACATTTAATGGAATATAAAGGGAATAAGTATGGTTAGCTTCATGTTGTTTGAAATGAGGAAGTGTACTTTCCTTAGAAAAGGTAATAGGGGCTTGCTGAACTGTGACTCTCTGTAGCCAAGCAGTAAAGCACACCAGATTAAACAATGGTGTCTCCTACAAAAGTGGGTGCTAGTTTGATTCCTGCCAGAGGGCAAACTATCTTTATTAAGATTTCTCAAATGGGCGGGTTTATAGACGTAATAAAGACTGTATAAACTAAAATAAAAATGGGATGTCTATTTCAAATAAGAGTATTCACTACAATAACATTTGAATAAAAATTTTGAATTAAAAATAAATCCATTAATTCTCTAGAAATTACTATTTTTATATTTTGGATACAAAACTGAGCAAATGTGTGTGTGTGTGTGTGTGTGTGTGTGTGTGTGTGTGCGTGTGTGTGTGTGTGTGTGTGTATATATATATATATATATATATATATATATATATATATATATATATATATATAAACATCCATAGGTATATAATCCAAGTGAATCGTAATAATATAATATAAACATTTATATACATTATAAACATTAAAACTGACCATAAAGAGAGCTCAATGTATTTATTAAAACAGAGCATATATAAATTACATACACAGGAATTTGAAACTACTTCATGGTTTTAAATTTAGTTTTAAATTCCTGTATATGTAATTTATATATATATATATAATTAAGGACATTCTTGTGTTACAAAGACAAACTTAAAGACAATCTGAAGCAATGCAGCATCCCCTTTTCATCCTGGAGAAAACAAAGCATCAGAGTGAAGGAGCTGGCACCTGTCCTGCTTCTCATCTATGCAAAGGTTTGAGTGAGACCGACTTGAACATTGGGATCAACTGCATGCAAATATTAAAGAAAGTTGGCAGCATGCTGTTCCTCTCAATGATAGCCACCATGGCTTCGTCAGACACAGTAAAGCATACCTTGCTGTCCACTCACAGAAACATGTGGCAACTGATCCTCAACCTCTCAAGCAAAATGGGTCAACCATGTTCCATTTGTCTAAAAGTTTGCAAAACCTCTGCAGGGTTTGGGAGACACATGCATGTCCATAAAAGTTGAGCACCTCTTTACTTTTACTGAGCCCTCATTTGTCATCCATGATGAGAGAGTCCACCATATATATATATATATATATATATATATATATATAATAATAATAATAA
Source organism: Acanthosepion esculentum (assembly GCA_964036315.1). Lineage (NCBI taxonomy): Eukaryota > Metazoa > Mollusca > Cephalopoda > Sepiida > Sepiidae > Acanthosepion > Acanthosepion esculentum. Next base: position 50,094,715 of record OZ038487.1, on the reverse strand, counting down.
TAATAATAATAATAATAATGAGTACAGACAATCCTTAAAAATCGATTTGGTTATAATTTATTTCATAACTTTATGAATGGATTTTTAAAGATCGTCTGTAATCATTATTATATTGCTCTGTTACTTACATTGAGCTCTCTTTGGATTAATGTACTCCTTGAAATTATCCCTACTAATTATTCACTTGCATACATGCAAATACCCTTAGGAAAGGTATGAATCCACCTCTTGTCTCCCCAGCTATGGGTTCATTAATAAGAGATTTAAATAATTCATAAAGGTTGATATGCTGCTAAACAAAAACAACTAACCAAAACTCTTTCTTTATGCTTTTCTTAGCTTTGTATATGGAATATGTATTTCTGTTTTCTCCTTTCACTGGACAGGCTTACCCTGTGTAAATAAGACATTGTTTTCATTCTGTTTTAACTTAAATAAAACTAAAAGGTAGGCATTATTACTTTTAGAAAATTCTGTTAAGTGAAAGTCTTAAATTTACTAATAAAATTCGAAACATATCTCTAGGACAAATGTTGGATTATTTTTAAACTAAAGAAAATTTTAAATTTGTTGTTTACATCTTCATATACGATGGTGGCTCGACGAGTTACGAAAAAGGTGCTAGAGAGTTATAAAAAATATGGTAAAAGGTTTTTATACGGAAATTAATTTTTCTTTTAATTTAGATTATCGCCCTATTATTACACATTCGCACCCCCTTTTCTTTTTAATCAGTGTAAACAGTAATTTTTAAAATAATTTTATTTACCTTTGGGAGGGGGGCAGTTTCTATTTCTGTACCAACTAACTACGCCCTACGGTAGTTGTGTCTTGGATCTTTAAAAAAAAAAAAAAATTTGTTTTTATAGTCAGTGGGTGCGAAAGTGTAAAAGCGGCCGGATTAGTTTTTAGAAGACATTATTTTTCAAATGGAACCTAAATTTAAATTCAAAGAAGAAGGCATTTCAAATATACAGGATGCATTTTCTTCAATATCTATTTAATTTCTGAGATGAGGTATTATGTACATTATTTACATATTCGGACTATTGTCCTCATCTTTGTCGCCATATTTATTACAACGTTTCGACCGTTTCAATATTGGAACCAGTAATAAGGAGTGCCAGAGAAAAGCGATAATAACAACAAAGTTGCAATGTGAGCTCTGGTAAAACATGGAATGATAACAGCAAAAATTGCTATACGAGCACTGGTAAAAATGGTTGCTGAAGACATTAAGTTTATAATACCCAGAAATGCATACACAGATGGCACAGTGGATAAGGCGTTGGTTAGATCCATCGACAGGACCCAAAGAGTGTAAGTTGTAAGTCTTTATATTTATACCCGGTTAAGGCAGAGGGAAAATTAACAGGAGATAACTGACATCCAACATGACACGTAGAACAGTCTACCCCAGTGAGCGAAATAAAGCGTTCAGAAGAAGGCCGGAGCGTACAATGGTCGAAACGTTGTAATAAATATGGCGACAAAGATGAGGATAATAGTCCGAATAATTTAAATAATATGCATTTTCTTTTCTGTGGCGGTATCTAGATTTTGTAAATTTCAGTGTCCATCTGTGTGTGTGTGTGTGTGTGTTGTTTTTTTTTTGGCTTTGTAATTCTGTATTCAGAATACCAGGTTCAAATGTAGAATATTGTGGGATGATGGATCAACAGACACAATGAATAAAAAAAGAAACATGCTCAATTTGACTACACCTTCGAAATAAAACAAAAACTCAAGAACTGATTCAGAAAGTGAAACGTCTGTAAATTGTAAAAAAAATATTCCCATAGCAATGTTTTTTTTTTAAAGAAATGTTCAAAAACATGAAAGGACGGGAATCCATTTCAAATTAGTCTCGTAGTCTCAATAAAGATTTGAATTGACAGAAACGAATTTAGACAGTGGTTTCTTTATATTTCCCCAGGAATTAAGGTCACTCATAAATCATGTTGAACTTGCAAAGACCGTTTGAACTTTGAACACCAATATAAAGCCGTAAGTAGTCATATTTATTGAATTAAAAGGTAGTTTAAAAACTGAACACAGTTTCTCTCTTAAGAAATGACAATTGAATTTATTTGTTTCTCAAAAAGGGACTCCTTACACTTCGAAGATCAAGCTTTCCTTTAAGGACACTTAATTTAACAGAACTTGATCATTTTTTATACAAGCACACCAAGTCTATGACACTAACTTTAAAAGTTAACATGAGTACTTGATGGAAAAAAAAAACGGTTCGTCAAAAAGGACTGTTTTTCTCGTGTTTAGTTTATTTTTCAGTAGCAAATATCGCATTGTGATTGTAAGTTTGTTCACATATTTTTTATAAACTTGTAGATAAAATAGTGTTTAATTTTTTTATGTTGTCAATTATTGAGGAAAAAGGGTAAAATAAAGTTCCATGGTTGGGTTTTAAAAGAAAGTAGCAAACAAAATAAATGTGAAGTGAGTATCGCGGTATCAAAAGAAGAATCGTCCTTTTGACACTGGTTTATGTTTATTGTTTTATCAGGTACAAATGTTAAACTTTACCCTAACTTTTAATCATAATTGTTAGTTAATATTACAATACATTCTGCCAGTCATTGACAGGTTTATGATTAATCAATTCAATATTCTGATTCAATTCACAAGAGTAATTTCCTTTTTAAAAACGTGTGTAACTGTAGTGTAAACAAATTAATTCTTTTCTGCATTCCAAACTTCTTCGCTTTTCTTTTTCCAAATTTATCATTGAATTGACATAATATCAAAATTTGATACTGTCAAGTTGGAAGCGGGCGATAAAAGTAGGTAAGTGTTTCTCGTAATTATATATCCAGGTAGCTACTTACAATGTTGGTTTGTTACGGCATATCAACCGCAATGGGTTATTTAATGCCGACAACTTTTTTTTTTCCTGGTAATATTTTGTTTTGTCAAAAATCTATTTCTGGTAATATTTTTTCCTCAAAAATGTATAGCTGGTAATATTTTCAAAAACATATTGCTTCAAATTTTTTTTTTTTCAAAAACGTATTTCTGGTAATAATTTTTTACAAAGTATTTCTGGTAATAAAATCTATTTTTACACTTTAATGCTTTTTACCTCAGTTTCTTAAATTTATAAAAAAAATAACTAAATTATAAAAATATGTGAACCAACTATAATGAAAAATCTTTATTATTTACCATTTTATAAGTTTTAAACAATTAGCAATTTAGCAGTATTTTGCCAACCATTCTAAAGAACACAATTTGCCAGTTTTGCTAATTGCTTTATTCAAGGTGGTTAGTGTCCACTTTTCATTTAAGATTTCTTCATCAGTCAGTACAACAAATAATCTTTTGGCATATTTTCTAGGGATTTTTAGAAAAATTAACAATGATTTTTAAAAAATTTCAAAATTGTTTTGCAAAAAATGTAGGATGGCAGGGGTAACCTATAAATACTGGGGTTTCAGGCCTTAGATTTCTATTGAATAGAAATTCTAGCTCACAATTATAATAAAAAAAAATTGTAAGATTAAAACAAGTAATCTGAAATATAAAATAATTTGAGAAGAAAATGTATAATGACCAGAAAAGTCATATGTATATTTAAATTTTCTTGTTCTGTCGTTCATAGATTTTTGTATAAAATTATGAATAAAAAACTTGTTTTCATAGTTATTTTTATCTATAAAATGGTAAATAATAAATATTGCATTGTAGTTAGTTGACATATTTTGAAAATTTTGTAAGTTTTTAAATTTTTGTATAAAAAGATTTCTTTTCAAATTCATTTCCTTATAAAAAGATAAATACTGAGTCATTATTATAAGATGGTAAATAATGAATATTGCTTTGTACTTGGCTCATATATTTTTTATAATCTTGTAATGTAAATAAATATTGCCAAGGAAGTCTCGATATTTTAAAGTTATAGCGGTGTCAAGAGAAAAACTGTTTTTTTGAAACACCATTATTTTTGTCGGCACAAAGGTTAAACGCTGCCAAGAATGGTTTCTACCATTTTATTTCTTTTTTTTATGTTTCAAGAGTAGCATGTTAGTTTCCTTTCTACTTATTTTTATTAAATCATTCAACTGTTTACCTGTCAAGGTATTTAACCTGTTTTATATGTTAAATCCTCATTATTTTAAAGCACAATGACTAAGCATTTCAGCCTCGTTGGTCAGAAACTTTTTTTGGCTTATTCTTTCTCCTGTTTTGTTTTTTGTCTAAAATCTTCTTTAATTTCTTTTATTTATTTAGTTACCTTTCTTTAGTCTCTCCTCTTGAAATGTATTCATGCCAAAGACTATTACGATATACAAAGATTAACTTGCAGCTACAGATACATAAATGTTTGGATGTGTGCTCTAAAATCTGATTGATTGATATTGCAATAGCTATTGATTGGTATTGCAATAGCTATGGTCTGAAAAATGATTTGGGAGCATTTTTTTGGCTGCTACAAAATTTTGTTCGCATTTTATGTAACACAGAAAGAAAACTGCTGGAACTCTGAGACAAGGTAGTAAAGGAAAACAAAAGAACATAGTTGTTAACAAGATGGACAGTCCAGTCATTATCTATATCACATAAAGTATGGCTGCAATAGAACTTGAATACGGTGTATCTATGTGGATGCTTACTGAAGATTAAGGTGCCAGAACCACTACTATATATAACTTTACTATATATTAATTTTTTAAAAGCTATACTTTTTTTTGGTAAGGTTCACCTTTCTCAAGGTCCAGGGGGCCACCGAAGAGTTACATTAAGGAGTAGTTTATACAAATAGGAGGGGAAGATAATGGTTAACTCTAGACTTGAACAGATTAAGATTGTAGTGATCAAGAAAACATCCTCTTTGGAGTCTGCTCTAGAGAGAAATGGTTCACAGGAAGAAGCTGTTTGAGTAGAACTTACTTCTCGTTGATGGAATACGGAAGGAATGTGGGTGGTTTGTTACTATGTAAGTGGCATGGCGGGTCCTAGCCGTGAAGGTTAGACCAGGTGGGAGCAAGGAATGTAGTTTGTCCATGCACTTTCCATGGAAGTAGTGAAAGAGTAGGGAGTATCCCTTCAGGGCGTTGGTGCTCATGGCTGTCCACAACTTACTTTTATTTTTAATATCTGTTAATTGCTACATCTTGGGAAGATAATGGAGTGATTTTTCCATTGCCTTCTCCACAATTTGGAATTCATTGTATTCCTTCTTGTAGACTGGCTGCCAGCCAATGCTAGAGAGTCCAGTCAATTCTACTATTTAGTCAATAACTGGAAGAAAAGAGATAGATGGCATCATATCTTTCCCAAAGGGATTCAGGCAAAATTTAATGCAACAGACGAGACTAGAATCTGGACTCAGCTTAACGATTTTAATTTACAAGAGGACTTGTATCCATCATTTTTGCAATAGATTAGACTGGAATTTGAACTTTGCTCTCAGATTTCATTTTTTATGCCAATAATTGTTACATTACCCACGTTTGAAAGTAAAAACAGTGATGAAATACATATATTGTGTGAATAGAAGTGTAAATACTGATGTCAACACTGAGTGATGACAATCTGTTTCATGTTTGAACATAATATTCATTATATATATATATGTATATATATATTATAATTGTTTTTTTAAATATATAATCATCGCAACACCAAAATTTCCATGTTTCAAAACTGAAACCTCAATTTAAATTCAATCGTATAAATTAAATTTAAAATACAAAGTTGCATTCCATTTTCAAGTGATGCTAAGAATGCATGAGAATGGAACATAACTTTGTATTTTAAATTTAATTTATATGTTTGAATTTAAATTGAGGTTTCAGCTTTGAAAAATGGGAATTTCGCTGTTGCGATGATTATATATTAAAAAAAAAAACAATTATAATATTATGCTCTAACGTTTTATTGAGCCCTGTTTTTTAAAAATAAATGCTAAGAACTCTGAATTATAAATCTCCTTGTTCTTTCCTATTATATACTGGCATCCTGTTCCCACCCCTTCACCATTGAAACTGTTAGATGTAGACGTCTCTTCTACTCCAATAGCTTCATGTCTCGCACATCTCGCCTGTGGAACTCCCTTCCTTATTCCTGTTTTCCTGACAAATACAATCTCCAACTATTTAAGTGTAACGTCAATCGACATCTCCAGCTGCCTTGATCTATCCTCTTCCCTTCTCCACATCCTTTCACCTTTCATTCCCATCTGCTCTCGCTCCAAATCTTCTGTAACCCCCTTGCCTTGATTGATCCACTATCTTTCTCCACATCCTCTCCTTTACCACTCCTATCTGCTCTTCCTCCAAACCTTCTGTAACCCCCTGCGTACTAGTGGCTTTCAGCCTTGCTTGGGGTGATATGCTTAAAAAAAAAAAAAAAAAAAATATATATATATATATATATATATATATATATATATATATATATATATACATACATACACACACATACATTACCAGGTGTAACAGCAAAATTGTACAAATCATGTAACAGCATGGGATAAT
>OZ038487.1:50040718-50083218 GCA_964036315.1 Acanthosepion esculentum | reverse complement strand
AAACTCAATCTTTCATTTCCTGGTGTTTTACTTGGACTAGTTAAAATTGAGGCCTGCTCACTACCATCTCAACCACCAAGCATACAGAAATAGGAAAAAATATTTACTTCAAATAATCTTCCTTTTTGCTTTATTCTCAATATATTTTGCGCAAAAGGCACAAGTGTTTCGGTTATAAGATACATTAATTTGAGATTATTGATAGAATGTAGATATGAAATATAAAAAACAAGATGAGAAAAAGAAAGAAGGCGACAGAAAAATATCAAAGGGAGAATCTATGAACATCTTTTTTTTTATGTTGGTACTGCTTTCCTTACAGATGAACTTTAAATCACATAATCGTACACACATTTATATCTACACATATTAATACACCTTTTCATATCTGCATATCTGTATGTATAAATAAATGAAATAAGATACCTGGTTATCTGGGGGTAATCAAACCTTGAGGCAGGTGTTTCAATATTCTAAGGCATTCTAAATGTTGTCATACCCCCCAAATATTTTCTGTTTAAAACCCGTCCAACTTTTTACTTGAAACCAACCGAGGCTTTACTTTGCTGCATGTAGGGTTTAATACGAAAGATATAAAAATTATACCATGTTATGAAAATGTTTATGGGAAGTAAAAGTAAAGGAGAAAATGCCATTCTTAGAATGGTATATAATAATAAAAGGTGAAAAGGAACAGAAGAAGAAATTGCACTCTGTGTATGTTGAAGAAATTGAAAATAATAAAATCAATTAATGTGAATGGTATAAAAAAAAAACAATAGGTATGAAATTCTGTCTCTATTTCTGAGATGAGGTATTATGTACAGTATTTACATTAGTCGGACTATTGTCCTCATCTTTGTCGCCATATTTGTCACAACGTTTTGGCCGTTGTATGCTCCGGCCTTCTTCAGGTGGTTGGAATTTCGAACTGAACCCTTTATTTCGCTCACTGGGGTAGACTGTTCTAGTTCCACGAGCCATGTTTGATGGATGTCAACCACCTGAAGAAGGCCGGAGCGTACAACGGCCGAAACGTTATGACAAATATGGCGACAAAGATGAGGACAATAGTCCGACTAATGTAAATAAGGTATGAAATTATTTTGAAAAAGAAACAAAAAAGGAAAAAAAAATGATTGATCTCAGGAGCATCCAAAATAAACAATTGAAAAATGATGATGTATGAAACTACCTGTAGATTGGCAACTAAATAAAAAATGTTACACACACACACACACACACATATATATATATATAAAAGTGGCCACTGAGGTCAACACCGAAAGGCAACAGTCTGTATCATGGTTGAATGTAATCATCAGGCCATGGGTAGAAGATTGTATTCAAGTATGAAACATACTGTCACTGCTTGGTGTCTGCTTCAGTATTCACTTTTATATTTATACATGCTCTATTCCTGAAATTGAGACCTTTTATCTATAAATATAGCATACCAAAAAACTATATTTCTCATATATATATATATATATATATATATATATATATATATATATATATGTGTGTGTGTGTGTCTCTCTCTCTCTCTCTCAATCTGCTGATGAGGAAATTAAAAAAACTAACAAAAAATTTTTAAAAACTAATTAAAAATTAAGAAAACGAAACTAAAATTTTTTTAGAAAAACTAATTAAAAATCTAAGGAATAATAAAGTATCACTTGACATTGGAGGTGAACTTTTGAAAATAACTTACTTTCTTGCTGAATTCAAAAACGTTCCTCTGTTTTATGAAAGAAGTCTGGAATCGGAAAATCACGCTGAAAAAATGGGGTCTATCATGCATTAAGCCATATTATGGAAATAGGAAGTTAGCCCTCATGAGCCTCACACATACAGAGGTATCTCAATTGGATCCATCATGTATATAAAGTATTGAATGAACATTATATTAACTAGGCTCTGATTGTTTTGTGAAAGTCAACTCCTCATGGCCCAGTTTCATTTTCATTCTGGTAAGGGATACAGTGATGACATCTATATCATCTGACAACTCCAAGAATTTGCTTAACCTCAGAGATCATCACAGGGCATTTTTTCTCACATACAGTTTTGTCTTTCTTTCATTCTAACTGGAGGAAGCCAAAAACAGCAGACACTCTCTGTGAAATGTCATTAATAAATTTTCCACTTTGTCTCATCATCTTCACAGTTTACATTGTCTTTTGAAACTGAAAGCATGCAATTATTGAGTGACTAGTGTGGTTATTTCACTTTAGAGACAAATAAAACAGAAATGGTCATCACTGTTACTTACTGGAAGAGGGACACGATGACTCTGGCCAACTACATCAAAGCTGACAAACATATCTAAGCTGATAAAATGTGGAAGAAAAACTGATGACATTTGTCTTTGACATAAGCAGCAGTGAAGCAGAATACAATATGATTTTTTTTGCTACATAGTTTGGACTGTTGATAGAACTTACTTTTGGTCATCTTCTTCTTTAGGTGCCATGTCCCACCTAGGGCATAGTTGATCATGATCCTCCACAATTTTCTGTCCATCTTAATAAATTTTGTCTTTTTGTTATTTCTCCTAAACCTTGTTCTACCATCCATTTACTTAAGTTCACTATGTAGGTTATGAATTGTTTTCCCCTGTCCTTCTTGCCATCAATCTATTCTGTGAGTATCAGATTTTCCAAGCCCTCTTTCCTCATTATGTGCCCTTGAAATTTCAATTCTCTTCCTGATGTTAATTAAAAGTGTCCTTTTTATTTTCATTTTCTCTAAAACTTCCTCGTTACTCACATGTTCGGTGCATGGTATTCTCAGCATCCTTCTGCAGAACCACATTTCTTTTGCTTCAAGTCTCTTCTTCAACTTTGAGAAGATTGTCTAGCGTTCACTGCTATATAAGAGTTCAGAACTCTTTTCTTTGTTTCTTATGAAATTTTCCTATTTCTTCATACTTTGCTTAGCTTTTGGAAGGCACCTTTCGCTATCCCAATATACCTTCAGATTTGAGTGTCATACTTTCCATCATCTGTAAAACACTGCTCAGATATTTAAATCATTGTACTTGTTCGATATTGGTATCTCCAATTTGTAATGTTGGGCTATCCTTTTTGCTAACAACCATGCATTTCATCTTGCTGCAGTTAGGGCATCAAAAAGCTGATTTTCCTTGTTCCAACCCTTCCTTAGAACCACTTTTCTATTGCTTCAAGTCTCTTATCCATCACTGAGGAGATTGTCCAGCATTTGCTGCCATATAGGAGGACTGATATCATGTAACACTTCAGTACTCTTTCCTTTGTTTATAATGAAATTTTTCTTTCTTAATACTTTGCTTAGATTTTGAAAGGTATCTTTGGCTATCCCAATGCGACTTCTAATTTCAGTTTTGCACTTTCCGTACTCTGTTAAAACACCTCCTGAATATTTAAATGTTTTGTACTTGTTTGATTTTGGCATCTCTAATTTGATACTTTTGGTCCTACTGTAATGGATATATGACACTGGAAGAAAATTAATATTTAATTTTCATGTATAATATGTACTCTAACTGTTAAGCTTAAAAATCTGCAAGAAAATGTGTATTATTTATAATACATAAATATTTGTAATAAATAATTATAGTGTAGTAATTGAAAATTTTGACTTATTTGTTTAATAAATACTACCTGTATTATCATGGATTACATTAACAGAGATATATATATATTTAGTTGGATTGATGTGAGTGTGTGACCCTGGGTTTAATGCTAGTTGCAATCGTCGGACAAACCCAGGGTCACAAACTCACATCAGTCCAACTAAATATATACGGTAGATGTAGCTAGATGAAAAATACTGTTTAATTAAAAAACAGAGCTTCTACTTGAATTTGAGTATCCATAAAAAATAACATTTAAACAAGATAAATTAAAAATAACATATATATATATTTAGTTGGATGCAACTAAATATGTCAGCTCTATCACTGATATTGAGCACTTTCCAATAAGTACCGCACATATGTAATATATAAATAATATATATAAAACTTACATATATATATTTATATTTATATACATACACATTTTACATATATATATATGTGTGTGTGTGTGTGTGTAAGGAAAACATTTCTTTACCAACACATTTCAACCTCTGATGGACTTTATCTAGGTAAATGACAACACATGTTGGAAAAGAAATGTTTTCCTTTTGTCTTCATTCATAGTCTTTTTACAGATATATTTTCTTATTCATATCTGAATTTTTACACACACACACACAGGGACTCCCCACAAAAAACGATACCTACGGTTTAAAAGGAATTTAAAAAAAAATCTTTCTTGAAGTTAATATATTAAATTTAATATTTCTAAAAGGCAAAATACTTTGCTGTATTTCAAAAACTAATTTAAGTTATTTAAGTTAACTTTAAATTAATTTTTGTTAAAAATAACTGATTAGCATCGTTTTTTAGTTGTCTTTCATCGCAATGTAATTCTCTTTATTAAAAAATCTTCAAAAAGTAAAATATACTTCTCTGAAACATTATTTGTGGAACATTTAGCTTATTTAAAATATAATTAATCTGATTTGAAACAAGTATTCTTTACTTTAATTTTAAAATATTGCATAAATGCATTTTTTAACCCAACATTAGCTGTGTTGACAGCCTGATGACAGATCTAATGTTATTCTGCGAAGACTTTAAAGCATAATGGAAGAAACCTTTTTTATATAATTTTGAAGTACTGTTTTATTGAATTTTAGAAAAGTTAGCTTTAAATTTACTATAGTTATTGCTCTTATTTTCCGATAATGTCATGTATGGTCACTGGTACTTAAAAAATCAGCATGTTTATACAAACAAATTTAAAATTATTTTTAATATATTGGTGTTTAATGATTTGTATTAAGCTTTTCCATTTATGATTTGAAAATATAATTTTCCCTTAATAATAACACCATCCAAAAGGCTGAAATTAATACAGAATTTTAAATGATTTAAAATTTAATAAATTTTTTTTATATAAAAAAATATTGTAAAAATTTATTATTCATCAAAATTTTTTTAATACAATAGTGTCCTTAATATGTCTTATTTATTAAGGCAATTAAAAGCTTTTCTAATTAAATAACGTCATGGTTTTATTGCATTTTTTATTTTAAGATTCAGTGCAGATTTTTGGTAAATGGTCTTTCTGTTTGACAAAAAACAAATTGATGATTTAAATTCTCCACGGAGTCCTGCTTTTAACTAATGTAAATATGAAGAGACTGAAATTTTAATCTCTTAAAATTTCATAAAATTAAGTAAATGGTGGTGGAGCAGCAGATGTAAAAACAAAATATATTTTCATCAAGATTTTCTAAAACAAAAAGTTCTAAAATAATTTAATTCATTTGCAAATAAATCCTGAAAATTTCATTTAAATCTGACAATTGTTTCATTTTTTGCAAGAATTTCCAAAACAGTGTTTTTTTAACACCAAAAAAGACACTAAAATTTCCAATACTGATCTTTGGTCTAAGAAAAACAAGATTTTTAAACAAAATTTTGAACGTTTTAGAAAAGATTAAAAAATTTAATAAAATAATCAAGAAATGATTAAATAGTAGACACAGTGGAGTAATGGATAGTGGCTCAGTTTCAGGAATGGGAGAGCCGAGTTCAAATTCCAGTCAGATCCATTACATTCACTTACATTACTTAACTCAGACTAGCTATTTGATATGTAGTCTTTTATTTATACATGGCATGCAGATGTAGTAGTAGACATGTGCAAATATTTAACTGAAAAATGCTCAGATTTATTTGAATGTGAGTTGCTTAAAGGACATATATTTTCTAATAACTTAATAATTATACAAGCTTAAAAGTTGGAACTTCACATATTAATAATTTCAGTTGTTTTAAATGATGTGTAATCTTTATCTTTCTCAGTTGCTATCCACTCAAAATGGATATCATATCTTATTAGCAATTTTCAGTAAAAAGAGTGTTTTTATTTTGTATAATATGTTTTAATAAATCTTAAATTACATATATTTTTAAACACTATATTTTCATTTGTTGGGTTTGTTGTATTGGTAATATTTCTGAGATATTGATGACACTCTTTTAATATATCCCTGAAAAACTACTTTATGAACCTTGTAGATAAAATAAACAAAGTTGAACATACGATAGAATTCACTTATGAAACAGAAATAAACAATAGTTTGCCTTTTCTAGATATCATATTACACCATAATGACAATAGTCTAAAACTAAGTGTCTATCTCAAATCAGCTAACAAAAATGATCTCATACATTTTTTATTCTCACCATAACAACAAAATAAAATTTGGAATAATTGTTTGGTTCTATTTAAAAGCACTTGGAATTTGTAGCTTTCAATAGTTTTTTTTTTTAATTGGTATCACCCCATGCAAAGCAGTAAAGCTACTAAGACTGAAGGGATTACAGGGTGTGGGAGAATTAGGAACAGAAACATTAATAATGAGCGGGAAAAGTAATCATCAGAACAGTAGATAGCAGTCAATGCAGCATTTAAATTTTTGCAGATTCAAGTTAGCTGGAAAGTGAAGAGTGCAAGAAAAGAAACTGTTAGCATAGAATTTATGGGTACATCTAGCCAGTTCAACTGAAAATTGATGAGATTTAGATGCCAGTCTTGAACTGCACTTAAATTCAAAAAGTTTACATACCATAGCAAAGAGCTTATTTGAACAATTACCATGAAATTATTTATAGAAAAGGTACAGAATTACAGGAATACATTGAAAAATATCTTTAAGCTTCTCCAGTACACTAATTATTTCATATTCAACATGAAACAAAAAACTTATAAAATGTTTTCAAATAAAAATAAAAAGTGAACCATTTTTAAACACTATAAACTTATTGCAGGAGGAATGGTCTGCAAGACACATTTGTGAGATTTGCATTTGTATGGGTAAAAATCTTTAAAAAAAATCTGGCAAGAATCTAGTAACATTTTAGCACTCTTTCAAGTTAATTGTTATTGGCGTCTCTTAAGCCAATGATGATGAGTAACTTGTGTTTTGGGTCGACAGATTTTTTGCATGAAATTTGCTAGCATTAATATCTGTATGTATATGCCTATTTACATCTGAGCATATGCATAACTTATTGTGTGTATCTTTATTTCTCACTGCCCTTAGCAGCCATCTCATCTACCAAGCTCACCTAATACCTTTACCCTAAATCTAAGAGAAAAGAAAAATTCTAAGAAGCAGATATATAGATCTACTGAAAATAGGAAGGAGTAAATCCAATAGCATGCCAAAAAATAATGAATAACAAAAAAAAATTAACAAAAATGGGAAAAATAAAATAGATGCCTAAAACAAAAGGAAATAATTAGATAAATAAAAAAATATACAAATGACAAAATTAAAAACAAAACAAAAGAACATCCCCTCACCACTACCAAATATGCAGGGCACGCAAGATAAAAGAAAAGGAACATGGGGGGAAGAGCTAAATAGAAATTATTTCCTTGTGTGTCAGATGAAGAAAGTAATCAAGAAAAAGTTGAGCTTAGATCATATTAAAAGTGATAAATGAAAACTCCAGGGAGAGAATTTAGAAAAGACAGATTGTCAGGAGAGGGTCACAGGGAAGGAGTTATGTGGGACAAAAGATTATTAGGGCATGGCTGAACTGAGGGCAGCTCTAAGTGTCATCATATACCCAAGCATAGAGAGGCAGTCATCCACATATTCATATATACTTATGTGTGCATATAGTTGTTTATATATATGTATTTGTGTTCAGTACTCATAAACTAAAGTATTTGTATGAGTTTTTACATTTACATATAGATGTTTATAAGTATTAACATACACATACCATTTTTACATATGTATGTGTTAAGAATGTATGTGCCAGTATACTCACAACACTGGCATATATATCTTTATATAAACAAATAAGCAGACACACACACATATGTACACACACATATATACAAGGTGCTAAGGGTAAATTGTCACTATTTTATATTTTTAATTTCTTGCATGAGTGTTGTTTGTTTTTGATTTTGTCAACTGGACTGTATAGTAGGGTCAGTTGGGCTCTGTCTGTGAGAAAAAGAGCACCATGAGGCAATACACTCCGCTAGAAATTTGAAAACGGCATGCTGTACTGCTTGGCAAGTAGAAGCTCTAATACAAATATTTCAGAGTGTTTGGGTGTCGATCTGAAGACAGTGCAGAGTATTCAGAAAGATTTGAATGTGTCTAATGGTGATTACCAAGGTATGGCAGCTTGGAAAACTCACTCGGATTGTTCTGTTGAGAAAAGAATTTGTATTTGTTGATGAAGGCCTCAGACTCAATGCGGAGACCTACATCAAGTGCTTTGAGTAGGTAGTGCTGCCTTAGGTTAAGAGGGTGGGTGCTGGAAGACTCTGTCTGGCAACAGGACTCTGCACCATACCACACAAGCAGGAAAACCAAGTCATGGCTGTCAGACAATTACTGCAACCACATCACCTCTTACATCTGGCCACCTAACTCTCCAGACAGCAACTCCCTTGATTATTATATGTGGGGCACAGTTGAGTGAGAGATCAATAAAACTCCTTGTAACACCAAAGATAAACTGAAGGCAAGGATTATGGCAGCATTTATCATTTTAAACAAGGAGACTGTCCAGACGAGTTGCAGGAGATTCTAATGTTGTCTGAACGCTGTGGTCAAAGCCAACAGCGATTTTATTGAATAAATTTACTCTTTAGTATTTCAAGATATTTTTGTGCAAATTTATAAATATATCTGTTAAAATGAGATGTCCTGGTGTTATTTTTATATAATTTAGATGACAGTTTATCCATCGCACCCTGTATATATATTCAAACACACACATAAAATATATATATATATATATATATATAGATAGATATTTAAAGACATTTATATTATGTTTAACGTTCTTTTTATAGATACAAGTATTTAAGCAAATGCTCTGTTTTATAATAAACAGTATTAAATAACATTTACCGGCCTGAATGTCCAAGAAATTTTCATAGAAAATTTTCGCTCTCCGACAGGAATCGAACCTGTATCCTATACGGAACCATCATTTCGCATGATGTGCCTTAACTGTTCGGCCACAGATGAGCGTCTGGTTAGCAAGGTCGATTTTACTATCTTTAAACTTAAATCTTCCATGAATCTCTTCTATTCATATCTGCTCTAACGTATCAAATGTAAACAAATGACGTCATATATTTTAGAATTGGACATAGTCTGACAATTTATTTATTTATTCATCTGTGGCCGAACGGTTAAGGCACATCACGCGAAATGATGGTTCCGTATAGGATACAGGTTCGATTCCTGTCGGAGAGCGAAAATTTTCTATGAAAATTTCTCGGACATTCAGGCGGTAAATGTTATTTAATACTGTTTATTATAAAACAGAGCATTTGCTTAAATACTTGTATCTATAAAAAGAACGTTAAACATAATATAAATGTCTTTAAATAAATTGTCGGACTATCTTATATATTTGCACAAGCATATACTTTATGTATAGATGTACAGTATACATAAAGGTGACAGTAAATATGCACATCAATACACACATGCATACACACACTTAAAAATACAACACATACATACATACATACATACATACATACATATATATATATATATATATATATATATATATATATATATATATATATATATACACACACATACACATGACTACACCCATCCAGCCAGTCATCCATGCATATGTTCACAGGCAATATATATATATATGTATATATATATATATATATATATATATATATACGCACACACACACATATATTCAGATAAGCGTGTCTTCATGAAAATATGGATGATTCTTTTATACCTTCACCTGCACAATCATATATGAATGCATACACACAAGCACCTTTCTCTTTGTGTTGTCTTGCTCTTATTGGACATCTCCTATAAAATGAGGCAATATGTCCCAGATGCTGGACACGGGATTTCAATTGTTACTGATTGTATTTGCATAGAAGAAAAAAGCTCAAAGTCAAAACTCATCACATATGACATTTTCCTATCTTTTTTTTTTCACCTTTTTTTTCATTCTTTTTGGGTTTCTTTTTTTTTTGTTCTCTGGCTGTTGTTCCTCTCTCAGAATATTTAGCAATGGTTGCACTTAACCATTTGCAGATGATTAACCATTTTGTGGGTATGAACAGCCACATTCCAGTTGGAATTTTTTCTCTCTTCATTTTACTCTTTTTTTTTTTTTTTTTTTTCTTGCAAATATCCACCACCATTACCTTTCCAAAAACTCAGAATCTCCTCATTTCAAGGATTTCCTTGCAGAAATAACTAAGACATTCATCTATATAATGTGACTTCTCGGAATAAGCTGTTTGAACTGGTCAGCCTCATTAAAAATCAAAGCCAAATTATTATTTTTACCCATTCTTTTAATTTATTGATTTGAGAAATCCTAACAATTAAATTATTACCAATATTAAATATAGCCAATTGAATAATTTTTTTTTCATTTGAATGTGAATTTAAATTACTAAAATGAAACCAAAAATAAATATGATATTAAATGAATATTATGATTTAACTATTGAACTGTATAATGTACAAACTAACTGAAAACTCAGTCAATAATTTCAGTCTTCTCTTTTATTGTATTTGGTTATTAATTTTGATTTATTTTCCTTTCATGTTTATTCTTGGTTTTACATTACATTTCTCTATACTATATCATTTGTTTACCATCTACTAGTAGTAGTGGATATAATAGTCTTAAAGTTCTTTATTGTTTTTATTGCAACACTCAAGTTGTTTTAAATTCTCCAACTGTTATGCCACATGGATCAGATAACTTTAAGAGGTCATCTGACATGAACTATGCTGTACCACTTCATCCAAAGCAATCCATCATTTGGCAAAATTCAAATGACCTGGTCTATTCTCTAACCTTCTTTAGGTGAATATATCCACTGCAGAATTTTTGTGGTTTTATATTACTTAAAATCTGTTCTATTAGCTATGTCCTATGATCAGAAAACATGCTGTGAGTCATTTATTTAGGCATAAAATCATCAAGTAAAAGGGCAGCAAAAATTATCAAATATTAAAGTCTAAATTCAGTACAATCTTGAATTATTATCATCTATTAATAAGTTAATTAATAAATTAAATAATTAATAAGTTCAATTACTTTCATAGCCTTTTCCATGTATTGGATATGACTGCAAAGCAGCGGAGGTTTAAAATCAAGGTTTTCCTTCCCCTATATAGACTGCCTTCCTGGGCTGTTGAGCTCCATCTACCCTAAGGAGCTAGTTATGAGGCACCAGTTTTCCAGTGGGTGCTTGTCCTCACTATCACCACACACTGGCTATGACAACCTTCAGCACATAAGGTACATATATAAACATTTATATACAAGACCTGTTTTAAAAGGCAGTTAAATGTTAACACCAACAACTTTCCTGCAACTCCTATAGCCAAGCCATTCCCAAAATTAATGCCCTGTACTACTTTGGATAATGTTAGTAAAACCAAGATGTAGGGGAGGGGGTGCTGTTTTTGTCTGGGTAACACAGCCTCCATATACCATCACCCAGTTTAATCCTGAAACGACTGAATTTTGACCAAACAAGACACTACCTTGCAAAATAAACAGACACCAAAGAGAAATTTAATATAATTATTATTTAATATATTATTTAGAATAATATATAATTTAATATGAAATGGGTTGACAATTATTTTAATGTATTTTATTGTTATATGTTATTTATATAGACACAAATATATAATAAACAGTATTAACAACATTTAACGGCCTGAATGTTTGAGAAATTTCATAGAAAATATGCGTCCTCCGACAGGAATTGAACCTGCACATCATGGGAAATTTGTAGTTTAAAAGCAGTAAATTGACCTTGCTAACCAGACGCTTCCTTCATAGCTAAACTGGTATAGTGCATCAGGCTATATGATGGTTCTGTGTAAGATACATGTTCAATTCCTGTCAGAGGATGCATATTTTCTATGAAATTTCTCGGGTATTCAGGCTGGTAAATGTTGTTAATGCTGCTTATTATTATTTACTTAAATATCTGTGCCTATATAAATATCGTATAACAATAAAATATATTAAAATAATTTAATAAGCTAATTTTTAATTAAAACACCAAAGATGCATTCCAAAAGCTAATCAGAGTATTATGAGATATAAAAACATTGTTAGAAATAAAAGAAAAAAGTATACTGAATTCTTACGTGATATCTGTCCTCCTATATGGCAGTGAATGCGGGACAATTTCCTCAAAGATGAAGAGACTTGAAGTGACAGAAATGTTGTTCTACAGAAGGATGCTGAGGATACCATGGGCTGAACCTGTGAGCAACGACGAGGTTTTGGAGAGAATGGAAACAAAAAGGAAACTTATACTTAACTTAAAGAGGCAATTTGAAATTTCAAGGGCATATAATGAGGAAAGAGGGCGTGGAATATCTGTTACTCACAGGACAGATTGAAGGAAAGTGGGACAGAGGAAAGCAGTATGTAACATACATGATGGGCCTGGGTAAATGGATGGAAGAACATGGTTTGGGAGAAATAACAAAAAGACAAAACTTATTAACAGCTACAATAGACAAGAAGATGTGGAGGGCCGTGATCACTTATGTTTTGAAGATCTAAATAAAAATTAGAGATATGTCGTAATGGATCATTCCCTCTTAACTAATGCTTGCAGGCAATTTTTAATATCAACACAAGGTTTTTCTTGTTAAAAAGTTGAATAATTTTAACACTTTCAACATTATGGATAAAAAATAGCTAACTTTATATAGTATGTTTTTGAGACTTAGTTGGAACAAAAGAAATTCACAGGTTTGGGCAAAAAAAAAGAGCCCAGGATGACGTCAAAATCTGAGAAACTTTTTCATACTTTAATAGGTGTACTTAGCCTAATTTGTAACATATATAAATCTAGGTAAAAAAAAAAACCAACAAAGCACTGAAGGTTGGGAGTAGTACGCACCGGCTCAGAAAACACTTGTTAGAAATTCACTTGCCTCTATTACTCCCAATCTGTTTAAGATTCCTCACTGTTTCAACATCAAATTGTTTATATATTCCTCTAGATGTGTCTATTTGCCTTTGTTAAATTATTTAAAGACATTGTGAGAATGCATGCTCTTTCTATGTTTTATATTAAAATACATCCTTTCTAAATATCAGAATGTTTCTGACTCTATATTGGGCATTTGTATGCATCTTTTGATTTTATTAGTATTTTCATATAAAACTAGCAGAGTGCATGTCAGAAAATCATGGGGTTACATGGGAAAACATATATTATGTATTAAGAACAATTTAAAGGAAATATGAGAGTAGAAAAAGTTGTCATGTGACAGATTTCATTCTTTAAGACTTCATCAGACTAAAATGTTTAAGTTGATACGATAACACATATTCATGAAAGAAAGGAGACACTGAGAATTTTAAATTTGTTTTTTTTTAAATATGTTTTTGTTATATAATCTAGCCAATTTCATTTAGTTTCTTTTCCTTTTTGTTTATGGTTTGGTTTGGTTTGTTTTACGGCATATCAACCACAATGGGTTATTTAATGCCAACAAAATTTCCTTTTTTTTTTCAAAATTGCATAGCTGGTAATATTTTTTTTTTTAAATGTATAGTTTGGTTTGTTTTGTGGCATATTAACCTCAATGGATTATTTAATGCTGACAAGATTTCTATTTCTGGTAATATTTTCTTTTTTCAAATATTTATTGCTGATACTAATTTTTTTTAAATGTATTTCTGGTATTAAAATCTTATTTTTACACTTTCATAGTGTTTTGTGTCAAGTTGTGGGGTCAACTATTTGCCCAGAGCTGGGATCCTAACAGGTCAGGGTGGACCTGGGAACACCAGCAATTAAGAGGTGGTTCCACGCTCCTCAAAACCTCCTGATCAGAGGCCTTGCTGCTAGATGTAGTTTATCATGTTACCCAGGACGTGGATGCAGTTTATCGTCATACCCGGGATGCCCTTTTTGTTGATGCTTTTATCACTTCTGTTACTAAATATCCTACATTGTGATAATAGAAAATCTACCAAGATAAGTAAAATGTAAAAACCTACACTCAATACATTAGTTGCTCACTGTAATGAGTTTGACTATAATTTTTATTTGAAAAATGTTTCAATTATGACTTACATTCGAAAAGACGTTAACTCATAAATGAAACAATAATAGTTAATAAAAAAGAACACGCTACTGCCCCTATCTAAATGACTGGATTTCTCTGTACCCTTGGAAACAAAAATTATGAATGTATATGCTATTAAAACTCAGTAAATTTCAAAATAAGTTATTCCAAAATTCGCTTGAAGATGAAACAGAACTAATGCTTTTGATTTAATTATATAATTGAATTTGAAGTTTTTAGTTTCTGTTTTTGAACATGGTAATTCCTGTGTAGCAATGAAACCATATTTTTAAATCAGTTAATTTATAATATATGAAGAAATATAGTTTTAAGGTATGCTATATTTATAGGATAAAGTGCTGAATATCAGAGATAGAGCATATACAAATATAAAAGTGAACATTGAAGTCAACACTCAGAGGCGACAGATAGTTTCATGCTAAACACAACTGTCAGGCTACAATCTGTCGCTTCTGAGTGCTGACTTCAATGTTCACACAGTGGAGATATAATTTTAATCTACATCTATACATATATAAGTATAAATTCAAATATACATGTATATGTGCATGCATGCATGCATGCATGCATGTATGTATGTGTATATATACATATATATATATATATATATATATATATATATATATATATATATAGTCAGGTGACCCTTACGATCTGCCTAAATGAAACCTTGGTAGGTTTGTCTGGCTCATTAGGTTTTGACTAGGTCTGCTCTACGTTTGTATCGAGCTCTTTAGTTAGTTAGCGTTTACTCGTATCGGGGTTTTTTCTTTGGGCCTTGAACCTGTATCTGTGCAATTATTTTTGACAGACTTTCATGTTCCTGGCTCTTTCTTTTTTAAAACCTTTTTTTCCCTTCGAGATTGATTTGGCTATTGTTAAATCAAGTATTTGAAGGTTTTTCGACACGAGTATAGTCACCTATATTTATATATATATATATATATATATATATATATATATATATATATAAAATGTGTGTGTGTGTAATCAGTATGTTGACACCCCACTAGACTTCAAACAAAAGTTTAGGAAGAAAGCTCCTATCAGTAATGGTAAGAGCTATAACACTTAGTGGACTTGAAGAACCTATTTTCCTGAAAAAACATTTTAAGAGAAAGTTTCTACTGGTCATAGCACTGGCTGCTACTCAATGAATACCCTCTAAAGAAATAGTTAATATTACCATCTAAAGACAGCTGTATATAACCATTTTCTAAGATCAATGGTTAAAAATGGCTTTGAGTGAATGAAACCTAGGGTTCTTGGGGAAGACTATCCTTCATTTAACTGTGTGGACT
Source organism: Acanthosepion esculentum (assembly GCA_964036315.1). NCBI lineage: Eukaryota > Metazoa > Mollusca > Cephalopoda > Sepiida > Sepiidae > Acanthosepion > Acanthosepion esculentum. The sequence goes on along the minus strand of OZ038487.1, from coordinate 50,067,691 downwards.
GGTGCTACAGAATCACAAAGAACTGTACAAGTAAGAGACTGCAACACCTAAGGACTTTCAACAGCAGCAACAACTAAAATGGATAGGACATGTAATTAGAAGGAAAACTAATGACATAATCAAGATGTTGACATTTCACATTACTTCAAATAAAATCTTAGGAAGGAAACTTCCATTAGTACTAGAAAGAGCAGCCAAAGAACTTGAGAAACCTAATTGCTATAAGAGACAAAATTTTATAATTTTCAACCAAAAGCAGTACTGGCTGTTTGGTCAATGAATGCCAAATGTTTCCTTGTAGGGAAATGGCTAATATAACTATTACCATTAACATATGTATGGGTAGGTTGATTAATGAATAACAGCTTGATTTATATTTTCCTTTGTTTTCCTTTTTTTTTTTTATTGTTAAGAGACTGACCTGTCAAGAGTTCTTATGCAAAAACTGCGAATAGTCAACACAAGAAAAACCTGGTTCTAAGACATTAAATTATTAAATGCCTGAAAGTTCACATAAAATCACACATACTGACATAGATATGTATATACAGACAAACACACATAGACAGCATAAAACATCTGCTAAACAAATTACGCAGATGCAACAGACCAGTTTGTTTCTTTGATTGTTTACATGCATTTTGTTAACATTTTTGCAACTTGAATTTTTATGCCTTTCTACTTATTTCTTGTTTCTTTGTTATATTTGGTCTTTACCTGATTCTCTTGTTTTTCTTTTTATATTCCTGTTAACTTCCTTTTTGGGTTTTCTTTCTTGCTTTCTTTTTTTATTACTTAACCTTCTTTTTTTATCATTCTCTTTCTTTTTGTCCTTTCACCCTCTTTCTCTCTCATTTTGCCCTTTTACCCTCTTTCTCTCTCTTTTTGTCCTTTTACTCTCTTTCTCTCTCTTTTTGTCCTTTTACTCTCTTTCTCTCTCATTTTGTCCTTTTACTCTCTTTCTCTCCTTTTACTTTCTTTCTCTCTCTTTCTCTCCTTTTACTCTCTTTCTCTCTCTTTCTCTCCTTTTACTCACTTTCTCTCCTTTTACTCTCTTTCTCTCTCTTTCTCTCCTTTTACTCTCTTTCTCTCTCTTTTTGTCTTTTTACTCTCTTTCTCTCCTTTTACACACTCTCTCTTTTTATCCTTTTTGTGTCTCTCTCTTTCTGTCCTTTTTTCTCTCTCTCTCTCTCTCTCTGTCCTTTTTTCTCTCTCTCTCTCTCTCTGTCCTTTTTTCTCTCTCTCTCTCTTTCTGTCCTTTTTTCTCTCTCTCTCTCTTTCTGTCCTTTTTTCTCTCTCTCTCTCTTTCTGTCCTTTTTCTCTCTCTTTCTGTTCTTTTTTCTCTCTCTCTCTCTTTCTGTCCTTTTCTCTCTCTCTCTCTTTCTGTCCTTTTCTCTCTCTCTCTCTCTCTTTCTGTCCTTTTCTCTCTCTCTCTTTCTGTCCTTTTTCTCTCTCTCTTTCCTTTTTTCTCTCTCTCTTTCTGTCCTTTTTCTCTCTCTCTCTCTTTCCTTTTTTCTCTCTCGCTTTCTGTCCTTTTCTCTCTCACTTTCTGTCCTTTTCTCTCTCTCTTTGTCCTTTTTCTCTCTCTCTTTTTGTTCTTTTTTCTCCTTCTCTTTTTGTCCTTTTCTCTCTCTTTTCCATTCTTTTTCTTTCTTTTCCACTCTCTCATATTTTTCTCTCTTGTATTTTTCTTTCTTTTTCCCTTTTTGTCTTTCTTCTCATCTCTCTCTTCCTTGTATTTTTGTCTCTCTCTTGTCTTTTCTCTGTTTTTTGCCTTTTTTCCTCTCTTACTCTTTCTCATCCTTTTTCTCTTGTCTTATGTCTCGCTCTTTCTCATCTTTTGCCTATCTCTCTCTCTCACACTTTCTTGTATTTAGTCTCTCTCTCACACATACACTTTCTTGTCTTTCTCTCTCTCTCTCACATACACTTTCTTGGCTTTTTCTCCCTCTCTCACTTTTAGGTTTTTTCTCTATCTGTATTTCTTGCCTTTTACTCTCTCTCCTTCTCTCTCCTCTTTTTCTTGTCTTGGTCTCTCTTGTCTGTTTCTCTCTCTCTTTGTCTTTCCTTTTCTCTCTCTTTCTTGCCATTTTCTCTCACTCTCTTGCCCCTTTTTTCTTTTTTTTTGTTTTATCTCTCTTTCTCGCTCTGTCTCTCCCTCTTGCCTTTTTCTTGTCGCTTGTTTGTCTCTTTCTCTCTCTTGCTTTTTTCTCTGATTTCCTTGCCTTCCTCCCCTCTCTCTCTCTTTCTTGCTTCCCCTTCTCTCTTGCCTTCTCCCTCTTTCTCTTGTCTTTCCACCTTCTCTCTCGTCTTCCCCCTGCCTCCCTTCTCTCTCTTGCCTTCCCCTTTCTCTCCTTTCCTCCTCTCTCACCTTTTACCCCCTCTTTTTTCTCTTGCCTTTTTCTCTCTCTTTCTTGCTTTTTTATTTTCTGATTTGTTTCTCCATTTTTGTTTTTCTTTCACGTAAATCCTTTAACTGCCTTTCTTTCCTTTTTCTCTGTATTATTGTCTCTTTCACTTCTCTTTTTCTTGCCTTTCTCCCTTCTCTCTCTCTCTTTCTTGCTACCCCTCTCTCTCTTTCTAGCCTTCCCCCTCTCTCTTGTCTTCCTCCTGACCCCCCTCTCTCTCCTTTTCTCCTCTCTTTCCTTTACTCCTCTCTCACCTTTTGTCCCCTCTTTTCTCTCTCTTTCTTGCCTCTCCTTTTTTATTTTCTGATTTATATTTTCAATTTTTGTTTTTCTTTCACCTAAATCCTTTGTTAACTAATTTTCTTTCTTTTTTTCTATGTGTTATTCCTCACCCCTCACCCTTTTCTCCACTTCCTTTTATTATCTTCTCCATTCTAAACTTAAATCCAATGCTTGCCTATTTTTTCTCTTTTTTTATGCTGCTCCTTCTTCCCAATCATTCTTCTCTCCACCTCTTTCTCCCTTTAATTTTTCATATTTTTTCTTTTTTTTTGTCCCCCTTGGACGTAATCCTTATGGAAGTGAACTGGACACACATTGTCAGTAGTCCAGAAAAATTCTCTGCAATTGTCATCGACATTTCTTGTCCTTATCCTTTCAACAGTGTCTTACTTTTATATGACTTAGATGCCATCCAACATCAAAATGAAAAGGATATTTTATTAATTTATTAATAAGTTTTTCTTATTCACATATTGTCACTTGCATTCAGCCTAATTCTTTCTTAAGATCTGCTCCTCAGGTCATCATAATGTCTTTGGTTTCTTTCTTCTAAGCATTAAGTATTGTTCAACTGTATCCCCCCCCACACACACACAAAATAAAAAGAAAGAAAAAGAGAAGATATGTAAACTTTTAAAGATAACAAATACACAGATATTGACAAATACAAAAATGTATTTAAATGTAATCTTTGATAAATTAATATATATGTAGGGGTGCTGAAAAGAAAATTTGAATAAATGACTAAGCATTATATTTTTTTAATCTCTTCATGGTTGAGCTAAGAACCTTTAACATACCCTTATATATATTTATATAAAAAGAAGGGATTTGTGGAAAATGCTACAGTTTATATCTATAATAGCAAGAGACTAAGAAAACTCCTTGTAACACCAAAGATGAACTGAAGGCAAGGATTATGGCAGCATTCACCAATGTAAACAAGGAGACTGTCCAGAAGAGATGCAGGAAATTCCAAAGTCATCTAGAGGCCATGGTTGAAGCAATTGGCGATTTTATTGAATAAATTTACTCTTTAATATTTTAAGATATTTTTGCGTAATTTTGATATATATATCTGTTAAAATGAGATGTTAGTGTTATTTTCATTATTGGGTAATTTAAATGACAATTTATCTATCGTTCCCTATATATATGTGTGTGTGCATGTGAGAGTAGCTCTTCACTTTCTCTTTGGATATATATATATATATATATATATATATATATCATCATGGTGGCTTGGCTTTGCAAAATGAAGATCATGAGAAAGTTTGTACATGTTGCTTTCAGGTTTGTTTGTGACCGATAAGTCCAATGCAGGACAGACATAAACAATTGCAGTAGTTGCAGCTGAAAGTCCAGCCTAGGCTTGATGGCATAGCATTGCAGTACCTCCTCCTCTACCTCTTGTCCCTGAGAATGGCTCTGCAGGTATTTTCAAAGAAGGAAACAGCATGGTTGGTGATTAAGTCTTCTGGACTTTGAGATCATACTGACTGCACCATCCAAACAAAAAGACCAGATGTGATTGGGAATAGATATTGTTGGGAATACAAAAAAATAATTCTGTCAGATCTGAAGATTTGAGGAGACTTACTGTTGCTCATTCCTCTGAACTTGCCACCCAGCAACATGTTGGGATGTACAAATAGATGAAATAATAATAATATTCAAATGGATCACTTAATTCAGGATAGATTTAGTTACTGTCAACAGATTAAAAAAAGGTTCATCTGATACTTGTTCATTGTTTCATCAAACCATAAACTGAAACTAAATGAAAGTTAAAAAATTAGGAAAATATCTACATCTTGAAAAAGAGAATTGAAAAACATTTGGATAATGAAAATATTACTTTGAACGTTTTTCTAGTGGATACTTGTATTTGAAATCAACATCCAATGTGATCTCCAGCAGGGATTGAACCTATGTCTCTTTTCTGTAGATCCAGTGTGCTTTACCACTCAGCTACAGAGAGCATCACACTTCAGGAAGGTACTCTTGACCTTTCTCCATCAGACATTGTTCTAAAAGCCTATGTCAGGTCATTTTCATATCCAGAAATTAAACTAAGGAATTTCTAAAGAATTAATGTATTTATTTTTAATCTGTTTTTATTACTTTAGTCACTTTAGTTCCACAGACAAGCTAATATGTTGTATGATGTGGTCAGTTCAGTGCCACAGACAAGATCACTTTAGTGCCAGAGTCAAAAATGAATTGTTCTCTTACAAAATGGCAGTAATTCCTTGTGCAAAGAGAGAAAATATGGACATTTACTTTGATGATATAACAGCTGACTATAAGAATGCCAGCTGAATTATGTAACTCTTGTTGATCCATGTTTTAGGATATTTTATGCTCATTTAAATTAAATTAAAATATATTAATACATTTACATATATGCATTACATTTACTAGATATTTGGCAGTGTTTCACCTTTCACAAAAACAGTTTCAAAATGATGTTTTTTCTGTTGATACCACTATTAATTTAAACTACTCATGCTCCTTGGGCAATGTTTATTTACAAGATTATAAAAATATCTGAACCAAATACAATGCAATATTTATTATTTATCATTTCATAAAGATTCATTATTTATCATTTTATAAAGAAATAAATTTAAAATAAATTTAAAAATAAATTTTTTTTCTTCAAAAATTTATAAAAATCTACAAAATTTTCAATGAATTGTGTTCTTTCGAGTGGTTGGCAAAATATCAGCAAATTGCTAAATGATTCAAACTTTATAAAATGGTTAATAAAGATTTCATTATAGTCGATTTATATATTTTTATGATTTAGTAGATTTTTATAAATTTATGATTAAAAATTGTTTGAATATTGTTGTGGTAGGATCCACCTAAAATGCATAGTGGAGTATCGACGATGTAAATATGGTTGGTACCGGGAAGACAGGGAGGTGAATCAAGAGATTCAATTAGAGACTCTGCCCGACTGCGACTTAGTCAACACATTCTCCAGGAACGGTCTTCCCAGAAATCTACAAAAGACTATATGTAAATATTGTGTACACTTTCTTGTTTCAATACATTTTATTCTAAGTACATTTTGTGTTTGCATTATTATTCCATGCATTAGTCAAGTTTCAACAAATATTAATTTCTGAATAAAACAATGTTTGTTCACATTTTTAGAATGTAATTGTATTATAAAATTATTCTTGTAAATAAACAACCTAATAAATAGTGTTTAATATTTTTGTCACAGATTCTCAAAGAACAAAGAAAATGTATCATTTCACTTTCATATGTTAGGGTTTTATTAAAATTCTATTCATTTCCTTTTAGGACAATAAACATTGCCAAGTGAGTGAAGGTAGTACAAAGGAATAGCAGTAGCAAGGCAAAAACCATTCTTTTGACACTGTTTTATCAGATATTCTTTGAGATATATTAGTTGATATGCATAAAAATAAAACCGTTTTAAATATGCAACAAATTTTTTTTCTATTTTTATGAAGTTTTAACAATTAAAACCCAACACGGGCAAGACAGCAGTAAAATATACTTATCAATGAACAGCATAATTCACACACCTGTTAGATAAACAGGCGAGCAAATACTGTCTTAGTTTGCATTGTGCACAGATATTTAAAAAGTCTGCTTAAAGAAATGTTTTGTTTCAAACTAAATTGTTTACACTCCCATTTCTGAAAGTCTAAAAGAACAGGCAGATGATGGCTGAAGACCCGCCTCCTAGAGTTCTTTCATGTCAGTAGAGTTTCCATGGAGACAAGCACTAAGAGAATGGACTTGAAAATCCTCTTCTTGATCTTCCCATTCTTGTGCCAAGGGGAGTCTGGCCAATAAATCTTATACATAATATTCCAAAACTTCAATCAGATAACATATAAAAACCAACACAGTTGTGGATGAAGGGTTTGGGGTTGGCTAAACAAAGATCACGTTACTTTCAAAATATATTGATGAATAAAGGAAGGAAGGTGCATTATTTTTCTGAAATCACAGAGCTGAGCTGAAGAAAAGATGCAATCAGAGAGGATGAGATGGAATAGGTGTGCCTTTCATTGTAAAGGCAGCACAATCTTCATGACTTTTATCTAAGTCTGCTTATTGTATACTGCGCAATCAGCCATTTTGGTGATGGTGGTGGTAAGAGATGGTATAGAAAATAGAGTAGCACAGGTCAATGCTAAGAGATCCAAAGAATTATTTTTTTGTCAAGTTTTGTTGCTATGACAACAAAATATAGATAAATAAGTATAGAACAAAGTATTCAATGCCCATTTACCTTGAGGGGTAAAGGGTTGGATAATATCTTAGAAGTTGTGTCAGGGTGGGGTGTCAGTCAGAGGTAATTTTGGACGCTTTTGAAAAATCCAAAAGTTAGGGAAAAAAAAGCATCACAACTTCCAGTGGATGTGGCACCAAAATAAGCAAAACTTCAAGAAAAAAAGATTCTAGGTTCTCAATAAAACCAAACTATAATGATGATGATGGCTGTTAAAGCTGACACTTAGTTGAGTCTTCTAGTTTGTATTCTTATTATTTAAAAAAATATTCTTCTGGGTGATGCCAAGTGAGAGCTGCTGTCCAAACAGTAATGGTCTTGTGGATAGAATTGCACTAGCTGCAGGGAAAATAACTAGTACTATTGTGGGTGGGGCTTTTGGAATAAAAGAAGTGGTTTTGATAATAATAAAAATAATAATCAGTTTCTGATGCCTTTGCTTATCTTTTAGAAATGCTCCTGAAAAGAATTTCAATTATGGTTTGGAAATGACCAATCAGCTTCATTTCCTTCAAGCTTAGATTATTATAGTTTGACCACTCTTGGGAAATTTAGGACATATGCTAATACTATGAAGCCATCTGCTAACAATTATTGATATTCAGTGGTCCATATGTGTTAAAAGGAATATTATACATACATATATTCTTACACACACACACACACACACGCATATATATTCTCAAAGAGTATAATTGGGCCTTGCTTGGCTGTGATGGCTTCCTGTATCTATCTATCTATCATATATATATATATATATATATGGGAGAGAGAAATACATGAATGTTATTCAACATTCTTTCAGAAATAATTTAGAATGTCTTTTTTTTTTACATATTTACAGGATGTTGTAACAATATATCATTCAGCAGTACATTTTGACCAAAAGAGATTTTATATATACAATAAATTGGTATTAACCCAGCAATGTTGATAAAATTTTCAAAATGTACCCATAAGATCAACATTGTCATATTTTTAATTTTATCCTTCCAGATTTTGTAACAAAAAAAATTAGAATGAAATAAAATCATCCAGAATAAGAGAATTAATGACAATATTTATTCATCAATCATATTTTCATGCATTTTTTTTATTTGATTCTGATATTTTACATTACATTTATTTCCGTCTGAATATTCTTTCTGTTTTTCTTGTTATTTTTTTTATATCTTGGAAACAACTGGAACCACCGACTTATGGTCTACACTCTTATTTCCTGGAACCATCTCAAAGTTTATACATTCCACATATTGGTAGCACAATCAAATGAATAATTCAATTTTCCATCTGTTAATAGGTCTTTCGTCTTCATTCCTTTTTTTTGTCTTCAATTTTTCTCTCTTTTTTACATTCAGATTTTATTCTCATGTTTTTCACTGTTAATTATTGCAATTTCTCTGCCATAATTTGCAATAACATCATGAGAAAATGGACCAATAATAATCTAAGCAATAACAACTGAAGGTCTTTTGCTGTAATTATAGAATATCTTGTTATTTAACTGGCCTCATAATTTGTATATGCACTTTATTGAAATCAATAATTATTTTAAGTGAGAAGAGAAGAAAAAAGTACTATTAAAAAAAATAAAAACATTAAAACTTTTTTAAAAAGGGCATTAGGCTTCAGATACACATTTTGTTTTTTTATAAGGAACTGAGGAATTTTAACAGTTTTTAGGGAGTTTAATTTTTGTGCAAGAATTCATACTAAGTAGCTTAAATGGTTGCTAAAACTTGTCATATTCTGTTGCACTCCCACATTTTTTAAAACAACCAGAAAATAAGCTTAACCAGTATCATTGTAAGACTGATTCCGTATATGATGCAAAGCAACATAAAAGCATGTTCTGTGGTTAAGATGACAAGGATCAAAGTGTAGTATACCATCAGCAGCAGTTCCAGCTTGCAAGCCATCATCATCAGCTCTTCATCAGTGGCCACTCCAGCCATTTCCAGTAGACCCAAAGCACCAGTCATCCTCACCATCAGTAACGATATACATCAAACTGTCTTTTTCAGGACAACTCTCTCCAATGATTACAAAACTGTCTTTCTCAGGACAACACATTTCTCACCTTCTACAGACATTTTCATGTCTGGATCTAACAGATAGAAAATAGAGATATGACTAACTAAACTGGGAGAATTGTAGAAGAGCGTATGAAATCACACACTTAGTAAGTTTTTTTTTTTTAATTTTCATTAAACAGTAATTTAAATTTATTTCCATTATATTCTGTGCTGATAAGAATATATGCTTGAAAAACAAGGTGGATAAAATAAGTAAAAGCTTATTATAAAAAACCAGTACAATAAGAATAAAGGTAACAGTTATGCACAAGGTCATCCCAAGTCAATCCAGTAGTGAGTGCTACTATTGGAAGGTTGGTAGTTCTCGCATACGTCTAAGTTGTACTCAATAGATCCCAGCTAGACTCTGTAGTTCATTGACTTACAGATACTTATAGATAGTTACTACCTACAGTGCAGTCACTCATGGGGGTGACAGGTTATTCCATTACATCAATTTCTTTTTTAGTTGAAGTTAAGTTGGTACTTAGATGGGGGACTACTTGGGAAACCGGGTACTGTAAACAACCTCCTACAATCCAAAATATGTTTCAACTTTAAATAAATATCTTCTTCTTATGGGCTGTGTCCCTTCTGAAAATGGGTGATCATGGCTCCCCACAACTTCTCTTGAAGCTCTAAACAATGCTTGACTCTACTAACCCACTTCAACCCTGCTTTAGCATCCACCTATACAATCTCACCAGGTATCATACTCAATGTTTCCCTCTGTCCTACACTAAAAACTAGAGTTCTTTTTCAACCACTGGAGTTAAGCAGTATGAAGCCCAGTCAGTACTTAGATGGGGGACTACTTGAGAAACTGGGTACTGTAAACAACCTCCTACAATCCAAAATATGTTTTTACTTTAAATAACCCATCAAGGGTTAATAAACCGTAAATGAATCAATCAGTTTCTTTCTTGAGTTACTTGAGCCACTCTAAACTCAGTAGTGATGTTTCTTAAGATTTAGTCAAATTGAAATACAGCACCTGTTAAAAAATTATGTATACTCAAGTAAGGAGACACAAGTTTAAAGTATTTTTTTAAGCATTTCATTCCAAGCAAGGTGGGATGCCACTAGCATGCAAGGGGTTACAGAGTGTGGGAGTGAGAGTAAAGTGGTATGATAGATGAAAGGATGAAGAGAAGGACAGGGAATAAATCGAGGCATCTGGAGATGCCGATTGACATTATATTTTAATAGTTATAGATTATAGCTATCAGGGAAACAAGGAATAGGAAGGAAATTCCACAAACAAGAGGCACAAGATATGAAGCTATTGGACCAGAAGTGATGGCTACATTTAACTGTTTCAACAGTGAAAGGGTGAGACTGAGATGCCAGCCGAGTTGCATATTTAAATTCATGCAGTCTGGGAACTAGCAAATGTAGCTCGTTGGAGCATTTACTGTGAAAGTATTTGTAGAAAAGACAGAGGGAGGTGACAACATGTCTGTGAGAGAGCGACTGTTATCAAGATGCCAGATCAGGGCCAATCACATTGCATATCAAAAATTTAACTTCCAAGACTCATTGGAATGTTTAACTTGCAAGATAACTGTTATTATGCATATGATTAAAACAAATTATTTGATATAAATACATAAGATTATAGATGTACTCATATATATATATATATATATATATATATTAGGTTGGTGCAAAAATAATGTTGTTTTCTCACATGAAGTAGAACGTCAAAAAACAACATTATTTTTGCACCAACCTAATATATATATATATATATATATATATGATAAGGAAAAAATAGGAAACATATATCAATCTAACATGTTCCACTTTTATTAAAGCTTCATCAGAAACTGATAGAAACAAAAAGACAGAAATTCTGGTCTTTTCAGTTTTGTGACCAATGAAAATCAAACCACACAAAATCGAAAATATCAGAAATTTTGTCTGTTTCTCTCACTTACTAATGAAGCTTTAATAAAAGTGAAATGTTAGATTGATTTGTGCACACAAAATCGAAAATATCAGAACTATTTTTTTCTACATTACTTACATTGTTCGAACTGTTGTCCTTGTCTTTATTGCCATATTCGTGATATTTCACCTGTTATACGTTCTGCCCTTCTTCAGGTGGACAAAATAAAGGATTCAGTTTGAAATTACAATCACCTGAAGAAGGCCACAGCATACAATGACCGAAATATGGCAATAAAGATAAGGACAACTGTCTGAACAATGTAAGTAATTAGAATACCTCATCTCGGAAATATAGACAGATGTTTTTTGTCTGTTTCTCTCGCCCTTGCATGGAGTATTGCTGCCATATATGGTCTGGGGCCCCTGCTGTTTGCCTCGGGGTTCTTGATAAGATCTAGAGACGGATAGGCAATGTGATTGGCCCTGATCTGTCATCTCGTCTGCAGTCGCTCTCTCACAGATACGATGTTGCCTCGCTCTGCCTTTTTTACAAGTACTTCCACGGTAATTGCTCCGAGGAGTTGCGTTCGCTTGTCCCCAGGCCTCGTGAATTTAAACGCCCCACGAGGCTGGCATCCCGCTCCCACCCCTACACCGTTGAAACTGTTAGATGTAGACGTCTCTTCTACTCCAATAGCTTCATGTCTCGCACATCTCGCCTATGGAACTCCCTTCCCTATTACTGTTTCCCTGACAAATACAATCTCCAACAGTTTAAGTGTAGCGTCAATCGACATCTCCAGTTGCCTTGATCTATCCACTTCCCTTCTCCACATCCTTTCATTTTTCATTCCTATCTGCTCTCGCTCCGGATCTTCTGTGCCCCCCTTGCCTTGATCGACCCACTGTCTTTCTCTTTCACCACATCCCCTCCTTTACCACTCCTATCTGCTCTTCCTCCAACCCTTCTTTAACCGCTTGCGTGATAGTGGCCTCCGGCCTTACTTGGGGTGATATGATTAAAAAAAAATAAATAAAAAATCAAAAAAAATCTGTGACAAAATTTTAATAAAAGTGAAACATGTTAGATTGATAAACATTTCATATTTGTTCTTTATCTTATTATCCTATCACATTCTGATCCATATTTAATCTTTAACTCATATGTATATAGTGTATGTTTCTGTTGATTTCAACATATGAACTGAAGTGCTAAACTATCCACACACACAATTTGATTATAGTATTCGAGGCTAGGGTAGAACTAGCCATACTTTGTGGTTAAAAGAGAGAAATGGTGCAGTGTGCCACAAAATCTCCATGTGTTTGAATTTAGAGTTTCACTTCTCCACTACTAGCCATGCAATCTGGCCTGCTTTAGAAACCACGGCAGGAATAAATGGTTTCATGCCTTTTGCAATGGCATTTGCACAAACTGAACAAAACAAGATCAATAGAAATTTGTAGTCAGCTTGGTGATTCCACTTTCTGTGTTCATCACGATTACACCACACACACACACACACACACACATACATATATATACATATATATATATATATATATATATATATATATATAAATTAATCAAATATTCAGTTTATCTGTGTGTTTTTGGGATTAGTCTGAATCAGCCACATACAATGATAAAAACACCTTGTCTAAGAAAATTCAGATAATTTTACAGGGATTAACTTTTGCTACAGGAAAAGAAAACAAAACAAACTATAAAAACAGAATCATAGTAAGCAAATTATTTACTATCATGTACCTAAGTTTTATAGATTTTATTGGTAATCAGTACCTCTCCCTGTTACAAACTCCAACCAAACATTTTTATTAAATAACAGATGTTTATATCTTCCAGGAATACGTTGGTAGGATCTTTTTAAACAAATACATCAAATCTTTTCTTCACTCTAATGATTACATATTCAGCACCATCCGTAGACTAATGATGGAAAATCATTTATTCTACACAACATTTTATTTTTCAACACCTCCTTCATTTTCAATGCACTTAATTCAATTATGTATATCAGTCACGTGCATCAAACATTATATAGTGAAAATTTCAGATCACAATTCATCTTCTAATTTTGTGTCAGGCTATTGACTTATTGATCCACCCAGGTACATGGTGACAGCAGAATTTGGGGAAGAGGGAAGAAAAAAAAAATAATAAAAATGTTGTTTGGAGTTTCTTGTTGACTAGATTTGAAGCGGGAATAAATGTTGGGGAAGCAAAACTAGTAAAAATGGTGTGTTCCTCAATACCCTCCTTATTCTGTGTATGTAGGCCTATTAATGCAGAAGGATATTAAAAAGGCTCATAAATGATCTAATCAAATGATTTATTCAATAGGGCTTCTATTATTTTCAATTCCAGCCCCAACACGATCTTGAAAACTTGCCTAATTATTAACCACAAAGTCATTGGTCATCTTGGCTGATTCATTGATGACAGCTTTGAGAGGATTGATGTTGCGGTGAGAAGTTTTGTTTGCTTCTTGCTGCCAAACACCTCACTCTGCAAAGGTTACCAGTCTGTGATCATTCTTTAGAACCTTAGCCGAGAAATATTTTCAATCTTGGTAAAGTTGTTTAACCACAGTTCAAATGTAATATAATTGCATTTTTTATCATTAGTCTATGTATTTATTGATATCTATACTAATATTGTACCTCTATAGAAATTAGGAAGTAAGGGACTGTCAGTGGTAAGAAATTAAGATTAATATTGCTGATAGCAAAGAACTATTATATGATACAGTAAAAATTGAGCCATTTTTATACACTGGTTGAATAAAGTTGTTCAAAATAAATTGATGAGTAATTTTTTTTAATCCTCTGTTATCATGACAAGCAGGTACAGTGTAACCCGGATATAAGAGAGTTGTCGGGACCGGAGAATAAGTCTCTTATATCCGGGTTTCCCTTATATCGAAGTTTGGTCTATTTTGTTTTATTAACACAGGCTCTAATTTGGGACTTGATAAAAAATCTCTCTTATATCCGGGTTTCTCTTATATCCGGGTTACACTGTATATATATATATATACAGTGTAACCCGGATATAAGAGAGTTGCCGGGACTGGAGAAGAAGTCTCTTATATCCGGGTTTATCTTATATCCGGGTTTGGTCTATTTTGTTTTATTAACACAGGCTCTAATTTGGGACCAGAGAACATCTCTCTTATATCCGGGTTTCTCTTATATCCGGGTTTGGGCTATTTTGTTTAGGTAAGTAAGGCTCTAATTTGGGACCATAGAAAATCTCTCTTATATCCGGGTCTCTTATATCCGGGTTTGGTCTATTTTGTTTAGGTAAGTAAGGCTCTAATTTGGGACCAGAGAAAATCTCTCTTATATCCGGGTCTCTTATATCCGGGTTTGGTCTATTTTGTTTAGGTAAGTAAGGCTCTAATTTGGGACCATAGAAAATCTCTCTTATATCCGGGTCTCTTATATCCGGGTTTGGTCTATTTTGTTTAGGTAAGTAAGGCTCTTTGGGACCAGAGAAAATCTCTCTTATATCCGGGTTTGGTCTATTTTGTTTAGGTAAGTAAGGCTCTAATTTGGGACCAGAGAAAATCTCTCTTATATCCGGGTTTGGTCTATTTTGTTTAGGTAAGTAAGGCTCTAATTTGGGACCAGAGAAAATCTCTCTTATATCCGGGTCTCTTATATCCGGGTTTGGTCTATTTTGTTTAGGTAAGTAAGGCTCTAATTTGGGACCAGAGAAAATCTCTCTTATATCCGGGTTTGGTCTATTTTGTTTAGGTAAGTAAGGCTCTAATTTGGGACCAGAGAAAATCTATCTTATATCCGGGTCTCTTATATCCGGGTCTGGTCTATTTTGTTTAGGTAAGTAAGGCTCTAATTTGGGACCAGAGAAAATCTCTCTTATATCCAGGTTACACTGTATTATGTTCAGCTACACTGAGAAACAAACAAAAAAAATCTTTGCATCATTTTCTGACAAAGCTTAGATTTAAAATTACATTTTCCCTGAACTATCCACATAGTGTCATGGATACTTTACAAGTTTTTTCTTTTCATTTTAGAGAAAAGCAGGTGCAAATGTGTCTCCCACAAAATACAGAATAATCTATTACTATTTTTAATTTCTTGATAACAATTTTTGGGTGTTTTTTTTTTTGTTTTTTTTTTCCTTAATGTAGTGCGTCTAATCACACCTGGAGTTTTATCTGAAAATCTCTACTGATGTCTCAAAGTAAGAAATGTTTAGAAAGTTTTTTTTTCTCTGGTTAAGTTCCAGCAGCAACATCTCTTGAAGTATTTGAATTTCTCAGATTTTCAGTATTAAATGTTGATACAGGACATTGGTTGAAATCTTAGTAGAAACTGCTTCTTTATATCTGATCTATGCTGCTTATTTAACATTTAGCCCTCTAAATGTGACTTTATTTTCCAAACAAAAAGAGTGTCTTGCCACTGTGGATAACTCCAATTACTGAACAATGATATGTTTGAATTTTGCAGTTGTGTTGTCATGTTCTGCTATGGAAACAGCTAAAACAACCATAACTGAAATCAATAATAGAGCTACTTTATCCTGAAAAAGAATTCTGTGAAAAGAAAGTAATATGAATAAATAATGCTGGAGGTTAATGGCTGTAAAATGCAAAAACAACCTGAATGCATTGACAAGCAACAACAATGGATGGTTCAGTTGGTATAATGTTTATTATTAAATTTGAATTTCAGCTGAGGCATTAATTTTCTTTTATTTGGTCAAGTTAGCTCAGACATTCATGAATCTGTCTATATTTCTGAGATGAGGTATTATGTACAGTATTTACATTATTCGGACTATTGTCCTCATCTTTGTCGCCATATTTGTCACAACGTTTCGGCCGTTGTACGCTCCGGCCTTCTTCAGGTGGTTGGAATTTCGAACCGAACCCTTTATTTCGATCACTGGGGTAGACTGTTCTAGTTCCACGAGCCATGTTTGATGGATGTCAGTTATCAGTTATCTCCTGGTAATTAACTTTCAGAGGGAAAAATTACCAGGAGATAACTGATAACTGACATCCATCAAACATGGCTCGTGGAACTAGAACAGTCTACCCCAGTGATCGAAATAAAGGGTTCGGTTCGAAATTCCAACCACCTGAAGAAGGCCGGAGCGTACAACGGCCGAAACGTTGTGACAAAGATGAGGACAATAGTCCGAATAATGTAAATACTGTACATTCATGAATCTATCTCACCAACCATCACAATCCTACATCAAGGTCAGAAAATCATTAGCAAAACATTCTGTGTCTTAATGTTGCTGGTAAATGTAGGTGGTTGCTGACTGACCAACTAGTCATGTTCTGTGGCTAGGTGTCCAGAACAGTAGTGCATTTGCAAGTTCTTGTTTTTTGCTCACCATCTGTGACCTGCAAAGAGCATTCTGTGTTTGCTTAAGATTGTAGAAATATTAGGGATGGCTCCATAGAGCTGTGATTTAGTTGGATGCTGTCTCTAAGAGATGTTAAGTATGGCTTTCAGCATCTGAGCATAGGATCCATTAGACTCTAGGGCTTTAGTTAATGTTTAGGCAGTGGCATCATTAACACCACCTCTACAGCGACTGGAAAAAAATCTCTGCCTGAGGTTGTCTGGTAGATCAGATTTCCAGATTATGTTAATATTAATTGTTTCTTTACAAGGAAATATTTGGCATTTATTGACCAAGCAGCCAATGTTGCTTTCAGTTGAAATTTATAAAATCTTTCTGTGAAAACAATTTTTCAGGAAAATAGGCTTCTCAAGCCCAGTATCTGTTATCGTTCTTTCCAGTAAGTTTTAGTTTAGAGTAGTGTGGAATGTCAACTTCTTGATTACATCATTATTTTCACTTTGAGTTACATGTTCTATCCATTTTAGTTGTTACTGCTGTTGAAATTCATCATGTGATGCGGTTTCTGTTATTTGGTACAGTTCTTTGTTTGTGATTCTGTAGCACCACTCTACAACATTTGAAGAAGGGTGGTCCTCCCTAACAGCCACATGCATCATTTGTTCAAAGTCATTTTTAACCACTGATCTTAGAAAGTAGTTTTGTATACAGCTGACAGTTTAGACCTTTTTGAATGAGTTTGGCATTACGCATGATATCCATATGAAAATCTTCATCTGAAAAGACTATTTAACAACATGACTCGAGTTTTTAGGTTGACGCTTAGGCTTTGTATCAATTTACAGTGTTGAGCAAAATTACTTCTAGTAACCTATTCTATTACCTTATCTCCTCTACTAAATTTATAACTGACCCATATACTGAGATGTTTGAAGTATTTAGTATTTACAAATTCCATATCCTCCCACCACATATGGAGGGAAGTAGTAGAGCAGACTGGGCCCTGTAGTCTTGGTATGGTAGCCAGTCTAAGAAGACAACAGATCTGAATTCAAAAACCAACCTGAAGAAGGATGAACCTTATCAGGTTACTTATTCTAGACACATACATTGCTACTGCAGCCACACTACATACTGTGTCCTAATGATTCTATAGTGGGTTATGGGATTTTAAAATATATAGATAACTATTTAAAAAATTATTCATAAAAAATATTATTATGGTTACAGAAAGTTTACGCCTCTTTTTGTTATGTTTTGCTTTTAAATGGTTGAAGTTTACAAAATTCCTCTACTACCAGCACATATTTATTATTTAAAAGATACATGTGTTGAATGGTATATTTCTATATTTCGTGCTGTCTTTTGCAGATGTTAGACACCAGATATAATTAATATATAATAAGCACACCCAAACAAACATCCTCTCTATGTAAAAACAATGATTATAAATCCTTCTGTCACTTGGAAGATTGTATCTCCAATATCAATAATCCCAAAACAAAATTAGACTCTTACATTGGTTACACAAACACCACACTCTCTTATAGATTAACTTGTCATTTATCAAAACTTAGTACAATTCAAGAGCATGTCAATCACATCACATCACAGACAACCAGAATACATAAGACAAAAATTACTAGATAATGCCAAAATATTATCTAGCACTTTTTGCAAGGAAAAAAATCCATACAAAAGAACTTGGATTAGACAGTATTTTAAAAATGGCTGGCCACTCATATCTGTGGATGCCCGTTTATCAGGGTGGCTAGCCAATACTTGTTGTAGACACCTGCTCAGGTACATTTGTGTTTGTTCAACACTCACAGAATCCACCTGTGGTTTATACTGAGTGGACCTTATTTACAGTTTCTGGGAGAGAGTGCATTATCTAGTGTGATCAATAATAAGGAATAAGGCCAGCATGCTCAAATCCTCGGTCACAATGACTTGTGACTTCATGCTAGCATGACCATCAATGGCTTCCCAAAGAGTTCCATCAAACTAATTTCACTTAAAAGGCTGGGGTCAACCCGTGGTATGATTTTCAGGCATTTTCCAAAGGTGCTGCATGCTGGGATCATCTCCCTCAGACTGATAACATCAAGAAGTCACTTTCCTGACGAATCAACCGTGGTGAGATTTGAACCCGAATCTCATGGTCAGAAAGCAAACGTTCTAACCACTTAGCCACATGCCCATAATAATTGTCACAACTTGGTAATAATAACAGTGATTCAGTTTAGTCTGGTAACTTCTGTCTGCAGAAGCAATACTCCTACAGTATGGCCAACATGGTACTTCTGTGTTTGAACAATAGATGAAACGGTGCTTACATTTCCTTAGTTCCTGGTTATAACAATAATAATAATATGGATAAGATATTTAACACATTCTTTTTTAGTACAGTCTGTCTCTGTGAAACCATTTTGCATATAACATCACTTAGACAATATGTATATATTTGAATTAAATTTGAATTGTAGAGTTAAAAATATATCAGGTTGTTACCAACAAAAATATTGTCTACTATATCGACAAGATCATCTTCTTGATAATGACTGAGACAATAGAAAATATCTGGACAAAAATAGAACAAAAAATGTTGAACATTTTATTCACAATTTTGATTTGAATGTGCCACAACTTATTCGAAAATTTGGAAAATACAAAAAATCAGACAGACCTAAATTTAGCAGAACTTCTTTAAATTAATCGTTGATATGTTTAATTAACTGAATCTCTTGGTTTGGTGTTATTTACAGCAAGACTATATATCCTACTCTTTCTCACTCTTTTATATATCTTCTATATATTTCACTCTTTTTAAAATTCATAGCTCTTTCTCACTCTGTTTTTGTCTTCCTCTTCTTTTCAATCTCCCTCGATTTTGCCTTATGTAACACTTATGCCCTCTTTTCTTTGTTTCTTTTTTTTTTAATTTCCCTACTTCTCTCTCCTCATGACTTCAACCCCTTTCTTTCTTTCTTAAGCAATTTTTCTTTCATTTTGCTCTCCCCTTATATTTCTCTTAAGTACTCAAATCTACTCTCTTTAATTGCCATTGTGCTCATTTATTTCACCCTTTCTGATTTTGGATAATTTAATGTACTTATTTACTTTATTCCATTTTCATTGATCCATACATTTATTCACTCACTCATTTATTTATATGTTTCGTGATTAAGTTCCAAAAAATGTTTTCCACTCATGTGCACCTTGCCACCTCCATGCATTCATTTGTGTTCAATATTTTGTTTCCACAGCTTTCATCTACAATGATATTCATCTTTAGGGAATTCTAAAATCATATCTTATTCTCATTCTGAGCAAAAACTACCAATCCTTTTCTTTTTCGGTATTATTGTTATGATCGTTATTTTTTATTCTCTTTTGTGACATGAAAATGGAAAATGTAAATAAATCATTAAAGCGAGTAAAAATAAAAACCAATAAAAATTCAAATATTAGACAAAAAATAATAATAAACCATAACATAAGAATTTAAATCAAAATCTGTTATAAATTTGAGAAGTTGAAAATTTAAATAAAATTTTGATTGGTTTGGTTTGTTGTGTTTTACGGCATATCAACCTTAATTGGTTATTTAATGCCGACAACTTTTCAAAAATATATTGCTGGTAATAGTTTTTTTTCCAAAATATATTGCTGGTAATAGCTTTTTTTTCCAAAATATATTGCTGGTAATAGCTTTTTTTTTTCAAAAATATATTGCTGGTAATAGCTTTTTTTTCCAAAATATATTGCTGGTAATAGATTTTTTTTTTTTAAATATATTGCTGGTAATAGATTTTTTTCTTCAAAAATTTATTTCTAGTAATAATTTTTTTACAGAGTATTTCTGGTATAAAAACCTATTTTTACATTTTTATAATGCTTTTTACCTAAGTTTCGAGGTTAACTATTTGTTCATAGCTGGGGCCCTAACAGGTGCTACCACCCCGGGTAAGGGTGGACCTGGGAACACCAGCAATTAAGAGGTTGTTCCACACTCCTCAAAACCTCCTGATCAGAGGCCTTGCTGTTGGACATAGTTTATCATCTTACCCAGGACGCGGATGCAGTTTATTGTCATACCCAGGACATAAATAAAATTTTGAAAAAAGAAAATTAAAACAAAAACAAGAGAAGAGTTAAATACTACAATAGGAATTAAAATAAAAATGTTAAAAGAAATATATATATATATATATATATATATATATATATATATATATATTTTATACAACAAAAAAAATCCTAAATTACCTCATGTGGGTATAGTTTATTTCAAGCTAGTTCTACTATGTGCCAGCTATCCTCAGCCCAAGACTGTCTGGAAATGGTATTTTTTTAATTTGGTTTAGATAGCATTGGTGAAAATGTATGGGACCACTTACGGGGACGCCTCAATTTAGTCAAGGAGGCTCGGTTGATGACCAGGAGATGGGCTGGGGTTGGGGGTTTATTTATGGCCAAGGCCTTTAATTGTATGTAAATGAATTTAGGTTCCTGCTAGTGGATTATATTATTAGGTGGTGGGTGATTTAACATGCACATCTATGTATATATATGAATCACCAGTTACTTACCATCGCCTGAAGAATTACAATCATAGTATTGAAACATGAAAGCTTTTGTGTAGCGGTTTCAACATGTTTTTATTACAATCTCTTATAATAAAAGCAATAATATATATATATATATATATATATATATATATATATATATATATATATAGAACAGCAAAATTGTCTAAATCAAGTAAAAGCAAAGTTGTCAATTTTGTTAGATTAGGATTTGAACCATTGTATCTTAAAAATGATTAAAGATATCTTATTGCAATTCTCTGAGAGTTTTATAATACTACTCTAAAACTCTACAACTCTACTTTGAACAGTAAGAATGTATAATTACTCTCCAAGCTTAACAAAAGAATTGTGAGGAAATTGATCATAAACAAAAATGACATGTTCATCAGTAATTAATCAGAGCTAAGAATCAGAAGCATATAAAGGATTGAAATTATGTTCAAATATATTTATATTATTCTAGGATCATTTTCCAATTTATTTAAGATGATCTTTGCCCTCTTTAACCATTCTCTGTCCTGGATTAACCAAATGCCTCACATGTTTCACGTACAATTTCATTTTCTAGTCTTTTTTCAATGCTCTTTGGACTGTCATAGCTGAAACTCCTCTCTCACATGCCAACCGTCTTATGGATTGAGTTGGATCTTTTCTAATTGATCTCTTTAGCTCTAAGTTGAAATGATGATCCCTGTTTCTGTTGTGATCTCCTGATCCAGTTTTCCTCTCTACTGTTCTCTCTTTTTTAAACATATTCACTGTTCTCTTGATGGCTCTTGAATGAACTTTGAAGATTGGAAGCCAGAGTATGAATGTTGGTACCATTACTAAAGGCCTGTATGATCTTTTTCCTCTCACCATTGATCATTTAGGAAGACAGTGGGTCTGACACAAAATGATTTTAACCTTTGTCTCCTTCTAGCTGAATAATTCAAGGGGTTTTTCAGTGATTCTTACAACAAATGGTGTCAAGATGGCTAAACATCTTATCTGAAAATCTGGAGAAAAGAAACTCAATTAGTTTAGTGGTTTATTTTAGATATTAAACATTTTGTGGGATGGACAATTATGTTGTTACATGATTTGGACAATTTTGCTGTATATGTATATAAAAAGTGACATTGAAGTCAATGCCCAGAAGCGGCAGTCTATTTCATGCTAAATGCAATTGTCAGGCCATGTGCATTGTGTTTTTACTTATTTTTTATATATACAGGTCAGTGATGCATTGTGGGTAGTCTATTACATTATTCTAACACTTATTTTGGTGCATGGTAATAGTTGTTTTGAATTATTCTAGGGACTATTGAGTGGGAATAATTGTATATATATATATATATATATATATATATATATATATATATATATATTTCGGTTGAGCTTTCTGGGGAGGATGTGTGGGTTTGTAAACAGTGACTATTACAGCTAATAATGCGAGACTCTTCAGTAAATCGAATCGAGTTCTCTCAGTCACTGTGTGTTTATCTAAAAATAAATACGCTTAAATTCACATTCTTCTCTGTCGTGCGCCAACGGCTTCAGGGTAAAATTTTCGACTGACGCGAATTCAGCCCGTTTTCGATTCTAGCCAGAGGCAACCGGATGTCTAGCCACACTGATGAGCTGTGATACAGCGAAACAGTCTGTCTGTGGATGACAATATATATATATATATATATATATATATATATATATAAAATGATTAAAAATTAAACAAATGTAAAAGTTGGCGTTAAAAGATTCTCCACCCACCCCATTCCCCAAAATCTGACCAAAAATCAGACTTTTTTATTTAGGAATCCCTCATAAAGCAACCAATAAATATCACTAACTCATAAATAAAAGAATAAAAATGAAAAAAAATAGAAACAACATTCTAGTATTTAAAAAATGTATAAGATCAATAAAAAAAGGAAAACAGTATAAATAAATAAAAAGATCATGAATGAACACAAAAGGAAATAAAATTAACAAATAAAATTAAGACTCCATTCCTAGATGTTTTTACATGATTAAAAACTAAGCATTTATGCGTGTAAAATGGAGACAATAACACGTTGGTCTTAGCCATTCATGCCAAGGGAATAATTTTCCAGAATAACATACATATTTCTTTCTTTTTGGATTTCATTTGCATTTTTCAGTAATTTTAATAATTTACATTTTTTTCATTCATTTTTCCTGTTTTTCCTAATTGAGTTTGCCAATTTCTTTGTTTTACGCATGAATAAATCTTCTAGCATTTTTTGTATATTCTTTTTCTTCGATGCACTGTATCCCTTCAGGATGTGGGCAATCATTGTTTTCCACAACATCATTTGTAGCTCTTAATAAAAGTTTACCTTTTTTTGTGATCTCTCCTAATCCCTGTTCAGTCAACCATTTAAACAAGCTCATTAGGTAGCTTATGCACTGCTTTCCTCTGTCCCTTTTGCCTTCAATATGACCTGTAGGTGCCAAATTCTCCAAGCCCTTTTATCTCATTATGTGCCCTAGAAATTTCAAATACCTCTTTCTGATGTTAAGTATAAGTGTCCTTTTTGTTTCCATTTTCTCTAAAAAGCTGTTCATTTTTTTCTCTTTTTGACTCTCTATTGAAGTGTTTTTGTAATTCACATTAAAGAAATTGAATAGATTTTTCAGTTCTGGTCAGCTACATGAAAATTCTTATGTATCTACCTCTATGTCCCTTCAGATCTATGAATTAGTCTGTCTACCAAATCTGACACATTTTAAAGTGAGTTTAAAGGCAATACCATCAGAAAATTGCTCAAACCTCCTTGGGACTTCCTCTTTTGAGGATCCCACAGGTACAGGGTAATGACTCCAGCTCCTTCCTGAAAGAGAGGTACTGCCTATGGGGAGGACCCCCTGAGAGTTGAGCTAATATTATTTTGAAACTTCCCCGCCAAAGATATATTTCTGCATTCAATGGAAAGATATAAGAACAGTAAAAGAAAGTACTTATTATAAAGGGGCTGCAAAAGTAGATATACATTAAGTATTATACTATTCATGATGATAAAATGCTTAATTAATCATAGCTAAGAATCGGAAGCTCATGAAGGATTGAAATTATGTTCAATATGTTATTAATGATATGTTTGTATAATCTATACAGTACCTTTGTTTTTTTTACTTCATACCCACCTGAAATTTAGTCTATTACATCACTAAGAAAGTTTTAAGTACTTAAGGTAATTAATACAACCATAAATATATCTAGATTGATTAACAACTCTGTAGGCTGACATTTGCAGTAAATTTTGGACAATTTCCACATCAATGAAGAGAAGACCTGAGGCAACAGAAATATTGCTCTACAGAAGGATGTTGAGAATACCATGAACAGAGCGTGTAAACAATGAAGTTTTAAGAAAAATAGGAACTAAAAGGGCACTTACAATAAAAATCGGACAGAAACATTTGGGATTTTATGACACATAATGAGGAAAGAGAACATGGAAAATTTGGTATTCATAGGAAATTGAATGCAAAAGAGACAGGGAGAGACAATAAGCTACCAACTTGACAGTCTTATGTGAATGGGTGATGAAACAGGGAAGAGGAGGGATGGTAAAAAGACAAACATTACTAAGGGCTACAAAAGATAGGAAGTTGTGGAGAGCCATGATCGCCCATGTCTTTGAGAAAAATGGCACATAGAAGCAGAAACCTGACACAGTTATCTGCTAGACTTTGATCAGAAATTTTCACTGTATAATGTTTAAGATATAGGATTAATATTCACCACCGAATTAAGTGCTTTGACAAATTATGTTGAAGAATAAATATCTATTGTATAAAAATGCTTTATTATTAGATAGCAAACTTATTGATATACCAATATATATATATATATATATATATATATATATATATATATATATATTTAAAGACATTTATATTATGTTTAACGTTCTTTTTATATATAATATAAATATATATATAATTAATATATATATATAACATAATATAAATGTCTTTAAATAAATTGTCGGACTATGTCCAATTCTAAAATATATATATATATATATATATATATATATATATATATATATATATATATTCTGTTGTTGTGGATGAAATAATGAGGTATTGGATTTTTTAAAAATGTGTTTTCTATGTATATTTCTTTATCAGGTAAATATTGATCGCTGCAGATTCTTAGTGTACTTAAATAACATCCTATAATTATTCCAGATTTTATTCTGTTGCAGTGGTAAGAATAACAACAGAATAAAATCTGGAATAATTATAGGATTTTAGTCAAGAGCACTGCAGTATAGTAGGATTGATATTATGTAATTGTTCAGCATTCTTTTTTGTTTCTAACAAAATTTTCTTGTTTCATAATAATTTGCTTAGTTTTCAAAATGCATCTTTTGCTATCCCAACACACCTTCAGATTTCAGTGTCACTTTTTTCATCCTCTGTTAAAATACTCCCTAGATATTTAAATTTCTATACCTACTAGATTTTGTGTTATAACCTAAGGAAGGTTACTGAATAGAATAATCAAAAGGTTGGCAAATGAACGATAATGCTTAGGACAAGAACAACATATATAAGATTTGCGCGTAGAAGTAGTCAACTGCTAGAATTGAGTGAATTCTACAATGAATCTCCAACTGCAGACCAACATACAGTATTTACTTCTGTATTTATGTGAATAGGGACATACCCATTATCATCCGTAGGTATGCTACAACATTTTGGTATCTCTAATTCTTAGCTGACATCTTGAGTTGTTCCTCTTACAGACAACCATACATTCTGTGTTCTTTACATTGATACTTAGTCTTAGCATGCATATAAACGAAATTATAACTCTGCTCTTAACAATTAGACAAATCTGTCAGTAAACAAGTCATAAATGATTGTAAAATACACATTGAAGAAGATACTTTCATATGTGTTATCAAGTCATATATTGTGTAATGGGAGAGCTATCGGAGAAAGATTTATTCTCCCATTTATGTTTCTATTGTTATGGGCATTATTATATCCATGATATTATAATGCCGTATTTCATGGATGTAATGGAATGACAAACATATTTTGTTCTTAAAGAGACTTTTATACTAAGACATACACAAGACTATATATGTATATGTACAAGCTTCCCACACAGAGAATAATAGATCACATATATCCACACAATGAGCAAAGTGTAAGGAGAAGCAAAAGGAAAAATCTTACATATAATATGGAGATACTCCTGTATCTGGAGAAACCATGTTTAGGACTCCAGATTCAAATGGGATGGATTCATCTTTGTCCCAGGTGAGGGCATGTTCCATGTATGGGAAACAGCAAGTCTTTGGTTTTCCCAAATTGAGACTGATAGCTGGATTTTCTTCCTATATCTGGGAAAGATATGTTCCCAAAGGGAAAAAGCACCATGGACTTGTAAGTTGCTGGGAAAGCAGATTTAGCCTCTGCCCAGGCTATGGGGTCCTGGGTTAAACAAACCAACCTTTCTGTTTCACTGCTGTAAAATGCACTGAACTTGACTGACGCTATCATTACTATCATGTGACATCACTAAACAGCTCTCACGTGATCCATGTGATTTATCTCCATCAAAGGCAGATAAGCACCGTCTGTATCCCTACAATCATAATGGTCGATACTTTAAGTAACTAGTTACACTAAATGAATATGGACAACTATCAGTTCCTGTTTAGGGGGGGATCATTTATAGTTGCTGCTATTCACATATTTAAATTAGACTAAGACTAAAAAGTATGTAACTTTTTTTTATTGTTTTTTTTAATTTTACAAATCCAGTATCAGTAATTGAACCATGAATCTATGATCATCCAGCCCAGCACATCAGCCACTGTGCCATCAATCAAGATATTTCTTTCATAATTTTAAATCTATTGTCCCTAAGATAATAACAGTAAAGTGATGAGGATGAAGAATTACAGCCCATCATGCTTATCTTTAATATGTATTGTACCATATCAATAATGCGACATATGAAAGAAATATGATATGTTGTTTTGTAGGAATAAATGATAAATATGCTTTGATGATATATGTAGGATGAATA
>OZ038487.1:50028218-50035718 GCA_964036315.1 Acanthosepion esculentum | reverse complement strand
TGGAAGTAAAGTCTGATGATCCACGGTCCTTTAAAAGGGCTGTGGTGAAATAATTTATTACACGGAACCTTAAAGTGGTCTGTTTTTATGTAAATTATATATATATATATAAGTTTCATTAAATATGACTAACATGGTATTGCGGTTAGGTTTTTTATTTAATTTTTCTTATGTTCTTATTTTCTTCTTTTTGGAACATAAATTATTTAGAAATTGTCCAAATGTTTTGTATGTCTGAGGGCTTGAACAAAAAAATTACAGTGAGCAGCAGTTCTCTGGGCAGAAATTCATTGTTGATGAAAGAGGTGAGAGGAGAATGACCAAATGAATTAAAGCTGATAGAAAGGCAACAGTAGTCACACAGTGGAAATATGCAGGAGAGCATCTCTGAATGCACAATACATTGAACCTTGAAGCGGATGAGCTACAGCAGCAGAAAACTATGCTGGGTGCCACTCCTGTCAGACAAGAACAAGAAACTGATACTGCAGTTTGCTAAAGATCACAAAGATTTGGCAATAGAAGACTACAAAACCATTGTTAGATAGCTAGATTGATATGAACAAACTAAGAGAACTAGAATGAACAGACTGGGATAGATAAATAGATTGGTATGGAAAATGGGATAGTAGATATGAAAAAATGACATCGCTAGATAGATATGAAAAATATCACATCAATTAGTACAAAGAAATGGATAGATTGATAATAAAAGATTTAGATAAGATATGAAAAGAATGGAATAAATTGAGATATATATATATCAATTTATTCCATATACCATCCTGGGTATGACGTTAAACTGCATCCAAGTCCTGAGTAAGACGATAAACTACATCCAACAGCAAGGCCTCTGATCAGGAGGTTTTGAGGAACCACCTCTTAATTGCTGATGTTCCCAGGTCCACCCTGACCCGGGGTGGTAGCACCTGTTAGGGTCCCAGCTATGGGAAAATAGTGAAATCCGAAGGTATGTCCACGTCCTGGGTATGACGATAAACTACATCCGCGTCCTGGGTATGACGATAAACTGCATCCGCGTCCTGGGTATGACGATAAATTGCATCCGCATCCTGGGTATGATGATAAACTACGTCCAACCAAAAGGCCGTCGATCTGATCAATCGGCTGGTCATGTCATGCCCCATCACATCTAACCCATCCCAAAACAAATACAACTTACAATTAACTTTCCCTCCCAAACCCTACACTAAATATACTAACACCTTACTCTTAAAATGTGATGGGAAACGATGATGTTGCCAGCTATACGTTTTTGAAACGATGATGTTGCCAGCTATACGTTTTTGAAACAATGATGTTGCCAGGGATACATTTTTTTGAAACAATGATGTTGCCAGCTATACGTTTTTGAAACAATGATGTTGCCAGGGATACATTTTTTTGAAACAATGATGTTGCCAGCTATACGTTTTTGAAACAATGATGTTGCCAGCTATACGTTTTTGAAACAATGATGTGGCCAACTACACGTTTTTGATATACTGGATCTGGCATTAAATAACCCATAGTGGTTGATATGCCATCAAACCCCAAACAAACAAACAAACAATTATTCCATATATATATATATATATATATATATATAATATATCAATTTATTCCATATATATATATCTATTTATTCCATATATATATATATATATATATATATATATATCAATTTATTCCATATATATATATATATATATATATATATATATCAATTTATTCTATATATATATATATATATATATATCAATTTATTCCATATATATATATATATATATATATATATATATATATATATATATATCAATTTATTCCATATATATATATATATATATATTCAATTTATTCCATATATATATATATATATATATATATATATATCAATTTATTCCATATATATATATATATATATATATATATATCAATTTATTCCATATATATATATATATATATATATATATATCAATTTATTCCATATATATATATATATATATATATATATATCAATTTATTCCATATATATATATATATATATATCAATTTATTCCATATATATATATATATATATATCAATTTATTCCATATATATATATATATATATATATCAATTTATTCCATATATATATATATATATATATATCAATTTATTCCATATATATATATATATATATATATCAATTTATTCCATATATATATATATATATATATATCAATTTATTCCATATATATATATATATATATATATATATATATATATATATTCCATATATATATATATATATATATATATATATATCAATTTATTCCATATATATATATATATATATATATCAATTTATTCCATATATATATATATCAATTTATTCCATATATATATATATATATATATATCAATTTATTCCATATATATATATATATATCAATTTATTCCATATATATATATATATATATATATATATATCAATTTATTCCATATATATATATATATATATATATATATATATCAATTTATTCCATATATATATATATATATATATCAATTTATTTCATATATATATATATATATATATATATATCAATTTATTCCATATATATATATATATATATATATCAATTTATTCCATATATATATATATATATATATATCAATTTATTTCATATATATATATATATATATATATATATATATCAATTTATTCCATATATATATATATATATATATCAATTTATTCCATATATATATATATCTCAATTTATTCCATATATATATATATATATATATATATCAATTTATTCCATATATATATATATATCTCAATTTATTCCATATATATATATATATGTATCAATTTATTCTATATATATATATATATATATATATATATATATATCAATTTATTCCATATATAAAAGGTATGAAAAGAATGGTATTGGCAGATAGATAGATATGAACAGACTGAGATGAATAGATTCAGATCCTGTTAACCCTACCAGGTTTTTTTTTTTATCAATAACCCAATCAGCCCGCAAAAATAACCAATAAGTTTTTCTCTAAACAAACTTGAAATTTGTCTCTTGGTAACATCTATATAAATTCATAAGTAAAATGCAAGTTGAAGAGAACAGAATACTTGTGAAAATATCAATGATCATTATATTATTGACCCAGAAAAAAATTAATGATGCAATGAATGAAAAAAGAAAAAAAAAAGGTCTCCAATACTTAAAAATGGCAGCCTGAAGGCAAACTGTGGGAATATCACATATTTTCTGCATTGGCAGAAGTAAGGGGACAGATTAGATATGGTTGGCAGGGGCTTAGAAGAAGAGGACAAGGGACAGATTAGATATGGTTGGTGGGGCTTAGGAGAAGAGGACATGGGATGAAGATTTGAAATGGTTTTATTTATTTCTTGCTTTATATTTAGATGGTACTATATAAATAAGAAATATAGATAAGAAGTATTTTTTGTACATCAATAATTTAACTTTTTTCATCAACAGGAGATGATCCCTCTTGTTGTAAGCACCTTAATTTATTGTCTACTTGATAGACAAAAAAAAATATTCTTCGGGTGAAATTATTTTTGTTTTCATTCTTTTTAATTTTTTTTTTTTATCTTTAAGGCTTTTTAGTAATTTTATTTCATTTAATTAATTTTTCTATTCTCTTTTCCTTACAATGTTCATCTATTTATGCCATCAGTCTCATTCCTTTCAAAATTGAACAAATATGTGAAAGAATGAAATGTACTTGTCTAGACAGGAACGAGTAATATTAGTCTACTCTTTGAATAATTGTTTTTCTTTTCTTATGAAATATTTTCATTTTCTTTCTTTTCTTTATTTCTTTTACTTTCTTCTTCTTTATCTTCCAATTCTTTGGCTTATGGCCACATCATATTGAAACACCGGTTCCCATATGATCACTAAAGTTAAGCAGTACAGCCTGATCAGTACCTAGATGGGTGACTGCTTGGGAATAACAGGTGCTGTAAGCTTGTAGGTTCACGTGGTATAATGGATAATGGCTCAGAACTGTTAATTGGAGAGCCGAGTTCCACACTTATGCACAAATACCCTTGGGAATCGTATGAATCCAGCTCTTCTACCTCCAGCTATGGGTTAAAACAAAAAAGAACCGACCAAGCAATCTAATTCTTTTTTTTTCTTCTATTTTACACTTTGTCTTTTTCAATATTCTTCTATTTTTTTCTTCATGCCCATCACTATCTCTTCCTTTTAATTTATTTCTTTGTTTTATATTTATTATTCTTTTTCATTCGTCTATTCTTTCTTTTGTAATTCTTGTATCTCACCTTGTCTTCTTTTTTTTAGTTTCATTATTTAATTTCCTTTTCACTTCATTTCTCTTTCTTCTAAATTTCTTTTTTTTCTTGTTCTTTCTTTCCTTTATTTTCTCTTTCTGTTTTCCTCCTATATTTTTCATTGTTTTTTATTCTTCATCCTTTTTAACTCTCTCCTCTTACTTCTTCTTCTTCTTTCTCTCTCTCTTATTTTCTCTTAATTTCTCTTTCTCTTTTTTTATCTTTTCTTTCTTTAATTTTCTTTTCTGTTTACATTTTATTTACGTCTTCCTTTTGATTTCTTTCACAAGTTCATTTAACAGTCTTTCTTTCATTCATTTGTTCTTTTGTTCTTCCCTTCTTCCTCCTCATTTCTGTTTGTTTTATCCATTTTCATTTTATCCTACAGTTTCCTTCCTTTTTCATACTTATGTTTTCATTTTGTAAAAACACCTGTCTATCTATTACTTCTTTCAATTATTCACAAAATGTATTCAATAAGTGTGATTGATTTGACTTGTCAGGTTTTAAGCACAAATACTTGAACCTGTCAGACGCCCAAAGTCTGCTTGCAGTAAAATATGAGAATTCCACTTGAATCTGAGCCAAGAATTGTCAATAGTAGTAATTTACATGCAAATTTCCTTGTTTCAAAATTCTTTTTGCTAGTCGAACACAAGTGAATAGCTCCACCTGGACACCAGGCATTTCTTAACTCAGCTATCAATTTGAATAAATTTCTTGGTAGAATATTTTGCTGGTGATCAAAGAAAGAAAGATTTAAGCCCTAATACATCAATATTAAAAGTAGGAGTTATGGCATTATTTCAAAACGAGAACAAAACCCAAGAGCATGGGAACTTTATTTTCCACTTTTATTCACTGCATTTAACATTTGAAAAATTAGCAATGACAAAGACTCATGTGAAGAAATCATTTTTCGCTGGGAGATATATTTTGGTAGATGGATCTCCAGTGCCATAAGATCTTGGATCAAAATATAAAATTCGAACAGAAATCAAAGCAAATTGATATTTGATTACATATATGAATCCTATCCCCTATTATCTACATTAATATTCCAACATTATCGTTTTATGTCAGGTATAAATACTAGTAGTCTAAATCCCGCATGGATGCTTTCCTAATCACTAGAATCTTAACCACTTCCAGTCAAGGGTCAGTTATTATGCATTCTCTGTATCTTCATAATTCTCACTTGATTCTCTTACATTCATATCATACACCCCATTCAGTAAACTGCTGTCTTGAATAGCTCTTGGGCTTTTTATTGGATAAATATTAGTATTAAAAAAAAGGAAAAAAAAGTTAACCAGATATATCAACTTGTAAGATCCAGGATATACATTCTGAGCATTGACTGACTTAAAGGGACAACAATTTCTTTTTGGGTGGGGATGAATGTGGAGGGTTTATTTAGGTGAATTAGTTTATGTAGCATGTTGTTATAATAAAATAGCCATTGCCCAGTTTTGGAATATTCTTTGGAGAAGCAGCAAATTCTACAACCAATAGCTAATTTTGAGCCATCTTGAGGGAAAAAAAGTTTCATCCATGGATGGATTTTAAGTTGATTATTTTGGGGACTGAAACTATTTAATTTCATTTTCTGTGACAAAAAATATCTGGCATCACTGAAATGGAAGGAGAATTTTTCTGTTCTTGTAAAGTAGTGTGTATCTATCTAATATATATATATATATATAAAACAGCAATTTTAGGAAAATCTAACAAAATAGAAAAGATTTTCAATATGATGTTTTTCATCCTTTTGTATGTCATCAGACTAAAGTGATGTTTATGTTTATGTGATTACACATGCACATGAAGGAGAGGAGACACTGAAATTTTAAATTAATTTTTTTTTAAATATATTTTTAGACTATATAACCAAAGACATATTTAAAATATGGACATTTGTTTTATATTTTTACTGGCTGATATACTTGGTAATTCCCAGGAAAGCAGATGTTATCCACAGTTCCCATCCTCATATCTTTTCTTTGGTTATCTGAAAGTAACAATTCAAAGTAAGTATCACTGAAAAAGGTTTTTGTGCATTCACAGAGAATACCCTACTGCAGTACCTAGGATTTTTGGAGGAAATACCAATAAGTTATGAATACCAAAATCATAAAGAGACTTATGTAATAACAGGGAAATCTGTTATCCAAAAGTAACAATTCAATGTAAGTAGCCCTGTAAAGGGCTTTTGTGCGTTCACAGAGAATATAGCCCTTAAGAGGGTTAGTGTTAAAATATACAGCAGATGTACAAATAGACTGACATATACTTTCATAAAAGACCTGCAAATAGATTTATGTATATATATATAATTTACAAATAGACTAACATATAGATTAACAAAAGATTTACATCACTGACAAATAGTAGTTAAGTCATAAACACCTGATGATTGGGAGTTTCTTATCAAACATGCAGAGTTGCTTGATAAACAATATTTTTGGTCTTTTGTGTTGGGTATAAATAAACAAATGATTGGGGTTGCTGCATCTTGAACATCCCACATAAAGTTGGCTATGGGAGAAAACCGGTTCTGCAAGGTTAAGGTCTACCACATCCAAGGACTGCCTCTGAGATTTGTTAATGGCTGAAAAACTCAGTTTCATCGGGAATTGCAGCTGCTTGAATAACTTCATTGGCATTTAGTACAGCATCAATGGAATTGTAGCTGAAATGCTCACCTGGCAACTGTTCCAGAAGGTGGATGTTCAAATCATCAACTGCCACATTCTTTGGAGCTAAAATGGTATGGATTCTCAGCCAGTTGTGGTCTGCAAAATGGTCTGAGAGGGCATCATCCTCCAGTAGTCTATGTTTGGCGCAGAATTCTCTGTAGGTTGTATAGACTTCTCCATTATAACTTTGTAGGTCTGTGAATGATTTGGATCACTGACAGTGTACATCAGCAATTGCATAAAGAAGCACTACTGCTGATTGGGGTGCACAGTTTTGAACTGATATCATCTAATTAAATTGCCGTACTTAAAAGTGAAACTTAACGAGGAAGGGTACATGGCTCATGCCAATTAAGGATAATTGAATTTTTTAAGAAGTATGTCTATTCCCACAGGTAGATTTTTTTGACATAGATGGTATATTACATGAAAATGTCCTCCAAACAGATTCCACAGACAAC
>OZ038487.1:49920718-50008218 GCA_964036315.1 Acanthosepion esculentum | reverse complement strand
GACTTAGTTGTCCTTCAAAGTAACATGGCTCTTTAAACTAGACATAGTTAGTGGACATATGACATACATTTTGTTGTTATTAGGTACATTTTAACTTTGAGGTTTCATAGACTATGATTGCTTTTTTGTCTACAACTATAGATGTTTGAGTGATTTAATGATAATGGTAATATTAGCTGTTTCCCTATAGGAAAACATTTTCCATTCATTGACCAAGCAGTCATTTGAGTTTTCAGTTGAAATTTGTAAAATCCTTAAATCACTTTTTTTAAGAAAACATGTTTCTCAAGTCCAGTAACTGCTAATGTTTAATTTAATGGGGTGCATGGCCAAGTCATTAAAACATTCAGTTTTTAACCATGAGACCTTGATTTGAATCTCAGGTTCCTCAAGTCCAGTAGCTTTTATCACTCTTTCCAGTATTGATATAGATAGTGGCTAGGAATGAGAAATCAGAAAGCCGAGTTCAAATCCCAGTCAGGGTTGTTACTTTCACTTATGTGTAAATACCCTTAGGAAATGTATGACTCCATGAATGAGTTAAATAGTAGGACTTCTATTTGTAAAAAAATCATTGTTATTCTCAAAAGAAATTGTGAATGTACTCACAAATAAATTATCCTCACAATTCAAAATATGTTTTAGTGTGAAATAAATGACAAAGTGTTGACAAGCCATAAGAAAACAAATTAATCCCTTCTACAATAAGTGATTGGTTGATTTATGTTCATTCTGTTCAATAAAACAATATATATATATATATATATATATGTATATATATATGGTGTATTTGAGCAGCCATTTCTCATTTTCATACCTATGGTTGAAGACTTACAAAAATTCTTTGTTTAAGATCTTTCTTCTGTTCAGATCATTTTGAGGGAAACTTTAAATACAAATTGTTCAATGTTTTCAGAGTACTTCCAGTTTTCACATGCCATTATCAAAGAATTCATTTGTGGGTTCATAAGTTTGTGTCAGTTGATTGTGTCTCTTTGGTGGTTTTTGAATGTTACATCTTCATGCATTGTTAGATTTTACAAGTACCTTGTCTTCACATGTTTTTGTAACTGTGAAATATGTTTAGCCTCTTTCTTCCTAAATTGGCAGTCATTTTATTGAGGCTTGTTTGTTTTTTATGGTTAAGGCTTCTAATATTTGTAGTGTTTTTTATTACAGTTTATATGGTATAATATACTTGTATTATTGATAAGTATTTATCAAATTTCTTTTATGAGAGAGAGAGAGATATGATCTGGTAGATAGTTGTGAATTTTCAGTGTGTTAGTGAGAT
This sequence comes from Acanthosepion esculentum, assembly GCA_964036315.1. Classification (NCBI taxonomy): domain Eukaryota; kingdom Metazoa; phylum Mollusca; class Cephalopoda; order Sepiida; family Sepiidae; genus Acanthosepion; species Acanthosepion esculentum. The sequence continues at coordinate 50,006,924 of OZ038487.1, read as the reverse complement.
CTGTATGCGATTTCAGGCAAAAAGGACTTCTCAAATTAATTTTGAACTCAAGCAAACCACCTACAAATCAATCATCCTACCCTGAGATCTTCCATTATGGACTGGTGCTGTAAAAGAGATACATATAGAACAAGTGCTTAACATTTGTGTAAAGATGATAGAATATTTAGATAAAGATAATGATACAGAAAGAATAAACGAGAGACCAACAGTTATATAGATATGAACAAAATTTGAGAGAGGTAGAAAAATTAAGAGAGAGAGATAGAAAGGTTAAGAAAGAGGTCAGCAGTTATATAGATATGAACAAAATTTGAGAGAGAAGTAGAAAAATTAAAAGAGAGAGAGAGAGATAGAAAGGTTAAGAAAGAGGTCAGCAGTTATATAGATATGAACAAAATTTGAGAGAGAAGTAGAAAAATTAAAAGAGAGAGAGAGAGATAGAAAGGTTAAGAAAGTGATCAGCAGTTATATAGATATAAACTGAATTTGAGAGAGAGGTAGAAACATTAAGAGAGAGAGATAGAAAGGTTAAGAAAGTGATCAGCAGTTATATAGATATGAACTGAATTTGATAGAGACAAAGAGATGGAAATATAGAGAGAATAAAGGTGAGATCAATAGTTATATAGACTTGAGCAGAATTTGAGAGATATGCAGATATAGAAAGTATATGTGGGAGATCAACAGTTATATAGATATGAACTGAATTTGATAGAGACAAAGAGATGGAAATATAGAAAGAATAAAGGCGAGATCAATAGTTATATAGACTTGAGCAGAATTTGAGAGATATGCAGATATGGAAAGAATAAGAAGGAGATCAACAGTTATATAAATATGAACAGAATTTGAGAGAGAAAGAGGAAGATATATAGAAAGACATAGAAATAACAAGAGCGATATCAATAGTTATATAGATATAAACAGAATTTGATAGATGGAGATATGGAAAGAATAAGAAGGAGATCAACAGTTATATAAATATGAACAGAATTTGATAGATGGGGAGAGAGAGATATAGAAAGAATAAGGGAGAAATCAAGAGTTATATAGATATGAATAGATTAAGATATATATATGCATGCATGTGTGTGTATTATTGAACATAGATATCATGGCTGCATCCAATGGTCTAATAGCCTTAACTTGATTACAACTGTAAATGTCCATCTCAGGTGTAAATAAAATATAAGTTTATTGAAAAATCAAGTAAGCCCTGTGAATTACCAGTCTCTGAGAATTTTGCTCACGAAATGCCTGGCACGTGCATTCAAGTTGAGCTGCAAGGATAAATCACCTGCATGATATGTGCACACATAAAATTGCCAACACTCATGTGGTTTGTCTTTCCCTTTTTCTTCTTTGCTGGGTGCCTGGGTGAAGGACGGAGTACACTGAGGTTAGGCGTAAATTTTCCGTGCTTGCCCATGGATTCTACACCATGTTGGGTCTAATAAAACAGGTGCCTTTGACTTTTTGAGTAGGATGGAAATTTCATCTAACAATGATAAAGTGGGATATATATATATATATATATAGCATAATGAGAATCCATATATACTTTCTTAATATGTATATAATATAGAAAAACAACTGAAAAGTTGCAAATTAAAAAAAAAATTTTTTAATTTGCAACTTTTCAGTTGTTTTTTTCTATATTATATATATATATATATATATATATATATATTTTGCACATATAGTGCTGGTGTTCGAACAGATATATTTTTTTAAATTTAAATTATGTAATGGCCAGTCTATACTCAGCACCTAAAGATTGTGCTGTACATGAAACTCTGAGTTGTACTATCAGTGTGGGTTAATATGTATATTTATTAATATAGGTATTACTGTAGATAAATCAAATAACTATATATTAGTAAGTATATATACTTGCATTAGCATACATACACATATTTATTAATATATATGTATATATAAGGAACAAAATACACACACATATATATATATATATATATATATATATATATATATATATATATATATATATATATATATATATATCTGTGTCTTCTAATTTTTCTTTCTTATTTTGTTCCTTTCTTTTTTCATTTCTCTTTTTTTTACATTCTCATTTCTTTTGTCTTTCTTGCTTTCATTTTTTCCCATTTTTTTTACTTCTATTTCATTCTTTCTTGTTTTTTGTCTTCTCTTTCTTTCCTTCCCATTACTCTTGACTTCCTTTCTTTCATATTTGATTCCTCTTTCTTTCTTTCTCATTTTTGCCTCCTCTTTCTTTTCTCATTTCTTTTAACTTCTCTTTCTTTTTTTTCATTTTTGATTCCTCTGTCTCATTTTTGTCTTCTTTATTCTTATTTCTTTTGACTTCTCTTTCGACTCACTTTCTTTCTAATTTTTGTCTTCTCTTTCTTTTCTTCACTTTTCTTTTGTCTTCTCTTTCTTTCTTTCTCATTTTTTATTCCTCTTTCTTTCTCATTTTTGCCTTCTCCTTCTTTTCTCATTTCTTTTACCTTCTCTTTCTTTCTTTCTTTCTTTCTTTCTCATTTTTCATTCCTCTTTCTTTCTTCTCATTTTTCACTTCTTTTTTCTTATTTCTTTTGACTTCTCTTTCTTTCTCATTTTTGTCTTTTTCTTTTCTTCTCATTTTTTTAAAATTCTCTTTCTTTCTCATTTTTGGCTTCTCTTTCTTTTCTTCTCACTTTTTTTAATCTCTTTCTTTAAATTAAAATTAAATTTCTTCTAATTAAAAATTAAATAAAACGCTTACTCACAGTACCTTGTCAGTCATCTTTAATGAAACATGTATAAAAGAAGGATTACTGCTTAATTATATATACATGCACACACACACACACACACACACATTTAGTGTTAGTTCAACATTCACAGAGCCCACCTGTGATTTATACTCCTCCTGAGCAGACTGTAGTTACAGTTTCTAGGAGAAAATGCATAATCTGGCATGATCAGCAGTTTCAATAATGCCAGTATGCTCAAATCCTCAGTCACAATGACTTGATGCTGCATGTTGGCATCACCTCCCCATAACATCAAGAATTCACCTTCCTGACTGGTTAGAAACTGAATGTTCAAATCAACCTGGCTACATACCAATAAAACATTTTTTTAATCAATTCCCCCCAAGCAAGGCAATAATGTCAAAAGATGCAAGAGGTTACTGGGAATGAAAGAGAATTTGAAGACTTTATAAGGAACTGGACATCTTAAACAAGAGATAAACATCTTCTCCTGTTCAAAAGACCAGGGAGGAGTGTGAACGGAATGATAGGTAAACCTATCTACTCCTATTAATCATCTGCTGATTTCTCTCTCTCTCTCTCTTTCTCCTTCTATATATATATATATATATATATATAAAATACATAGTACAATGATATATATAACTCTACCATATGATTTGAAAAGTGTATAGACACAACCAAACATTTTGAACCCTTTAGATATTTAAGCATAAAGCCTCTCATCCTTTTTCAGATTTACTTGAAATAGAAAAATAATCAAAAAAATTAAAGAAATAAGCATTGCAGTCGCAAGAAGATTTTATTAGAAACAAAGAAATGAGTACTAAACTGTTATGCAATATCATTCCTTCTATATGCCAGTGAATGATGGACAATCTTCTCACAGATGAAGGAGAGATTTGAAGCAAGATAAATGTAATTCATCAAAAGGATGCTGAGATGAACATGTGAGCATTTATGAATTTTACAGAAAATGGAAATAAAAAGGACACCTATACTTAGAATCAGATAGTTAAAAGTTCTAGGATGCATAAAGATGAAAGAGGGCTTGGACAATTTGATGCCCAGGGCATACTGAAGGCATGTGCGACATAGGCAAACAATGCATAACCTACTTAGTGAGCTTGAGTAAATGGATGACTGAACAAGGTTTAAGAGAAGCAGCAAAAAAAAACAAATTTATTAAGAGCTACAAATGGCAGGAAATTGTGGAGAGCCATGATTGCCAACTTCCTGAAGGGAGATGTCGCATAGAAAAATAACAAACAATGCTTACATATTAGTTGATATAAACTCATCATAAATGGGAACAGTTCAGCCATAACCATTTTCTTTTATATATTTTTCTGAATGGAAACTGCAGAATTCTAAAGAAAGTATTAATGTGAATAAAGGACTAAACCTCAATTATAAGAAGGCAGAATATGTGGCTATCAGAAAGATGAATCAGATAATGATGCAAAGTATGAATTGAAGGTACCATAATCAATACAATTATGAAAATTTAAATCTTTGAGAAGTGTTTTAACAAACAATAGAAAATGTGCCACCAAAATTCAAAGGCATATTGGGATAGTGAAAGATGACTTTCAAAAGCTAAGCAAAGTGTTAAGAAACAGGGAAATTTCATTAGAAACAGAGAAAAGAATGCTGAACTGTTATCAATCCTTCTGTACGATAATAAATACTAGACAATTTCCTCACAGATGGAGAAGAGACTTGAGGCAGTAAAAATGATACTGGGAATATCAGGGACTTAACATGTAAGTAATGAGTAAGTTTTAAAGAAAATAGAAACAAAATGGACACTTATACTCAGCATGAGAAGAAGATAGTGGAAATTTCTAGCAAAGATAATGAGGAAAGAGGGCTTAGAATATTTGAAACTCACAGGACATATAGAAGGCAAGAGGGATAGAGGAAAGCAGTAAATAACCTACCTAATCTATGTTTATATTTACAACAACTAGCTTCATATTGTTAAACTACCTATGAGATCATTTGCCTTTTCTTGCTCAGGTGAAATCACCTTTTAAATAAACAGTATATTTAAAATTAAGTCACACCAAATGTCAAGGTAATTACCTGCAATGTAATTTATTTAATGGCTCTTAATTGACCATTATTATCTTGACTATTATATTAGTATAAAATAAGCAATTATTTCACTTCTAACGATGCTTGCTAAATGGAACCCAACTAGACAGGTTATCTTAAGGTACAAAATGTTTCATTCCATTTGGTATTCAAGGCATCCATTTGTGGTCTTGATGTCTGCATCATAAAATATTTTGCCAATAAATCCATAATAAAAACAAGCCAATAAAAATTATTTATTTCCCTTAATCATGCTTTGAAAACAGAGCAGAAATATTCTATTTATGAGTTTATTATTATTAAATTACTGAACTAATCACAAAATTTAATGTCTTCTAAAAGAGTATCATAAAACGAGAGTGGAGACATATTTGTGGCCTGAAGCATAGATGGCTTTCAGAAAGTGTTTGGTTTCATAATCTTACCTTTGCAGTTCATAAATTTTATTTGCACAAATAGAGAAACTGGTTTCTCTGTTAGTTATTGATTCAAAAGAACATTATTTCTCATATAAATATAATAAGTTAGAATAGGAATTTATTTTTATTAATGTTCGACTAGTTTTACTTTAAGCTTATTTCTGTTACGTTTCATTATCATTCTTCTTTTTCTTCTGTGTGCCGTGGGCATATGGCTATATAGCATTAGAACATTGGTTCTCGTACAGTCACCAAAGTTAAGCAACATTGAGCCCGGTCAGTACCTAGAAGGATGACCACCTGTGAATACCAGATGCTGTAAGCTTTGGAGGGTGCAATAAATAATGATTCAGCATTGTTAATCAGAGAGCTGAGTTGCAATTCCAGTTAGTTTCCTTATATTTCCATACACACAAATACCCTGGGGAAAGGCATGAATCCACCTGTTCTTCCCTAAGCTGAGGGTTAATTAGTAAGACTTGTATAATTAAAGCGTTATTATCTCCAAAAACAATTCTTACAATCTAAAAATATTTTCTGGCTTTAAATGACCTGCAAAGGGTTGATAAGCCATAAAAAATGAAACAAGGAATCAATCAATCTATGTATCATGTTCCTCTAGGACTTTCATATATAGCTCCTATATTTGTATGTTAGACCTACTGAAGATGCCATAATAATGTTGATTCCTTCATATTCCTGATTCTCCCATGTTCCTCTAAGTCTAGTATTTTTACTTCACTCCACAGGGGTTGAAGATCACCCTTTTCCCTCCATACATGATCAGCCATACCTGATTTCACTCTCACACCTGATTATGGTTTTTTATGTCCCTTACTTTAAGTGGGCAGCTGCTTTCATTGTTGTATTCTTTGACACAACTGCAAGGGATGACATACATGCAGTTTTTGGTCATTTTAGGCTTGATCTGGCACAGATTTCAGTGTAAGATCAAACCGTTTCTGAATATTGTCCTGATGTTGCATTTCTGAATCCTTTTCAACAGGTCCTTAACTTACACTAAATAATGATAACTCCTCATCTGAGAAATTCAGACATAAGATATGGAGGCTTTGCTTACAGACATTAGTCCGATAAGTCATACAGCTGTACATGTTACTTCTCAGAGTGCCACCACATTGGATCTGTTGCTTTTCATTGCAATTCTCAGATCATTAAAAGACTTTAATAGTTGTAGAATAACAATCTGAATGTTGTGATAAAAAGTAACAGAAAGAAGATGAAAGACTCATCAAAAGTTAACAGCATTTCTTCATCAAAGAAAGTCATAGGCATTCACTTGTTTTTATTCATGATCACAATCCCAAGTCCTGTAACCTATGTGTTAAAACAAAAGGCACCACATGTACTGTATCTAGAACAGCAGTGGTTATGTCCAAGGCTAAACAGCTTGATGGAGCGCATCCCTCTTCATGCTGATTTTGAACTCCAAGGTTAATGATATTTAGGAAACTTGAACTATCATACTATAAGAGTGAGTTGCCCAATGAGGATTGAATGCCTGATCATGATCACAATTATTGTAATCTATTAGGGGTATCACACTTACAGCAGTCAAAATGCCAATGGGTGTGGCTAGGGCAAGATTGAGAGCTTTGTAGTGTGAGAATCAGGTACCCAATTAGGATTGAACGATTATGAATCCAGTAATCTATTTGGATTGTTGTGGCCTCATATGTACTGCAGCAGTAGTAGGTGTGATCCTATCCCTCTACACGTTGATGTTGACTTCAGTTTTTCTTCTATTAAACTGGTTGCCCTGCTAAGGCTAAAGATCCTAATCTGCCCCGCTATTTAACACATAGCTGAAAGAAAAATGAATAGATTAATGGATGGATTAAGTGCATTAATTCTAAGTGAATGAAATAGACTCAATCAGAATTTGAACTCTGCATATTGATTTCACTTTCTATGTTAATACTAATTACACTACCAGCACATCCAAAGTGTATTGTTTTTTTCTTTTATAAAATCCTAGTTTGCATCTTATGTAGATAAATCAAAAATACTTTCTGATTCTTAACCACCAAGTTTGTATCCTGAAAATTAATAAAATAATGAACTGTATAAGAAATCCAAAACTCACACATATGTATATTATAAGTAGAATTCAAAATTTGACACGTATTTGTACACAATATTTTCAATCAGTTAACAATCAAGTTAACAGTCAATTCTATTATCAAATATTATTTATGTTAAAAAAAATTACAATATCAGGTAAATAAAGATAAGATATATTTCAGCAAAATTTGAACCATGAAATTTCATAAAAATCAAAAACTCTTTGCTTATCTCCCTTAGATTTTCACAAAGCAAATCGCACACGATTGTGTTAATCTGAACAAAATTCATGACAAAGTCTACAGTGTTTTTTTTAATAAACAAAACACAGTAAAACTTAAAAATTAATCTGAACATTGTGACAGTCTTTAACTGAAAACAAAAATAAGAATATTGATCTTTTCAAAAAATATTTTTGTATGAATAGATTTAGACACTTAATGCTGTCAAAACATTTGTTCATTCTTTAACTGGCAGAAAATCTGCCGGAGAAAAAAAAAATGAAGATTAAATTTTGTCATAAAAATGTTACAAATCCACTTAAATACAAAAGAAAAAAACATTCAAAGAAAAACAAATAATTACCTTGGTTTTATTTTATTTTTTTCACTAGAATATGTGAGAATATTTAAACTTATAAAAAAAATCAAATTTGAAGATTAGAAAAATCAATATTCAAGAAGACAAAGATAGACAAATAGATGCCAAAAACTTTAAGGCTTAATTACTTTTATGACTTTAACAAAATATTTGGAAAAACATTTCTATGACATATGACAGATTTTTCTTTGATAAAATCTATCATATTTTAATGACATAGCACATTTTTATGACACATTCATTTTTTTAAAAGATTTATAATCTACTTTTGATCTTCTGATATATTTTGATAACGGCTTACTCCACTATGTACACACCATATACTCTCCTCACCAAAACAGTCTAAGTCTAAAATTTTTTAAAAATTAATTAAAAGAAAGGACTTTTTTTAGATATAAAATTATTTATATTTTTTTTTAATTTTTTGCTTTTTGTTCTTTTTTTGTTTTACTTCTCTCGATTTATAGATTTTTATTTTTAAAGGAGAATCTTTACAATTAGGGAGTTTTTTTTGTCATGCCTGATTTGGGCTTAACATTAACTTCTTATTCACCCAATTTTTAAACAATATAATACTGCATTATAATCATTCCTGTTATATTACTAACACATGACTATCTTGTGGCTTACGGATGCATCTTATTGAAACACCAGTTCTAACCATTAATAAACAACATCAAGTTTGGTTAGTACTTTGATGGATGACCACTTGCGAATACCATATTCTGTAAGCTTGGATGTATTGGTGGTGTAGTGGATAATGAAATGGAGATCAGAGAAGCAAGTTCCAATTTCAATCAGGTGTGTTATATTTGCTTATATGCAAGTATCCCTAGGAAAGGTTATAATACACCTCTTCCCCACCCAGCTATAGGTTAATTAGTAGGAGTTGTATCAGTCAATCATTATTATCTCCAAAAAATTCTTATAATCTAAAAATATTTTCTGGTTTTAAATAACCTGCAAAGGGTTGGTAAGCTGTAAAATACAAATCAATCAAACAGGAATATATTTTCTGGCATATAATTTGCTAAATGTGTCATGTTGTATTCAACATCATTTTCTTTTTGTCTATGTTTCTATGAAATGCAGTTAAGAAGCACACAAATTTTCTGACCCTATAAAGTTCTGGAACATTCTGGAGAGTTCCAATATGGATGGAAGTACCATCAAAAATGACTAAATCTTTTCCATGTTTTAGTTCCATTTTCAATCCACAGTGCAGTATTATCTTTCCAAATTCATTTATATTGGTAAACTTGTTCTTTCAGTTAATATCTACATTAAATCGGTAAACTATGATATTTATATTAAATCAGTAAAATCTTCTTTGAATGATAATGGTAATATTATTTGTTTCCCTATAAGGAAACATTTGGCATTCATTGACTGAGCAGTCGGTATAGTTGAAATTTATAAAATCTTTCTCTTAAAACACTTTTGTAGGAAAACAAGTTTCATAAGTCCAGTAGGTGTTAATAGTTAATTTAATGGGGTGTGTGACCAAGTCATTAGGACATTCACTTTCCGAGCATGAGAGCCAGGTTTGAATCTCACCATAGCCAATTTATCAAGGAAATGACTTTTTGATTTCATCCCAAGATGTGGCAACTTTGTAAAGTGTCTAAAAACCATACCATGGGTTGACCTAAGTCTTGCAAGTGAAATTCATTAGATCAAACTCTTCCAAGGCCGTCAATAGTTGTACTAGCACAAAGTCTCAAGTCATCATAACGAAGGGTCTGAGCATACTGGCCTTTCATCTTGATCATGTCAGGTGATGGGGTCTCTGTCAGCAACTCTAACTAAGGTCCACTCAGTGTAGTTGCAGTATAAACCACAAGTGCCTGTGCAAGCATATGGAACAGAGATTGGCTAGCTCCCTAGCAGACAGGTGTGCTTGGAAATGATTAGCTGACCATTAAAAAAGTTGGCTCATAAACTGGAATCGACAAATTGAATTTAAATTCCATCCTGGACTGTTGCATTCACTTTTTATTTAAATCTTCAGTAAAAACATAAAACCATTTATTCTCCCTCCTGCTATGGGTTAAATAGCAAAGTAGACAGTGCTCTCTAACCTTGTGTTCCAATCGTTCATTATTTAATAAAATTTCAAGAAAGCATTCATAATTATTTTTTTTCATGTATAATTGAAAATCAATATGTCAAATATGTAACAGATAACTGGTGCAGAATGTTGTATCAGCAAGTTCAGTTAAAATCCTCTGCTCTTGTTGCCTTTGTTAAAGACATGAATCTGTATCTTCTGCTTCCAGCTACAGGTTAAAACTGCAAGTAGATTGGGGCTCTGTAGCCTTGGGAAGCAGCCAGTGTAAGCAAAGGAAAAGATTGAATTCCAGGCTTTCGAGATACTAACCACTTTGTCATCTTTCCCAAGAAAACATGGCAATTCACAGATAATAAATAAAAAGAATGACTAAGTTCTGCAGGGACATGTTATTTTTTTTTTTAAATTATCTTTTGTCACATCTTATGAACAAAAGAGTAATGGGAATTCACCATTTCTTCAGAGGAGCAAGTGTGACACAGAAAGGAGGGAAAAAAATTACAGAAAGAATCTGTAAGTTTAATTTCCTAAGAAGAGACTCAGGATGTAATAATTGGTGCCATTTAAAACAATAAGAAAACTCAGTGAGCATCCCAGCTAAAGTGCTGTGAATAAAAACAGCAAAAATGGTGACATTGCCCAAAAAACATTATTGAAGAATATCTCACTGATTATGTTTGCATAAGAAATATTATCTTGATTTTATTTTATTTGTATTAGATGAAACATTATCAACTTGATTTATTTTTTGAGTTTGGATTTCTTTCATCTTAATTTCAGTTGCTTTTCATCACAGACTCTCAGACTGTCAGTCTACAGCAATGAATAAACACTATGAATCACAAATGCAGAATAAAACCCAGGTGAGAGTTAGACACATACATTTTGCCTTAAAAAACCTGCTTATTTGTAGCCACTGCTTTACCATTTGAACTATTATTACTTTCATTAGTAGTGGAAGATCTAATCTAACACTTAAACTCTTTTATTTTTCCACTATTGTTCAGTACTATATTTGTCTTTTATATAAACTTATACTATCAATAGTAATAGTAGTAGTAGTTTCTTTATTTTACTTTTTATTAAATGAAACATTATCAACCATTATTCATTGTTACTTTGTATTTCTTTCATCTTAATTTTAGTGGCTTTTCTTCACAGCCAATCAGACTGCCAGTCTGCAATTGTCAGAAATAAATATTGGGAATAAAGATTAACCGCTGCTCTGAGAAGACTTTTTGAAACAAAGAAATGTAATTTTAAGTATTAGGAAGCCATTTTATACCATCATAGTTGCCCTTACGAGTTGAGACACATATGGTTGGAAAATCTAAGTCCATAAACTCATTCTTTATTGTCCCTAACAACTTAGTGCCATATTTGATGATGTTTTAATTTCCATTCTGCTTTCCATGCTAAGAGAATATTTTGTATCAGTTAATTTTTCTTGTATATTTGCTTTATTATCTGTTGTCTGTCACTTCCACTGAAGATGGTTTGGGGGCTGTCTTGAAACAGCTAATTAGATAGGTAATGAACAGGATGAGATAGGTAGGTAGATAATAAATAGAATGTGATAGGTTGATAATGAACAGAATGAGATAGGTAGATAATAAACAGGATAAGATAGGTAGATAGATAATGAACAGAATGAGTATATGACTTTTCAGCACTACCCACCACCTGGAATGAACTGCTATTACTGAAAGGGATATCATCTGGTTCAGTGAAAGAGGTGGACAAGCAACACAAAGGCAAATAGACTAGAAAAAATCAACTGATTCAGTATAGCCCCCAAGAATTTTGAAATAAATTCACATTTTATAATGTTAAGCATCATGAAGTGAGGAGGCATGGTGGAATAATGGATAGCAGTTGGGATTGAGGAATCGGAGATCTGAGTTCAAATTCCGGTCAAATTCATTACATTCACTTATATGCTAATACCCTTGGGAAAGGTATGGGTCCTCTTCTTCCCCCCCCCCAGCTATGGGTAAATAGCAGGACAGACCAGGTTCTATAGCCTTGGATGGCAACTGGTCTACTGCAGAAAGAAATGGCAACCTACTGTGGGGAAAAAAATCTGCCTCGTCAGTCATGTATCGGAAGATACATGATCGCCTAAGCATGTATCATGCATGGCACAAGTACTGACTGAAAGTATGGATTATGAATAAAAACTACAAACAAGAATTCACTTCCCTTTTGCCCAAAGAAACCGATCTGCACCTGCTACCATATGGTGCGGAGCTTTTTCTTTATTTTTAATACAATGATTTTCTTTTCCTAGACTGGATGCCACTTAAGGCTAGAAAGGTCAGTTTGCCTTGCTATTTAATTCATAGCTGCCGGAAAATAGATTAATGGCTATTTCAAGAGTGATAGTGTATATTCATTAAAACCTGATGGTTACTTCAGCTATAACAAAAAAAAAACGTCTGAATATTTGTGTCTTAGACCTTAAAATGCATCTTAGGTATATCTGAACAAAACTAATATTTTCTTAATGTCTGAAAAGAAAAGACCTAAAATTTTAATTTTTAACCCCTCAAACAATATATAAATAATGAGCAAAATGAGTTAGATTATGAATATAATGATAGATATATAGACAGATAATGAACAGGATGAGATAGGTAGATAGATAATGAATAAAATGAGATAGGTAGATAGATAATGAATAGAATGAAATATGTAGATAATGAACAGGATTAGATAGATAGGTAGATAATGAACAGGATTAGATAGGTACATAGATAATGAACAGAATGAAATAGGTACATAGATAATGAACAGAATGAAATAGGTACATAGATAATGAACAGAATGAAATAGGTACATAGATAATGAACAGTATGAGATAGGTACATAGATAATGAACAGAATGAAATAGGTACATAGATAATGAACAGGATGAGATAGGTACATAGATAATGAACAGGATGAGATAGGTACATAGATAATGAACAGGATGAAATAGGTACATAGATAATGAACAAGATGAGATAGGTACATAGATAATGAACAGGATGAGATAGGTACATAGATAATGAACAGGATGAAATAGGTACATAGATAATGAACAGGATGAAATAGGTACATAGATAATGAACAGAAAGATATAGCTAGGTAGATGATGAATAGAATGTGATATGTAGATAATGAACAGAATTCGATAGGTACATAATGAATAGAATGAGATAGGTACATAGATAATGAACAGGAAGAGATAGGTACATAAGTAATGAACAGTATGAAATAGGTACATAGATAATGAACAGGATGAGATAGGTAGATAGATAATGGACTGGATGAAATAGGTACATAGATAATGAACATGATGAAATAGTTACATAGGTAATGAACAGAATGATATAGCTAGCTAGATGATGTATAGAATGTGATAGGTAGATAGTGAACAGAATTAAGATAGGTACATAATGAATAGAATGACATAGGTAGATAGATAATGAACAGGATTAGATAGGTAGATAAAAAGTGAGATAATAAACAGTATGAAATAGATAATAAACAGAGTGATATAGATAGTGAAGATACATATGAATGAACAAAGTGAGATAAATAGATAGATAATGAACAGTCAGATAAATAAATTAATAGATATATACTGAACAGAATGAGATAGATAATGACCAGAATGAGACAGATAATGAATAGAATAAAATAGATAATGAACAGAACATGAAAGATACAAATAAACTTAAATAGACAAGAAATAAACTTAGAAAGATAGACACACTGAGATAGATGGATAGAAAACCAGTATTTTCAACAGGCATGTAGTTTTTCCCAATTTACCAGAACTTCTTTATTTTTGTGCTGATATAAGTTCCACATGAATTACAAGCAGCTTGTTATCTCACCAAAATTCCTCAAGTGAATTTTGACACTTTCGCATCTGTCATGGCTGAAGAATTTGTGTTCAACTAAAAACTTACAGTGAAGAATCTGTCAACATGATTTATAATGTAAGTAAATCTGATGATATTTGATTCATAAACTTAAGAAGGAATGGTGACAATAAAGAATCAGTACTCTGCTACAGTCAATTAATGAAGTTTTTGCTCCCAAATCATTCAACTGACATTAAGCCAAACATTTTGAAGAGAAAAATGCAGTGGGGAACAGGTGAAATGCTTTTTAGGTGAGTAAATTGATGAACAGATTATTTATAACCTGTGGGTGTCTTAGATGTTTCAGAGATATAAATATGTTAACTCCAGCGTTTAGGAAAATTGTAAAGTGCACACCTTCAAAGTGACTGGCTGACTTTTTTCTTTCAACTACAAAATACTGTTTGACATAATGGGGATTTAGGGCGAAATGTTTTTGTACTTTTTAAAAAAATACAATGATTGTTATATAAAATAATGAGTTACAGGGGAATGGCTACTTTGGGTGTTTTTGGTAGACTAAAATGTTTGGGTATCTTAGAGTGGTATTTGGTAAATGTGGACCATGCCTCGTCTACATTATTAACTCTCAAATCAATTTGAACTTTTATGTGAATTGAAAAAATATGAATTAAATCCAACAGAATAATTAAATATGGAATAAATAGGAAAAAATGAATTTAATTTTTAAATGCTTTAAAAAAAATAATTCTGATTCTTTAGCTTCATCAGAATTTTTTTCAATGCATTATGGCAAATAATTTGCTATTTCAAATTCTGTCCTATTTGTTTTCATTGGTCAAGTAGATCTCATGTGTTTGTCTTGTGGTGATTTTGTGTATGTGCATGTGTGTTTGAATTTAAGTGTGTATGTTTTGTGTCTGGCTGGTAGTGTCTGCTAGTGTTTAATTCCTGAAGATGGTAGTAGGATGAAATGGGAAAGTATGTTTATATGTGTATGTATCAAATTCCTAGTTGGGCGTGTGGTGACTGCTAATAGCATCAATACGTGTGTTGAATTTTATATGTCTTGGGAATTTTTTAATGTTCATTGATTTTTTTCATAAATATTTGTAAAAAAAAAATTACTCAAAGATACAAACATTTATGAAAAAAATAATCAATGAATATTAAATAATTTTGGAGACACAAAATTTAACAAAATTCAACTGGAAACAGTTAGTTAACAATGAGGACAAAAATGGTTGAAACTGATTGGATACTAGTCAAAAATACCCAGAACTTATGGTCAACGAAAAACATAAAATAATATGTAAGCATTGAAACCATTATGATCTCTTATATTGATTTACAAAAATCTGCAGACTACACATTGATCTTCATATTGCCCCATGCTAAGCAGTAAAGCCACTAAGACACAAAGGGTTACTGAGTGTGAAAGAACAAGAGAAACAAAAAAGAAAAATTAGGGTGTGAGTAAAATAGAAGAGTAATGAAAACAGTAGATAGCAATTAAAATTGCATTTAAATTTTTGAAGGTCAAATTTGGCTGGTAAACATGAAGCTGGAAAAGAATTCCACAAATGAGAAGTGTGAGAAAAGAAACTGTTAACATAGAATTTAAAACTAGCCAACTCAACTGTGGATTGATGTGACATTGCCACCAATCTAGTACTGTGCTTAAATTTATGACGTCTAGGTACCATAGCAGAGAGTTCATTTGATCAATTACTATTTATAGAAAAGGCACATGGAAGCTATATTATGGTGGTGGGAAAGGGGCTGAAACTGAGATGCCAGGTCAGGACCAATAATATTGCTGATTATTCTTTGAATTTTATCAAGAATGTCTAGATATGCAGCAGGACCACCAGACCAGATGAGGCTGCAATATTCAAAACATGGGTGAATGGTAGACTTATAAATATATAAGATAGATTATAGAGAGAAAAATTGTCTAGCACAACACAATGTTATTTCAAAAAAATAAGTAACAAAAGAATTTGAAAAATTATAATTTATATTGTTCTATTACACTTGGTAGAATCAACTGACTTGTGACCAACTATGGTCATTTTAAAACAGGATAAATAATCAATTAAAAGTTATTATTGCAATTTACAACATCAGAATAATTGTGTAATATTATTGTATAAAATGTACCAGGAAATATTTCTTAATTTCAGCAGAATAAGTGAGAATTATCTGAGTGAAATAATGTCTTGAAATTTTAAAATTAAATTAACAGTTCTATTATTATCCTACAATAAGGCATCCTTTTTTTTATATATATATTCAACAGCATGGCTTGACCACAGAAAACATAGTATCTTCAAAAGAATACATAAGTCTTAAATGTGGCTGAATGAAAGCAAATGATATGTTCTGGTCATGTGATTTAGGTATACATGAGACTTATGTGGCTTTAGCAGTGAAATATAAAGCAGTTAACTACTGGTGATCATGCGTCAGAGGGTTCAAAGGGAGATTTCACATGTGACTGAGAATGGTCAGACAATTTGAAATATGGTAACCTCAGCTCTATGTTGACTTTTAATTCTCTCTCCAATCTATATCCTAATAATGCAAGAACTCTTAATCACAATGACTGATGTTAGAGTTGTAACACTTCAACATCCCTGTCACTAAGAAGACAAAGATCATTAATCTGATATTATTATTCTTTTACTTATTGTTGTAGAGAATGAACTGATAACCCTCAGTATACAAAGAACTGATACACCCCTATTGAATGAACTGTTCCAGTAGGAATATAGGCATCTGTGGTGTTGGTCTCAGGGGCTTGTATTCTAGCTTCAGACGAACTTGTAAATATCTAATTGTATTATTCTTTTAAATCAAATATGTGGTGCAGTTCAACTTATATTACAATGAATCATTCATACAAAAAGTAAATTAGTAAAGTTAATGATATAAAATGGTGAAATCCCTTCACAAACAAAATTTTAAAGGTGCATTAAACTACCAATCACTCAGTGAATATACAGTCGAAAGTACTTGCGTATTAAAGAAAGACCTTATACAGCTTAAAATTTTCAAAAACAAGGATCATAACATTCATCGAGTGATTGGTAGGTTAATGCACCTTTAAAATTTTGTTAGCAAAAGGATTTCGCCATTTTATATCATTAACTTTACTAATTTACTTTTTGTATGAATGATTCATTGTATTATTCTTGTTTAAGATAAACCCTTACAATTTCTAAGTTGCCGTTGTAGTTATTATTTCCTTAACCACCCCAGACAACATTACAAAAAATTCAGTTTCAGTTCATGAATAAATGTCAAAAAGTGTAAATATAATCCTTCTATTAAATATGAATAAAAAATAATTTCATTAAATGCACAAAAATAGAAAAAGGGTGTTATATAAGTATGTGTCTTCTGACCAGATATATTCAATCTTAAGAGTGAAAAAAATTTCAAAATAATTAGAAGTTCTACTAGTATTTATTATTAGTGGCCACAATCTTCAGAATATTAGATACACAGATGATACAGTGTTGATAGCAGACATAGAAAAGAAACTACAGGAACCACTATGGAAGGTAGTGAATGAAAGCAAGAACAAAGGACTAAACATCATTTGTAAGATGGCAGAATGTATGGTTGTCAACAAAAGGAACAGCACAACATGTGAATTATGAATTGTAGATGCCAAAATCAAGCAAGTATAAAAATTTAAATATTTAAGAAGTGTTTTAATAGAGGATGGAAAATGTGATGCCAAAATCCAAGAGCAAATTGGGATAGTGAAAGATACCTTCCAAAAGCTAAGCGAAATAAGAAACAGGAAAATTTTGTTAGAAATAAAGAAAAGAGTACTGTAATATCAAAAACAAAGAGTATGAGTAAGGAAAAGAGTACTTTAATATCTGTCTGCCTATACAGCAGTGATTGTGGGATAATCTCATAATAGGTGAAGAAACTCGAGGCAACAGAAATGTGGTTCTACAGAAGGATGCTGAGAATACTATGTATTGAAATAAAAGGTGAGTAGAGATGTAATTTAACAAAATGCTAAACAAGTTATAGGCATTGTGAATTTCCTACATAAAATTTTTTTTAGTTGATAAGTAAATGGCTTCTTTAAGAAACTAGTAAATAATTTAAACATATAGAATTATTTGGTAAATTAATATGCAACAGTTAAATAATGATCTTTCATATAAGATGTTAAGAAAACTAACCAATCAATGTAAAATATCAAAATAACAACAAAATACCAACAGATCTGTACAAGATATTACTAATACTACCAGGAAATTAATACAAAATTATATTAAATCCAGATTAATCTTAAAAATATATAGTGCAATGCAGTATAACTAAAATATAAGAAAAAGCATTATCAAATTTCAAAGTTTAACTAAATTATAAGGTAAAAGGTAAACTATGCTTGCAATTTCAAATTAATTCACTTCTTTGATTTAATAATGAGTTTTTGTCAAAAAAAATTATGATTTCAATTTTTTCATGTAAACACAGAAAATAGGGTTCATATAAAGATCTACATGTCCTTGACATTTTTAAAATTTTTCATTTAGCCTTAGGAGTTTTATTATCATCTTTTAAATTCCGAAAATATTTAGAAAGTGATGTATTATTTCTGTAAGTAGTATTGGTGAAGGACAAGATATGTTGATACCACCTAGTCTTAAAAGAATTCTTAGTACTACCAATAAAGAATTTTTCACCTGTTGGATTCTCTATTGTAGACATAGTACTAAGATAAACAAGAGATTTAGTTAAACATTTGTTTAGCAATGGGCATTGGTCAGAGTTCCTACAATTATATTGGTCATTATCATTAATAATATTTATTTTAGAACATGAATTATGATCCAGATTATTAAAACGGTTTAAAATTTTATTATTGTGTAACTTTATAATCTTCACAAGATTATTGGTGCAGCTATAACTTAGTTTTAATGTGTTTCTGTTAAATATTTTACTAAGAAGGTTACTTTTATGAAAATGTTTATCAATCAAATGGAGGGACTTATGGCCTAACTTCTTACTGACCATTTAATCAATTAGTCAGTACTAAGTTAGGCCATAATTTCCTTCATTTGATTGATAATTGAATATAAATTGAAAAACTGAATATAGATTTTTATTTTTAAATTAAAATAAAAAGTTTCATTTTAAAGGCATTAAAATTAACAAGACTTTTCTAGCCCCAGTTAACAGCAGATTATAGGTTATTTTTCAGATCAGCTGCCAATTTGACCTTATTGAACCAATCAGACTTGCTTAAAAATTTAACTGTCTTGAGTAAAGAGCATTTTTTGCAAACCTGCCCAATCCATGATCAATAATGAAATAATTCTTTGTATTTAATATGATAGAAGTGGAAAGAAAGAATCAATGAGATGATTAAAAGAATAATCTTATCAACATTAAATCTAATCTACTAATAAAGAATATAATACTTGCACTTGTCCTATAAAATATGGCAGACCTGTTTGCAGGTTTTAAATATGACCTTGAAACTGTGTGTGCTTTGAATTTAGATGAGAAAAAACAAAGGAAACCTTCAAGTAAAAGCACTTAAAAGTTTCCTTAAATTGAATGATCAATCATTGAACAACTCAATTTAAATCATACACAAATTAGATTCAGCAAAAATAAGTGTTTAAAAATCTTGAGAATTTGCTTAATTTTTTCCTCAGAGAAGAAATGAAATTGTGTAATGAATAGTATTAATAGTTAGCTCTGGTGGCGAACAAATTTAAAACTATTAATCAAACCAAAATCAGCATTAGTCATTGCTAAATTTTATTGTTCATTTAATTTTAAACATCCATTTCATATTTTAGGTTTAACTCAAGATCAGAGATGTTATCAACGGTGTTTAAATTGTTGAATGAAAATTAATCTAAAGAAAGGAAATTTTTAATTTTAAGCTCAGGAAAATAACTTCATTTTTCAACTGGTCAGAGTAAAGTAAAGCCTCAGTGAGTGGTTTAACTATTAACTTTTTTTAAACATTAGCTCATGACTGGCCATAACTGTGCAAGGTGCTGCTCAAACATTTGGAGAGATTGGAACAAATTGATCTTTTTGTCTTTATCATTTCCTTTCTTTCACTGGGCATTTAAACCATACCTTGACCCTCCCCACAAGGAAATTAAGAAATTTATTTTCTATCAATTGTTTTCTTTCTTTGAGGAAATCATTTGGTGCCTTAAGTCCTTTGAGCATTTAGGTAGTCTCTGGTATTCTTTAATTCTGGAGAGTCATAATTCCAAACTCAAGAACCTAAAACATAGGCATCAACATCCTATAAAGTGTTTAGAATGCTCATAACAATAAATAGTACCACAGAATTATAAAGAAAATAATTACAAATGTTGTTCTTTCAAATAATCTATACTTTCAGTTGAATCTTAATTCATGACAGATGTCTTTTTCAGCCAACAAACAGGATTATATAAAATCTTTTTCAAATTTCTACCCAGCTGTAGTCTCTAGAGAATTCATTTCTCAGAAGGTGTTTGAAAATGAAAAGATCATGTTTAATTTTTCTGAAAAATTGAATTCAGGCATTTATACAAAGCATCATCTATCAAACATTCAACGAGGAGGCAGAGATGAGCTGATTTTTATGTTTTAAAAGAAAAATGTAAATTTGTATATTTACCATAATTGCAATAAGTGACTGAAGGATGAAAGAAACAGGTTTGAGGGAAAGTTTTTTTTTTTTTTTTTTTTTTTAAAAAAGAGAAAGAAAGATGGAGAAACTCATCTGTTTTGTGGATGACCATGCTTTTTGAAAGACAATCAGATTTGTTGACTAGAGGGTTTTTGTCAATAACCCTTGAAGCTCAGTTCTTTTCTTGTGAACAGAGGGAGCTGGGGAAGAAGGAAACGAATAACAATGATAATATAAAATATAATAAAATGAAACATCCCAACAAAGAAAATACAACCAAATAAAAAACCCGACAATAAGATGGTCATCCAGATGTCTTGTTACTCACAAGGGCTTTTTTGGTCATCACTTTTTTTGGGGGGGGGGGGCATTGTGCTAATCGAGTTAGAATAAATTAGACGTGAAAAATCGAAGATGGGGCTTTTTCAAATTGAAAACATTGATTGTGTTCACCAGGGTTGGGAGAAAGAGTTCTTTCTACTAGAAGTGGGTGATAAAATAGGACATTGTGTTCCAGCTGGCCAATTTTTTAAGGAAGTTAATCATTCAGAAGGTACTCTCATCTTGACGTAAAGTTTCAATTGGCAAATTAAACTTTAACATAGACTTAAGGATGAGTAGGCAGACCGGATGAATGCTTAACTTCAATGATGTCTTAAGACTCCTTATTCCGAAAATCCTGTAAATTCTGCTGATTTGAATCTGAATTTCAGATAGGATTCAGTGAAGAGAAAATAAATCTTTCTTGCCTTTATCCTTATTTTTTATTTCTGCTTGTCTTATTGAAGAACCCACTCTTTTTGTTAGGGCTGCCATATAATGTTACTCAAACATATCTCTTCTCTCTCTCTCTCTCAAGCACACACACATTTTTCGGCATCTCTACACTTATCAGTCAGTTATATGCCATGAGTGATATGCACTTAGGCAATCATGTATCTTTCAATACATGACTGACAAGGCAGATTTTTCCAGCAGTAGGTTGCCATTTCTTTCTGCGGTAGTCCAGTTACTATCCAAGGCTATAGAACCCTGTCTGTCCTGCTATTTACCCATAGCTGGGGGTGAGGAGAAGAAGAGGATTCATACCTTTCCCAAGGGTATTAGCACATAAGTGAATGTAATGGATTCAATTGGAATTCAAACTCGGCTCTATGATTCCTCAATCCAAGTCACTGTCCATTACAAAACAGTACCTCCTCTGTCCTTATACACATCTCAATTTTTATCTTTCGGGACACTTACTCATTCTGAATCTCAGTCATAGTTACAAAACACACAAATAACACATTGAACATTGTCTGGGTGCCCAAATAGGTTTAAATATCTGAGACAGATGACAGATAATATGGCACTAATATCCAAAGGCACATTGCAATAGCAAAAGATGCCTTACAAAAACTAAGCAAAGTATTAATAAACAGGAAAATTCCATTAGAAATAAAACATGTACTGAATTGCCATGTGACATCAATCATCCTATATTGCAATGAAGGCTGAACAAATGAAGAGAAGGCATGGAGCAACAGAGATGTGATTCTACAGAAGGATGCTGAGAATTCCATGAAAATACAAGCAACAAGGAAGTTTTAAGGAAAATAGAAACAAAAGGGACACTTAACATGAGAAAGAGATAGTTGAAATATCTAGGGCATATTAATGATGAAAGAGCTCTTGGAAAATTTGATACTTTCAGGACAGGTTGACTAAATGGATGGTGGAACAAGGTTTAGGAGAGATAACAAAAAGATAAAATTTATTAAAAGCTACAAAGAATAGAAAAAGAAGAATAGCAGTAATTTCCATAGGAAAGGAGATGTCTTGTCTGATCCTGATGTCAAGTATTTGATATAATATCAAAATCCTATCATACGCTGTAATGATTTTATAATGCAAAAGACTCCTTCTAAAAGTTAGACAAAGTTTTAAGAAACAGGACAATTTCAATATAAACAAAGAAAAGACTGCTGAACCACTATGTAATATCAATCTTCCTATATGGCAATGAATGATGAAGGATTTCCTTACAGATGAAGAAGAGACTTTTAGGCAACAGAGATGTGATTCTACAGAAGGATGCTGAGAATACTATGGACAGAACAATAAGCAACATGGAAGTTTTAAGGAAAACAGAAACAAAAGAGACACTTATACTTAGAATCGAGATAGTTGAAATTTCTAGGATGCATAATGAGAAAATAAGACTTGGAGAATTCAACACTCACAGGACATATTGAAGGCAGGAGGGACAGGCTAACAGGGAATAACCTATCTAACAAGCATGTGTAAATGCATGGCAGAACAGGTAGTGACAGGGATCATAAAAAGACAAACATTGTTAAGTGCAACAATGGATAATAGAATTTGTGGAAATCTTTCTTGACATGTTTGCCCATGTCGAGAAGGAACATGAGAAGAATACATTTCAGCTGATCTAGTCTTCTGGCTTCATCAGGTGTAATCCACGAGAAAATGGAAGCTTTTTAACTGTCTTTTCTTGGAATTAAAGACTCCTTTTTCTTGATGAAGGCTAAAAAATAGATCAATCAGAATATTGTGCCAACAATAGCAAATAAGCAAAAGATTTTTGCATCTGAACAATGCTAGATATATTCACCATCATCAACCTTCGACTTCCCTGTGGTTGGTTGGGACTTCATTAATAATCCCTTTCCACACTGCTTGGACCTGCATTGCCATCCCCATATCCCCAATGTCCAACCCTGAGTCTTGAGCTATGGTGTCTGGGAAAGACAACTTTCATGAGAAGACACCTCCAGAAGGATGCCATAGAAGTAAAGATGAGACGACCTCCAAGTATGCTTGGTGGCAGTGGCTGGCAAACAGCAATTGCTTTTGTTTGAGCTTAAGAGCGATTGGTCTCGGTTCTCTGTAAATAGTGTTAAGTGTTGATTCCACTGATGTTCTTGATTTTTCAAAGCATATTGTATATGTTCCATCCAGTTGTCTTTCAAGACAAACAGATAATGTCCAAGTTTCTGGTCCATATAGTAGGACTGGTTCAATCAGTATTGGAAATGTTTGGACTTTTAAAGAGGATGGAAGGTTCAAGCACCAAATCTTGTGATGTTTGTTACACGCATCCCATGCAAGAGCTTTGCAAATGTTGAAGTCTGACTTCTTAAAATTGCACATGATACACAAATAGCCTTTTAGCCTGATATTATATTTTTCCACAGGATTAATAGTGAATGAGATCAGTCGCTGCATCCAGCTGCCATATAAATTTTGTAAAAAAGTAATGAGTATAGTTGAAATAACCATTGAAATAGCAAAATCAGTGTAGTTGATTTGTACTTAGAGACAAGCCACTAATGCATTTTAGAGTTACATTTTAATTGGCAGACACAAAGAAAACTAAAGAATCTAGTAGAAGGCAATAAAGGAAAGCATGAAGAAAAAATTTAACGTCAGTTTAAAGAAGGCAGAATGTATGGTTATCATCAAAAAGAACAGCCTATCATGTGAATTGCCAATTGAAGATGCTAAAATCAAGCAAGTGCAAATAAAATGCATAATCATGGAATTATTTTAACAGTGGACAAAAAATGTGATAACAAAATCCAAAGATATTGGAATAGAGAAAGATACCTTCTAAAAGTCAAAGTATTAAGAAACAAGATGAAAATAATTAACCTACATGTAATATTGGTTCTCCTAAATGGCCGTGAATGCTGGACAATCTCATCACAAAAGGAGAAGAGGCAAAAAGAAATGTAGTTCTATAGAAGAATGCTTAGAATACCATGGACTGAACATGTGAGCAATGACAAAATTTTAGTTTAAAAGAAAAGAGAAACAAAAAGGACACTTATACTTAATATCAGAAAGAGAGTGTTGAAATTTCTAGGGCACATAATGAAGAAAAAGGACTAGGGAAATTTGACACTCACAGGACATATTGAAGGCAAGACGGATAGAGGAAAGCCATGCATAATCTACCTCTTAAGCTTGTGTAAATGTTTAGAAGAACAGAGATTAGTAGAGATAGTGTTATGGGAACTTACCCATAATAATAATGGACTATTCCGGACATTATAAATACTGCGCCTCAAGAGGGAGCAGAGAGGATTATTGTAAGAACATTGGAATAGTGATACTTGTCGAGACAACGTAGTTCACTCTAACCAAATCTGATAGTCATTACTAATACTTCTACTTCTTTGTATATATTTCTGTTTGTAATATATCTGTGTTATTCCATACCTGTGTTCGAGTTATTCTTCATTGGTTCTACCTTGGACCATCACCGTGGTACAAGGAATTTGGACCATAACAGATAGCAAAAAACAAACTTTACTAAGAGTTACAAAGGACAGGAAATTGTGGAGGGCCATGATTGTCTACATCCTGAAGGGAAACATCACATAGAAGAAAAGATAGATATATCAGTGAGAAACCTCATTGCCTATGCAAAGCAAGTATAACAATTGCATGTACCAGGTCATTTTTTAGAGTACCAGATCGGATTATGTTATTTAGACACAAGGCCAACCATAGAGCATCCTATAAAAATCAGATATGATGTGTGTGCTTTATGCGATTGCAATATTGCACGTTTTTGAATGTGTGTACATTCAAAAAAGCACACTTGCATATAAGCATTTATAATGAGTCTGACAATAATTTTGATTAAAAAAAATTGCTACTTTAATTAAAATAGAAATTTATTTACTAAGACTTTGTATAGTAAATGTATAGAAAGTGCTTTGATTACTAAATAATCCATGGTAAATTTGTGTCCAGGTTCTTACAACATTTCATTTTTCTTGACATCATAATGTGGATATATACAAGTGACAAAAAGGGCACCTTGAGGCATTGTAATGGTTAGCAATCTTGTCTCATTAGAACAATTATGACTGAATAGTGAGTTTGATCCTCACTGAGTGCCCCCTACCTTCGGCCTTGTGCCACATCTAAGCTACACTTGAAAAATCACTATACAAGTGACAAAAATAAAAAGGTCGGAAAATTGAATGAGATTGGTGAGACTATATAAATAAAGGTGAGGGAGAGATTCCTACCTTTCCAAAGGGATTTATGCAACAGCTAGCTCAATAACCTTGACTAGAATTTGAACATGGTACTCCAGTTCCATCAAGCAATGCACATATGCAATCTCGCATTAATCTCTTTCATATTACTTAAATCATATTCTTTCATCTTTTAAAACAATTTGTTTTGAATTGCCATCAACCCACCTTTCCATTCTTAATATTTCACTTCATTTTAAAATATTTTTTATATTATTTTTCTCTTATTTTATTTTATTTCATGGTAAAAAGAATTTTGTCTTTTAAATGGTGCCAGCAGATGAGAAAGATGAAGAAATTTATTTTTATTTCTGTCCTCAAATAAGTGGGTTGATATAATTGTACTTATCTTCATGTGGTGTCTTGGGTATGACAATAAACTACATCTGGCAGAAAGCCCTCTGATTGTGGTGGGGAGAAAAACATGGAACCACTTCTCAATTGCTGTTCTTCCCAGGTCCATCCTCACTTGGGGTGGTAGCAGTTATGGGAAAATAGTTAACACCCAAACTGGTGTCAAAACATAATGAAAGTATAAAAATATATTTTTATAGTAAAAATTAACATCAATAAGTTTTTCTAAAAGAAATTATTAATGTTCCCAAGAAAATTAAATTTTGGCATTGAATGACCCATGAAGAGTTGCTATACCACTAAACAAACAATTATCTTCATGTGTGTATGAATATGTAGATTTATAATTTATTTCAGTGTATATTTGCATATGTCTGAATATGTGCATTTTTGTTTGCATATCTGAATCTACTCAACACTGAATGCACTTTCTCCCAATTTATGTACAACTCTGCATGTGTTGTTGCAAGTGCATACGTCTTGTGTAAATATCTGTAATTTTTAAAGCAATGAACTTTTGTAAGACTCCAACATTATTTCTTGTTATCATAAACTTTATATTTAATGGGTGCATATGCTTGAGTCAACATTTTTGTTTGTTTTTAAACAATGTAATTAAGGTCAACTAGCCTAAAGATTGAGTCCTACTAAAGAAAATATGCTTCCAACAGGAATTGAACTTGTATTCCCTCAGATAAAGTACTTCTTTTATGTGCCATGTTCATTCAGAATGTGGATAATCATAGCTCTCCACAACTTCCTATCCTTTGTAGCTATTAATAATGTTTTTTTTTTTTCCTATCTTTCTCACTTCCTGTTATGTCATCCATTTACACAAGCTTGTCAAGGAGGTTGATCATAGCTCTCCACAACTTCCTATCTTTTGTAGCTATTAATAATGTTTTTTTTTTCCTATCTTTCCCACTTCCTGTTATGTCATCCATTTACACAAGCTTGTCAAGGAGGTTGATCATAGCTCTCCACAACTTCCTATCCTTTGTAGCTATTAATAATGTTTTTTTCCTATTTTTCCCACTTCCTGTTATGTCATCCATTTACACAAGCTTGTCAAGGAGGGTTGATCATAGCTCTCCAAAACTTCCTCTCCTTTGTAGCACTGTTTATTTTTATTTTATCCTTCCCACTCTGCCATCCATTTACTCAAGCTTGTTAGGTTGGTCACACACTGTTTCCTTCTGTCTCTCTTGCCTTCAATATGTCCTTTGAGTGTTAAATTCTCCAAGTCCTCATTCCTTATTATATCCATGGTATTCACAGCAACTTCTTTTACTTTAAATCCCTACTTAATATGTGCAGAAACTGGGTAGCCTTCATTGCTCTATAGGATGATTGATATTACACGGCAATTCAACACACTTTTAAAAATGGTTTCTTTGACTGTAAAAGGGAGTACAGATTTGATTCCCATTGAATGACACATTTTCTTTAGTAGGACTCTTGATCTCTAGGCTGGTAGACATTAATTTTAATACATAAAGTAAATTCCATCAAAAGCTGGTATATCTATTCAAACACATGTACCCACTAAATATATCATTTACAGTATCTGTGGAAATATATGTATGCATTTTGCGTTTATTTGCTAAATTTAGCCTATTCTATCACAAGGCTACTGTAATAGGGCAGCTAGTGAGAACCAAACTCACTGCATATGCAGAACATTCCATGAGACAAACTTGCTAACCATTGTGCTGTGGCATGTATCATTTATATGTTTATTGCTTGTCAGTGTGAGCGCAAGCATGTTTGCACATGAATATATATTTGTATGTTTGCTTACGTGTTTATTTGTATGTATGTTTGTGTGTAGATCTGTGGTTGCGTGTGCATGCAAATGTTTATGTTTATGCATTGATCTCTGTGTATGAGTGTGCACCTAATTCAGAGGGCAAGCATATTTACATGTACTTGTGTGTGTGTTGTTAATTATCAGTTCTGTTTCTTCTGCTTGGTTTACCCTAAATTGAGTACAGCAAAAAAAATAAGTAAGTGGTCTTTACATTCATGAGTGTCATTGTCCTGATGGTCAGCAGTGGTCCTCGAGTAGTTCAGTTGGCATGGATTGAATGTCACACAGAAGGACCAGTCTGCATTACACAGATGAGCTGGTTTTCTTATTTTATTTATTTTTTTGATGACAGTGGGGATTTGGGGAGGTTAGTGGTGTTATATCACCCGTTTTCTCCCAAAAACCACCACCATCACCCACTGTCACCAAAACAGAATTTGTATTTTCAAAAGAAACGCCAGGAGGGTAGAGTCAGATAATGGTTGCAGTGCAGGAGGGTGGGGTACAAGGTAAGCACATGCATATTCGGAATTATGAAGAAGAAAAAATTTGAGGTAGATGAGAAAGGAGAGGAGAGGCAGGTAAGGTCAAATGAGATGTCTGAGATAAGAAGAAAAAGAAAAAAAAAGTAATCTTTTTTTTATCTTAATTTTACTTTCTTTTTTTTTTTTTTGCTTATTGATTATATTTTGATGGTCCAGACATCCGGTCGTTCACTTCCTTATACTTTGTTTTTTTTTTCTAACCCCTACCCACTCCACCATTTTCTGTCTCCTGATCAAACCCATTGCTTTTCCTATGTCTGTGTTCTTTGATTCCCAAAAACATTGTCATGTTCTGTTATTGTTCTTTTTACTCATAATTCTTATTTTTGTGCTTTATAAGTTCATTTTTATTAGAATTTATTATATTTTTGTACTGAATTCAAATGATTAAAAAAAAAAGGTACTTTCCACATACATACTTAGAACTGTCTTGTGCCTTTAAAAGTCAACCATTCGTCTGTGTATCAAATCTTGATTATACATCTGGTCTGATGCTTCTGCTATATATCCAGGGATTCTTGCTAAAATCCAAAGAAGAATCTGCAACATTATCAGTACTGACCTGGCATCTCAGCTTCAGTCATTTTTCTCACCACCACAACATAGCTTCCATGTGTCTTTTCTCTAAACTTTTACTTATTCTGATATCTTTTCCTCTTTGGTACCCCATCTTCACAAAATTATGTGCACTACTAGACTGGCAATTAGGTTTTATAATTTCACTGTTGAAATTGTTGTCACTGTAAGTTTTATGCTAATAGTTTCTTCTTCCACACTTCTCAGCTGTTGAATTCACTCCTGACTTTCTGCTTTGTTGTCAACTACAATCTTCAAAAATTTAAATGCAATGTCAATCATATTCTGTCTCCTTGAATCATGTTTTATTTTTGTTCTGTTTCTTTAACTCTCAGTGACCCCTTGTCTCTAAGTAGCTTTTATTACCATGCTTGGGGTTAAATGATTAAAAAAATACTAAAGAGGTTATGAAGCCTTGCACAAGCTGACTTGTCATTTGCAGGATTTGATGTTACTTAGTAGCTGGTCGCTTAAATAAGTACAGGCACCCCCAGCATTTTGAAAATTCACATTTATTAAATGAGAGTCCTACATTACAGACTGGTTATTTCATTTTTCAAATGAATTTAATCAAAGGAGCATACTATTTATATAGAAAATGTTTTTGAATGATTCCAGACTTTAAAAAAATTCTTTTTTCTATATCTGCTTGCCTCTATGTTAAATATTAGGGTTTATCATCAGCATTATTAAGGTTTTGCCCCCTCACCTTCTTTTTTGGGCTGTACATGAAATGACTTGAAACTTTTGCTTGCAATCAAGAAAATCAATATCAGTAAAGATTTTTTCAATTTAATGAACCAAACGTTTTGGAATGTGTGGTTTTGTGGATATTTTATTTATTTTGTGATCCAGTATGCTCCAGAAACTGAATTAGCCATGAGAAATGCTTTTTAAACATTATCTTTCAGTTTTTTCATATTATTAATGTCTACCAGCCTGAAGATTGAGTCTGACTAAAGAAAATATGCTTTCAACAGGAATCAAACTTGTATTCACTAAGGTAAAATACTTTTCATTTATGTGCCATGTTCTGAAAGAACATGAGTAATCATGGTTCTCCAGAAATTCCTCTCCTTTGTAGGACAGATGAGCTGCTTATAGGAGACAACGAGCAACATGTGTATGTGTATATATGTGTGTGTTTGTGTGTGTATGTGTGTATATATATATATATATATATATATATATATATATATATATATATATATATATATATATATGCTCTTGGAGACTCTTTGATAGAGCTCTCTAGAGAAAACTCTCACTGCTGCTGCTATGAATGCATTACTCTTCAAGTACGAATTGAGTTCTCTTAGCCACTGGCGTATTTTGTATAAAAAAAATGCTAAAATTTCCCTTTCTCTCTGCTGTGCACCGACAGCTTAGGGGTACGACCTCTGACTGATCAGTCTGGCTTCAATCCTGACGAAGCAATCGGACGTCTAGCCACACTGAAGAGCTGTGATAGAGTGAAACAGTCTCTATGTGGATGACTATATATATTATCAGTATGTGACCGAGTAGTTAGAACATTTGCTTTCTGACCACGAGATCTGATTTTGAATCTCACCATGATCAATTTGTCAGGAAGGTGATTCTTGATGTTATCAGTCTGAAGGAGGTGATCTCAGTGTATGGCACCTTCAGAAAGTGCCTGAAAACCATACAACAGGTTGACCCAAATCTTGTGAATGAAATTGGGTAGATGGAACCCTTGGGAGTTGTCAATGGCTGTGCTAGCACAAAATCACAAGTCATCATGACTGAGGGTTTGTGCATGCTGGCCTTGTTCAGATTGTTAATCACGCTAGATAACATGCTTCTCTCCCAGAAACTGTAACTAAGGTCTGCTCAGCATAGTTGCAGTATAAATCACATTATTTATATGGGTTTTGTTAAAAACGACTGACGAGGCACTGCAGATGATTTTTTTATTTAATTTTTCTTAATTTTTTATCAAGGATGATTTTACTTTTGAACTGAATGTATAGATTTTTTTTTTATGTATGTATCTAGATTTATAGAAATTAATATAGTTATATGTGCTCAGGCATACAGAACATTCGGATAATTTCTACATAATATATGTCCAGAAGAGGATTCATGCCTTTCCCAAGGGTATTAGCACATAAGTGAATGTAATGGATTCAACTGGAATTTGAACTCGGCTCTCCGATTCTTCAATCCAAGCGCCTATCTTTTACTCCACCGTGCCTCCCTCCTATTCTTCTCCCTCCAGCAGGACAGACTGGGTTCTATAGCCTTGGATGGCAACTGGTCTACTGCAGAAAGAAATGGCAACCTTATGCCGAAAAAAATCTGTCTCGTAAGTCATGTATCAAAAGATACATGATCGCCTAAGTGTGTATCACGCATGGCACATAACTGACAGGCTTAACAAGTATACATATATTAATTATGTTTTTATACCATGGTCATATCCAAATAAAGCTCACTGTCCTAAGTTTTTGTATTAAGATACATAAGACATAAGAACCAATAATATTAAAGATCCTCATTAAATGTTCCCTAATTCTACATCACATTAAACTTGACCAATAGAAAGGAAAGACTTAAAACAGCAATGTGCTTCTAGAGACAAATGCTAAGAATATCATGGACAGAAGTGGAAGTCTTCATAAAAAAACAGAAATGCAAGGAAACTTATAGTTGCATTCAGGAAGAGACACTTTAAATTTCTTGGGCACATACTAAAAGAAGTGGGTTTGGTAGATTTACCATAATTAAACATTTGTTTCCAACTTAAAACACTAGTTATTAACCGCACGTTAAAATTAGGATTCTGGCATCTAGTTTTTAATATCTGGAAAGCTGTTTTTTCATTCAAGAAAATCACTGTCAGTAAAGTTTTTTTTTTTTTGACATTTAATGCAAATTATCAACTAATAATATAAAACAGGATAAAATTTAAAATGTTAAAATCTTTGATTCAACTCTGGAAAATGTCATAATTTGTTGGTTCATGGATTGCTTTAATTCTTGATTTGTACCTTTGCCACATAACATCTTTTTTTTTAGTGAGGGGCTTTCATAATGTTCATGTTCACTCTATACAAGGTCCAACAGTGACTTGAGATAAAGAATTTGTAGAGTGAGTGACCATGGTTACATGTAAATAAATGACAGAACTGCCCAATAAACAGAATTGACAAAGTTTACAATAAGCAATAACAAGAAATAAGCGAACAATATATGCAAGACAATTCAACAGTAATAAGGCAAAGCAACAGTAATATAGCAAAAAGTTCACAAACTAAGAATTGGGGTTGACACTTAAGAACAAGTTTGGGTAAGCGTACATAGTGTTCTGACTTCAAAACAAGAAAGACTGGGACTGCATCAGATGAAACCAAGAACCAGCCTGTTAGGAAGAAATCCCAGCATGCATTTGTGTGCCTCTGCCTATAAACTGGAGAGGCGGAAAGTGTTTTGCAGTCATTCCAACTATTTGATTGCAACGAACAGGGTTACAGTGTAAGAAGTAAGGAACACAGTTTATGAAGATATGTGTGGAAGATAATGGTTAACCCTAGACTTGAACAGGTTAAGATTGTAGCTTCCATGTGATTTGTGTTTGCACCAGTTGTGAATTATCACAAAACAAAGAACAGGAAATGATCCTCAATGTCTTTTACCCACAGCAAAGCCAAAATCTGCTCCCTAAATAGAAAAGGGCATATAGCAAGTATGTGTCTTCTCACCAGACTTATTCAATCTATATTGCAAGGTGATCCTGAGAGAACTGGAAGTACTGCCAGGACTTATTGATGGACACAGTCTTAACAACATTAGATATGCAGATGACACTAATTGATAGCAAATATAGAAAGAAAACTGCAGGAACTCCTACGGAAGGTAGTAAAGGAAAGTGAGAAGAAAGGACTAATCATCAAACACAAGAAGGCAGAAACTATGGTTGCCAGAAAAAGGAACAGCCCAACATGGGAATTACAAACTGAAAGCAGGTACGAAAACAGAGGATGAAAAATTGTGGCACATAAATTGGGATAGTGAAAGATCCTTTCTAAAAGCTAAGCAAAATATGAAAAAATAGAAAAATTTTGTTTGAAACAAAGAAAAGAGTATTAAACTATTATGCAATATCAGTCCTCTTCTCTGGCAGCAAATGTTAGGCAATCACCTCACAGGCGAAGACTTGGGGCAACAGAAACGATGCTGAGAATCCTATGGACTGAACATGTTGTGCACAATGACAAAGTTTTAAATAAAACATAAACAAAATGAACACTTAATCAGAAAGAGACAATTGAAATTTCTAGGACACAATGAGAAAAGAGAACATGGAGAATCTGACACTCACAAGATGTATTGAAGGTGAGTTGGACAAGGGAAAGCAGCGAGTAACCTATTTAAGGAACTTGTGTAAATGGTTGGCAGAACAGGCATGGAGAAAGGTGAAAAGAAATCTTACTAAGAGCTGTAAAGAATAAGAAATTGTGGAGTGTCATGATTGCCCATGTCCTGAAGACACACAGCACGTAGAAGAAGCATCACAAATAAAATAAATAACTTTTTTTTAACAGAAGGCATCAT
The DNA here is from genome assembly GCA_964036315.1 of Acanthosepion esculentum. Taxonomy (NCBI): domain Eukaryota; kingdom Metazoa; phylum Mollusca; class Cephalopoda; order Sepiida; family Sepiidae; genus Acanthosepion; species Acanthosepion esculentum. The sequence goes on along the minus strand of OZ038487.1, from coordinate 49,973,431 downwards.
CACATGGACAAAAGTCTACAAATAAAAGCATGAAAAATTTAGTTTGGCCAGTGCTGTCAAGAGTTTGAACTAAGAAAAAATTAGCAGCATTAGGTAAATCTAGGCTTACCGTAAACCTTAACCAGGATAGTTTACAATTTTTATTGTAGGTTTAGTTTTCTTAAGGTGGTTTCATAACCCAACACTGTAAGCTTCAGGTTTCTTTCTTTCTTTGTTTCTTTTGTTCTTTGTTTCTTTTGTTCTTTCTTTGTTTCTTATACACACATACACACAGTATCACTGGTGCCATCCTGGCCAAACCAAAATGTATGATAAGCCTCAGTATAGCATTCCATTTTTAATTTTTACATTTTTTTTCTTTTGTTAGTCCTCACCAGACCCAAATTTTTATAACCAACAGGAATTTATATATTAAGTTTATTTTGTTAGTACTCACTGGGTGTAGGAGTATGGATTTGGATAATTTTAGGAAGAGAAGAAGAAAATGCCATTTTTTAACTTCTTTTTTTTCTCTTCTTTTTTGGGCTTCCATACTTAAAGTCATGGACATTAGCTTTTGATGGGATTAACAAAAAAGACCTTCTAACCCGTTTCATAATTGTTTATTACATGCAGAGAATGGGCTAGACATGTCATCAAAGCTTAAGTTACCAGAACGAAAGTGCTTGTAACCTCAAGTATTTTTGTCCCACTCCTCTTTCATCTGCATCACTCCAAAAATAATGGTTGGATTACCTGAAAATTCGCTCTGTATATTTCTACTCATCTCAGGAAGAACCCTTTAGAATGTTTGTATCCTTGTGACCTTTCTAGCATCAAAATAAGACAGTGCTAAAAAAAAAGATAATGAAAAAAACTCAATAATTAGTTTGTAGATTTTGAGTTGAACAAGAGATCTACTGTTAAAGTCTGGGGCATCATAGAGAAAGCAGAAGAGGAAATACAAAAAATAGGACAGTAATGAAAGTTTTTGGTATTTCGTAAACTGTTTTAGAGAACTGCTGTACGGTTTCAAATTTAAAAGTCACAGTAAACAGGATGGATTATAGTGTCTTCTATGGGGTCTGTATAGTGCTAAATATGTTTAAACTATTTTCATTTAAGTATCATTCCAGGAAGAATATGATTCATTCAGCTATGCTTTATCTTTACAAGAGCCAGATTAGAGTAAAATGTGGAATGTTGCTGTCATTTCGAAACTGGAGCTACTTTATCCTCAATTTCCAGTCTTGTGGGATTTCCCAGTCATTTATGTGGTCTTGTAGAGGAAGACTAATTTTCCACTCTGCAACTGTTTTCCCACATACAACATAGCAAGCATTTTCATTACTGTATCACTTCTGATGAGCTCTTTATTTAGCTCTGCTAGTTCAGACCTTTACTTTTTGTTATGGTCCAATATCCTTGCACCACTGTTATGGTCCAAGGTTATGACCAAGGAAGAACAACACAAACACAAGAGTAGGAATAACAAAGATATATTAAAACAGAATAATAATACAAGAAGTTGATGGTGTTAGTATGACTATCAATCTGGTTTAGAGTTAACTACTATTGTCTCGACTCGTTACACTTCTTCTCTATCCGTCTCTCTTGAGAGGTTCAGTCTTTATAGTGTCAGGAAGAGTTCATTGTCATTACAGGTAAGCTATCATAACACCCCCCTCCCAAAGCTTTTGCCTCGCAGGGTTCTTTAATATTTTTTTCTCTTTGGATTTATCATCAAAGGCTCTGTAAATTTTCTTTTCCTGGTTGATTTTCATGGTTCTGATATTGCTTGAGGCCTTTGCATATCGAATGTGTCGAATATAGTGTCCATCACTTCTTCCTCTTCCTGAGGTGGACCGTTAGCATCCTCTCTTTTACAGATAGGACATGCCATGCCACTTCCATTGAGTCAAATTATTGTCATCTCCTCGGTATTCCAAAGGTAAGATGAAAGTTCCATTCAGATTTTGTGGAACTGACTCCCACATGGGTACTTTCCTGAATGCTTCAGCCTTGACCTCTTCAAGTCAAGGGTGAATCATTCCTCCTTATCCTTATAATTTTAAGTTCCTAACACATATTCTTCAATCTGTATCACACATTTCATTCATCATTACCATTTTGACTGTAACATTCTAACTGAAGTGGTTCTTGAGCCTTATATTGGGTGAAATTTATTATAAAAAGCATTTTTACTGTATAGCTGTTGACATTAAAGAGATTCAGGTCTGAATTTGTTTTTTGAAATCTTTAAAGCTTCTGCTTCATTAAAATCCCCATTTACATAAATAGTTATTGATTATCAGCTAGTTTACCGGTTTTCCAATCATCCATCCATATCTGCAAGTCTGTATACGTTGATTTTATTATAAGTTAATATTTATACAGTGACTTCTGAATCCTTAACTGCAGATATATTTAGAAAACTGTGGAATTATTTTAAAGCCATAACAGAGGAAAAAAAACTAAGATGAAAACATGTAGTGTCATTGGTTATTGTAGTAACCTAGAAAAGGTTACTAAATGAGGAATAACCAAAACACAGGTTGGAAATGAAGTAATCTTAATATCATCAACAAAATACTATACTCGCCAGTGGTGTGAAGTAGGTAAACCACTGCTAGTGGTAGACTACTTAGACAGCATATTTCTCCCACTGTCAATAGTGTCCAACGTATTTATGAGAACTGGGATATACACATTAATGTTCATAGGTACGATATATAACAATTATTCTCCCATGTCTGTGGCAAAAAATAAGAGAATGAGCAAGAATTGACAACTCACTAACACAAATATGAATCATGTGTGCACACCACTCTAAAAAGACCCAGCATCACATTGTCCTCAAGGAAGCAAAAATAAATCTCAATGAAAACATTGGAGTTATTTTATATGAAAAATAATACTGTTCTCAGATAGTTTTAGACATGTCTTTTACTGGTTTAAAAAAGAAAAACAGATAAGAGGATTTCAAAAATATTCTGGCTGTAAAATCTGTATAGGAACTTCATGCCGACAAACATCAAATAAAATAGCCACAGAAAATGCATAGCCCCTATTATAATGAAAAATATCAGCATTTAGTCACGTTTCAATTGTCTCTTCAGTTAACGGTCTTGTGGTGATTCAGGTTTGGCAGTCTTGCTTTTGCACCAAGTTTTCATAGTTCATGGTAGTAGCCACAATGGTCTGGGAAGGTCTGTTGTGCTTGCCTGTGGTTGCTATGCAAACTGGTTTTTCTTAAAGCTGCTTGATCTCTGCTGCTGTTAGAACCTGGAACAGGAGGTTGGTAATAATAAACAAATGGATACCAAATGAAATTAAAATATTTTTGTTTTTAGCATCTGTGGATATGAAATCTTAGTCCATTTCACTGACTTGTCAAGTTTTTTGTGGGGATGTCACTGACCAACTAATCTCCTAGAAGAGAAAATAGGAAAAGAGATTTGGGATCTAGTGTAACCTTCTTTTTTTGTGAGCACATGCAGTTAGTAACTTCTAATATTGTCTCTTGATTGGTTGATTTTACTGTAATCCACTTTTCTTGTTCTTTTAATTTCTGATTTGTGTCTTTTGGCAGTTTTTGCTTGGCTATTGTCTTTGCCACATCATGACAGTTTTATTTACAGATTGGTATTTGGGGAAGAAAGAAGAAGAAAAGAAGAAATATCTTTTTTTGTCATCATCTTTAAATATGTGGTTCTTATATTTTATGTATCTAAATTTTTTTATTTGTTTTGGGTTCACTACAGGTTCACTCACCTATATGTTACTTAATGTCTCTTCTTATTTTACACCATTCTCTTTCCGCCCCATTCTCGCTCTTAGCAACATGATCATTCTAAAAATCAAGCACTATTTGCAAACTATACAATATCATAGAGATTAAAAATACATTAGAAACGTTGTGCATTTAGGAGAATCAAACAGAAAAAAATTAACAAGGATGATTGAATCTAGACTACTTACAAACAACCATGGAATGATGGTCTAAGTGTTGCAATTACAAAGCAGAAGATATAAGACAAAAGAAATACTCATCAAAAATTAATTAACAGTCTCTCATTTAATAAATTCAAATAATACTACTTTTAATTCCACTGAAATATATGAATAAAGATGGCAGTATATCAGGTGTTTTGGGCGCGTGGTCAAGTGGTTACAAGATTCATGTTCTGACCATGAAACCCGGGTTCAAATCTTACCATGGTCAATTTGTCTGGAAGGAGACTACCTGATGTTATCAGACTGGAGGGGTCAATTGTAGCATGCAGCACCTTTGGAAAGTGCCTGAAAACCATACCACAGGTTGACCCAAGCCTTCTGAGTGAAATTGGGTAGACGGAAACCTTGGTGGGGGACTGTCAATAGCTGTGCTAGCATGAAGTCACAAGTCATCATGCCTGAGGGATTGAACGTGCTGGCATTGTTCAAATTGTTGATCACGTTAGATAACACTCTCTTTCCCAGAAACTGTAACTAAGGTCTGCTCAGCATAGCTGCAGTATAAACCACAGGTGGGCTCTGTGGGTGTTGAATAAACACAAATGCGCTTGAACGAGTGTCTGCAATAGGGACTGGCTAGCCACCCTGGTAGACGGGTATCCTCAAATATGAGTGGCCAGATATACATACATATCGGGCATATAGGAAGAATAAATAATGAAAGCTATATAATTAGATGTGGGTTTCTCGAGTCAGTGTTTGTTGCCTAATTGGTTAGGCAGCTGCCTGGGAAGCTTTCTAAGGAAAAGGAGTAAAAATTTTGAAAATTACTAGAGGGTTAGTCTTTTTTTTTTTTATCTATACAGTAAAACCTCAAATTAATGGTCCTGGAACTAACAAACTCTTAAAACTCTTCAAACTTTATTTAAAGGTATATAGTAACTTAAAAATAGAATACTCACACATATATACTGTATTTACATTTATTTCCAATAATTTTGTACTGTACTGGGTGTTTTTAGACCACAAAAAAAAAGTGCTTCAAATTAACAGGCAAACCGATTTAACGGCTGATCCCTCCTATTAGTCCATTAAATTGAAGTTCCAATGTACTAAATAAGTTCATTACTAATCAAATTAGATTCTTTGTTATTTAAAACAATTTTAAAAATCATTTTACTTCAAGCAAAGCGATGAAAGCCACTTACATGAAACGGGTTACGAAGAGTAAAAGAAACAGAATGGATAATAAAAGAACAGAAAACTGAAGATGACATTGAATTTAAATTTCTGAAGATTATTGTTGACTTTTTCACAATCAAGTGTGTTCTCCCCAGATTTATTCCACCTCTAGAGTGTGGCTATCCTCAGGGAGCTGGAGACCCTGCCAGGATTTATTATTGGTAGGTGTAATATTCAAAATATGAGATATGCAGATAACACTGTGTTGATGGCTGACACAGAAAGTGAACTACAGGAACGCTCCTAGGCAGGATAGTAAAAGAAAGCGAGAAAAAAGGACTGTCAACTGCAAAAGCTGATACAAAGTATGATCATCAACACAAGAAAAAACCAAGATGCAAGTTAAAAATTGGAGATGTCAACATCAAGCAGATGCAGAAGTTTAAATATCTGGGAAGCATTTTAACAGAGGGTGGAAAATGTGACACTGAGATTTGAACATGCATTGGACTAGCGAAAGATGCCATCAAAAAGCTAAAGAATGTATCAAGAAACAGAAAAATTTGGTAGAAACAAAGTAAAGAGTGCAGGATTGCTATGCTAGACAATCTCTCCACAGGTGGAAAGAAAACTGGAATCAACAGAAATGTGACTCTACAGAAGGATACTAAGAATTCTATGGATGAATTGCGGAAGCAGTGAAGAAGTCTTAAAGAAAATGGTGTCAAAGAAAAGACATTCTCAGAGTCAGGAAGAGATAGTTGAAATTCCTTGATCACAAAAAATAAGGAAGGAGAGCTTGAGAAACCTAACTATCACAGGACATATTGATGACAAGAGAGACAGGAGAAGGCAGCAATCCACTGGTTTGACAAGCTTGTCTGAATGAATGGTGGAACAAGTGGCTGATCGTCATAAGGGATACAAAGTTTTGAAGAGGCATGATCATCCACGTCACGTAGGATGTGGCACATAGAAGAAGTTGACAGGAAAGCAGGAAGCTAGAAAAGAGTTCCAAAATCAAGAAGTGTGTGAGAAGGAACTATTAGCATAGAACTTACAGTTAGAAATAACAATTTCAACAGTCAAATTATGAAACCTAACTGCCAATCTAGTACTGTAATTTGTGAAACTGATATACCAAAGATGAAAGCTCATCAGAACAATACCATGAAAATATTTACAGAAAAGGCACAGTGAAGCAACATTGCAGTGGTGGGAAAGTAACTGAACCTGAGATGCCAGGTTAGGACTGATAATGTTGCAAATTCTTCTTTGGATTTTGTCAAGAATGTCTACATATATTGCAGAAGCACCGAACCAGATGTAGCAGCACTATTCGATGCATGGACATATCTAATAGACTTCCAAAAACTAAGCAAAATATGAAAAAGCAGAATTTTATTTAGAAACAAAGCAAACCATGCTGAACTGCTATATAATATCAGTCCTCCTGCATGACAGTGAATTCTGGAAAATTTCCTCACAAATGAAGAGAATACATGAGGCAATGAAGATGTGGTTCTACAGAAGAATACTGAGAATTCTATGGACCAAGCATGTGAGCAACAAGGAATTTTTTAAGGAAAATGGGAACAAAAAGGACACTTAGAATCAGAAAGAGACTATTAAAAATTCTAGGACACATAATGAGGAAAGAAGGCTAGAAAAATTTGAAATTAACATGGCATATTGAAAATGAGGAGGTCAATGGGAAAGCAGTAAGTAACCTACCTAAAAAGCTTGAAGCTTGTGTAAATGGATGAATACAGATTTAGAGGGATAATACAATAAGCAACATTGCTAAAAACTGAAAAGGATAGGAATTTATGGAAAAAATCCATGGCACAAAGAAAAATAGATTTTGAATAAGAATCTGGGCTTTTGCATTCTTCAAAATATTCAGAATTTAAGTTGGTCAACAGTGTTTTTATTGTCTTTATACTGAACAATTCCTAAGCTGATAGATTTTTATGTTTTGGTAGTTCATGATATCTGAAATTGGATTTATTAATCTGTTAATGAACATTTATGGGATGGTGGACATTAATGGATTATAGATATAAATCTACAATTAATACCAGATGCCATGGTGGACATTAATGGATTATAGATATAAACCTACAATTAATACCAGATGTCATGGTGGACATTAATGGATTATAGATATAAACCTAAAATTAATAGCAGATGTCATGGTGGACATTAATGGATTATAGATATAAACCTACAATTAATACCAGATGCCATGGTGGACATTAATGGGTTATAGATATAAACGTATAATTAATACCTGATATCATGGTGGGCATTAATGGGTCATAGATAGAAACCTACAATTAATACCAGATTTCATGGACATTAATGGGCTTATAAATGAGTGCCTATAATTAATACCAGATCTTTATAAAGTTACAATAATGTTCTTTATATAAACCTACAGTTATTTTTAAAAAATCCAAAATAAATATACATTTTTTTTATAGACCTGTAATTAACACCTGAATTTTTTTTTTATAATACTGGATTTTATGGTGAATATTCCTGGCTTAAACAAATACACCAAACATTTAATTTAATATAGTGATTTCATGGTGGACATTAATGGGTTATAGAAAGAAACCTGCAATTAATACCAGCTTTCATGGTGGACATGAATATGTTATGTATAGAAATCTATAATTAATTGTATAATTAATGCTGAAAAGTTTTCAGCTCAATCCATTTCTCAAAATGTAACCAAATAGGTATTTTTGAAAAGATTTTTGGTCAGGCCAAGAACTTGTCAGTATCTTCCTCATAATGCCACAGCAAATTCTAATAGTAACATGGAAATGTAACACTAATCATGGTTGTATTTTAATGTCAACTCAACTGCCTTTGAATCCAGTATAAGTAAGCAATGTTTCCATTTTTCTAATCATAGTACATTGGATGGACCATAATATTTGTGTCCTCCTCCTTTTTAAATTTAGTTGATTTCAGAACTATTCTTAGTAAGAAGAGAAAATGTTGGATTCAACACTTTATTGCCATTTTTTATCAGCACTAGTTATGGATAATGGATGTTCAGGTGGCTCAATGGTTATTGTTACAGAAACTGGAATTAAGAAGCCAAGTTCTAATTCCAGCCGAGTCTGTTGTATTTACACTAATGCCATTTGGACAATTCCAGCTCTTTTCTCCACAATCAGTTGTGAGTTAAATAGAATAGTAGACAGAGCTTTTTAGTCTGGGATGTCAGCCAGCCTAGGAGAAGAACTACACTGAATTCAAAACTGTTTTCCCAAGAATTTATGTAAATTCACAAATAATAAAGAAAAGGCATCAATAGAGAGCTATGGACAGCAATATAATGAAGGGGGAATGATATTTAAAAAATGTTTATGTAGGATTAATTTAGAGATAATAACGGTTTACTGAAATAAGTCTTACTAATTAACCCATAGCTGAGGGGAAGAAGAGGTGGATTTATAGCTTTCCCATGGGTATTTGTGTGTAAGTGAATATAATGAACACAACAGGAATTAGAACTTGGCCCTCTGTTTAACAATTCCAAGCCATTATCCACTATACCCACACATCAAAGCTTACAGCACCTTGTATTCACAAGAGGTCACCCATTTAGATACTGACCAGGCACAACATTTGCTTAACTTTGGTGATCATATGGGAACTGGTGTTTTTGTGTTATAATTTTTTAAAGTTACAGCTTGATTTCTTTAAGAAATTGTAGGATATTATATGGATTAATGTCATGAAAGTCCTCTTTCATGTTAGTTGTTTGGTTAGCGGCATCTCAATGCCAAAATCTAAATATTTTGAACAATTTTATGGCTTCAACTAAACATATTTTGAACATAATTGTATGCCTTCAACTAAAGATAAAATGTATTGCAGGTATTTTTACTGTAGATATGTATTGTTGGTAATTTTTTCATACAAAAAATGAATTGCTGGTATTTTTACTATAAAAATGTATTTTTATACTTTCATAGTGTTTTAATTTTGTTTGGGGGGTCACCAAAGGTTGGTTATGAATGATAATACTTAAAACAAGAAGAACGCATATAAGATTCACCAGCAGCATGTAGAAGAAGTAGTCAACTGCTAGAAGTGAGTCAAGTGAATTCCACAGACCACCATACAGTATTTACTACTGTATTTATGTGAATGAAGACATACTCATTGTCGTCCATAGGTATGCTACAACAACTAATTGCCCATAGCTGGAAAACCTAATAGGGGCTACCACTCTATGTCATGGTGGACAACAGCAATTAAGAGGTGGTGCCACGCTCTTTAAAACCTCCAATCTCCTGATCAGGGATCTTGCTGCTGGATGTAGTTTATTGTCATATCCAGAACTAAATAAAAATTCCAACTTAATGAAATGAAGTCCTAACTTAACCTTTTAGTACTTGGACATGTTTGCAAAATCTGAAAAAAATCAGTATAAACTGATAAGTTATAAATTGTATTTTAATACGATGTGTAAGCACATATTGTATTTTAGTCTCTTCTGTGTAGATTATCAATAAAAATAAAATATCTGAATTAATGCTCTGGTATAAAAAAAAAAACATGTTTTAAAATATGTTCCACTAGTTGAACAATGGACACTAAAAAGTTAAATGTAGTCAGTGTCAGAAAGAATAGTTTTTATTAGCTTGTAATCTTCACATCTTTTGTAATATTTCATTTCAAAGTAAAATACATGCATCATAGATATTCACAAATGATCTAGTATACTCTTAGGTTGATCATTTATATAAAGTAGAAAGAGGGTTGTACTGAGAAGTGAACCTACGTTGATCACTTGGGCCTTGGAGGACTGGCCATTAATAATTACCTTCAGTGACCTACCTGTTAGAATGGATTTGATAATTGAGAAGACTCTTCCAGTCACTCCATAGCTAAAGAGGTTGCAGAGTAGCTCTCTATGCCACACTTTTTCAAAGGCCTTTGAAATATTTCATGTGATCACCCTAGAGATGTATTTGTTGTCTCGTACACACAACTGATTCTTTGTCAGTTTTTCAAGTTTATGAACAAGTTATTGCACATCTGGATCAAATTTATATAGAAACAGTCCAAACTTCATATTTTTTCTCAAATATTCTGGACCGTTTCACTCATTATCAGGAACTTAAACTTTAAGTACCTGATATAGTTGCAAAATTTGACAAAAATCAGTAGTAACTGATAAGTTATGAATTGTATTTTAACACAATGTGTAAGCAGATATTGTATTTCAGTCATTTCTGCATATATTATCAATAAAAATAAAACAATCAAAATTAATGCTTGTCTGATATAAAAAAAAAACATCTTAAAATATGTTCCACTAGTTGAACAATAGCTTAAAAGGTTAATAAAAAAACAACAGAAAAAAAAATTCATTTTTTTCTATTGATCGCCACTCAGTTTGACCTGAATGACAATTTTTTTTTTTAAACTTAGACCAGTTTGAACAGAATTTACCTGGTTTTAATTCAGGTCAGTCAGATCAATCATCTTGGCTCTCTTGAGCCCTTGATCGGCTTAGTCTGTTTTAATTCAGGACATTTAGAAGCTTGAAGCACTATAATACCCCATAAAGATTAGAATAAAACAAAGATGTTTCTCTTTGAGCTCAGACATTCCTCTGAATATTCTCTTAAATATTTTCCTCACAAGCAGAATGTTAACAGCGTTCCTCTTGGTGCTCCACTGGCTTTATTCATATTCTATCCACTGTCTCTCTTGCAGCTTACCTGCCTACCTCCATTTCTGTAGCTGTACTGCTTTGCTTTTTTTGTCTTGTCATCAAGAAAAAGAAAACTTTTCTTTACCAAGGTAGATTCAGGTTGGCTTTTTTTTCTTATAGTGAAGTTTTTACTATAAGGTTTGGGATTGGCTGATATAGTTGCAGTTTGCAAATAGTTCCAATGGCCAGTGTTCAAACACAGCTTTTAAAAAATGCTGATTTTCTTGAAAGATAATCAAAAGACTATCTTTGTACTCATTCCTTTCCTCTGTGTATAGTAAAAATGCTTGCAATACATATTTATATAGTAAAATTACCAACAATACATTTTATCTGTAATTGAAGGCATACTTTTGCATTCAAAATATTTAGATTTCAACATTAAATAACACATAGAGGCTAAACAAAATCAACTAACCGATCTAAATTAAGTTTCTTTTGATTTTCCTGCAGCAAGGAAACTGTTAGTATGCTTTTAAAATCCCAACCATTGCCATTATGTCAAGTTTCATACAAATATCTTTGATAAAAATATGAATCTTTTTCTTCTCCTCCCAGCTATGGGTAAAATAATAAGGCAGATTGTGTTCTCTAGCCTTGGTTGGATAATTGAATTCAAAATCAGTTGGGTGTAAAACTGACTACTCCACCTTGTCAAAGGCCCCCTTGCTACAGAAACCACAACAGTAGCACTAGGAGTGAGAAGGACTTGTCTCTCTACTTTTTCGTTTGATTTAAAAAAAAAAAAACCTTGCTGTTGTATAGGAAGACTGACTAACCTTCTCTACACTTCTCATTGAAAGATAGATTTGTCCATCTGCTAAAAGTAGAATGTCTGCTCATGGGACAGGGGCAAAAAGTGCACCGCAAAGGCGTAGCACTTCCAAGTCATATGCTTGCCGTTTGAACTACAGGTTTCTCACTCAACCTTTTGTTCCAGTGTTTTCAGTCTCACTAACCAGCAAATCTGAGCATTACACAAACTTTATAACACTTTTTAGTAGCTGAACATTTTGTAATTGAGTTCTAACTGCTGTCTTTATTTGATTTCATTTTTTAAATTGTTATAAGTCACTCTTGACACTGTTAGTAGAAGGAGAACTATAGTCTCAAGTCAAATGCAAAGTAGTTGATATTAAATTTGACCGTATATAGGTTAATATCTTGATGAAATCCCACACTGATATTTTAACAAGGAAATAACATTTTTAAAGTCATGAAGATTTTAACAAGATTATGCAAGATGACATCTTTGAAAATTTTCACCAACTCAACTTTAAGAATTTTAATCTCTTTTCAGTATGTCCTGGGTAAGACATTAAACTACATCCGCGTCCTGGGTAAGACGATAAACTACGTCCAGCAGCAAGGCCTCTGATCAGGAGGCTTTGAGGAGAATGGAACCACCTCTTAATGTTTGGTGTTCCCAGGTCCACCCTGATCCGTGGTGGTAGCACCTGTTAGGGTCCCAGCTATGGGCAAATAGTTAACTATTACCAGCAATACTCTTTTGAAAAAAATTATTACCAGCAATACAGTTTTGAAGGAAAAGTATTACCAGAAACAGATTTTTGACAAAACAAAATATTACCAGCAATAAAAAATCTTGTCAGCATTAAATAACCCATTGAGATTGATATGCCGTAAAACAAAATAAACCAAACCCATCTAAACCAAAGAATACATATTGTATTCATACAAATCTATCCTAAAACTGTTGTTGGCATTAAATAACCCATTGAGGTTGATATGCTGTAAAACAAAATAAACCAAACCATACCAAAACCCTTTTCAGGACTGCCAAATTGGGCTATTATATTTTGTACTGACTCTTTTTATGTGAAGCTTTAGTTAGCCCAGATTATTTGAAATTTTTCTACAAAAAAATCGCTATTAAAATTCAAAATTTAGCAACACATTTTTGCTTTTTAATCATTTCACCCGAGGCAGGAATGCCACTACGACACAGGGAGTGAAAGTGAGAGAAAATAATGAGTATATGGAGGATTGAGGAAGAGAGTAAAGATGAATGGGATTCAAAATAGAAAAATGGTAATTGATTTTGTATTTAAATTTTTGAAGATTGTGCTTATCAGGGAAGCAAGTAAACAGAATGGAGTTCTACAGGTGGGAAGTGCGAGAAAAGAAACTGTTAGAGTAGAAGTGGTGGTTAGCTAGTTCAACAGCAAAACGTTGAGACCTAGTTGCCAATCTAGTAGCACACTTAAATTCATGTAGTTGGGGCACCAGGAAAAAATGCTCATCATAGCAGTTAGCTTTAAAATATAACCCAATCAAGTAACTCTAGTCTATAATAATTCCTCAATGTAAGTAAATCGCCCAATTCTGATTTGACAAATACAACATTAAAGCCTGACTTGATGTTTCACGTTTGTGTCATTTTGCCCAAAGTTAGCTCAGTTTAATAATTGACTACAAGAGCTGGGAAAGAAAATATCACAAAATTATTGAATATTTATTTACATTAATTGCATTTGGACAACTTCCCTTATTTCTATTTTTACTATCACAACATTTCAACCATTATGACGTTTGACCTTTTTCAGATGTCTGTCAGTCCAGGTAACCGTCAAGGAATTTCAAACTTTAGGTAATATTTTGGTGTCATTCCACTGTCCATTTTTAGGGATATCTCGTCTTGTCCTTATTTGGCACTGCTCAGTTTCTGTTTACCGTTTTTCCACTGAGTCTAAATCTGTACTACCTAGTCCAGGGATTGAACTCATAATTACTATGTCACCAAATTCCAATGGGACAATTACTTATTTCTCAGCTGGTGTGCCTGGGTGCATAAAGGCACCATGAAAGAAAGCCGGTGTGCCCAAGTTAACAGAAGTGTAATTTAAGAATTATTTTATATTTAAAAACACCTTTATTTTTCAAAGGCTAGAGGCATCAAATACATGGCTTCCATACCTAAGTCAAGTCTTTGTCATTTGATATTTTAAACTGGATGCTAAATTCCTTAATATTTAAGAAGGAATAGGTAATCCTTTCCCTTTCCTGAAGGGATTTAAATCAGTCATCATTCATATTTTCAAATTTCATGACTAATTTTTCGTTATTAAAATTGAAAGTGCACCCCAGAGTTTTAGTTATTCGACAAGTGTGCCCCGAAGTAAAAAAAAAGTTTGAAAAATACTTAGTGGATTAAAGTGTTGGATTGTGAATGATAATCTACCCCCATGGATTAAATAAAGAGTATGTTTTGAAATATGCTGAATTAATAGACACTTGAGGAAGGAGAGCAGGGGGCACAATGGTTGAAATATAGTGATAATATCAACAAAGATGGAGACAATAGTCTAGGTATAAATAATGATAACTCCTCATTGCAGAAATTCAGATGGAAACTACAGAATGTTTATTTGACAACCAGAAGGAGAACTCTGGTTTCTCAGTTGTCATTTTGAAACACCGCCACAAAGAAAATCAGCTGTTAATGGTTTTCCAAGTATGTGAATATTTAGTCGAAATGTTCATATGATCTTCATGTCAGTTTCTAGTTTTAAATCATTTGTTTAAGCCAAGACTTTTGCTGGATGAACCATAGCATCACATATGTGAAGTCATAAATGTCTAGAATGAGTAACAGTAATGGTTGCTGTTATTATACGAGTTAAAAGTCATTCCATTCTCACCTGTGTGTACTGACTTACCTGGCTAGTGTGTGCACACAGAAAAAAAAATTAGATATATTCATATATTAAACACCTTCAAACAGTGAAATGGCAGTGATGAGTGCTGAAAAGTTCTCAGGCCAACTGGTTTCTGAAAATCTGATCAAATGTCAAAATATTTGGAAGGGCTATTTGGTTGGTTGATTTTTTTTTAGTGGCATTTGGTTATTTAATGCTGAAATCTAAATATTTTGTACATAATTTTATGCTTTCAGGGTAAAGGTATGTTTTTTGTGGGTGGGGGATATATAGTTTATAGATCATAAAATGTATTGTTGGTAATTTTGCTATAAAAGTGTATTTTTATATTTTATTTATTGCTGCATTCATTGTCATTTTGCTATAAAAATCTAATGTAGACTTGGGAACAACAGCAATTAAGAGTTGGTTCCATGTCCCTCAAAATCTCCAATCTCCCAGTCTGAGCCTTTACTACCAGATGTAGCTTATCATCATACCCAGGACAAAAGGTTACTTGGTTGTGCTAAGAACTTTTCAATACCTTTTCATACATTTACCTCTCCCTCTCATATATATTAATGTGGACACTAAGATCAACACTGAGTGACGACAGTCTGTTTCATACACGAACACAATCTTCAGACCATTTTTACTGGATTTTTGATTACCTGAAGAGTGTGTTCAAGCATGAAATAAACTGTTGGCACTTGGTGTGGACCTCAGTGTCCACTGTTACATTTATACATGCTCTATCTCTGATATTGAGAATTTTTACCCATAGATATAACATTTTTTTTTTTTTTTTTTAAGCATATCACCCCAAGCAAGGCTGGAAGCCACTAGTATGCAGGGGGTTACAGAAGGTTTGGAGGAAGAGCAGATAGGAGTGTTAAAGGAGAGGATGTGGAGAAAGATAGTGGATCGATCAAGGCAAGGGGGTTACAGAAGATTTGGAGCGAGAGCAGATAGGAATGAAAGGTGAAAGGATGTGGAGAAGGGAAGTGGATAGATCAAGGCAACTGGAGATGTCGATTGACGTTACACTTAAATAGTTGGAGATTGTATTTGTCAGGGAAACAGGAATAAGGAAGGGAGTTCCACAGGCGAGATGTGCGAGACATGAAGCTATTGGAGTAGAAGAGACGTCTACATCTAACAGTTTCAACGGTGAAGGGGTGGGAACATACCTTGAAACTATATTTTTATCATCACATACTTGAATATTGATGCCACATCTGGTCTGGTGCTCTTATTTAGAGATTCTTGATAAAATCCAAAGAAGAATATGCAATGTTATTAGTTCAAACCTGGAATCTTGGCTTCAGTCACTTCCCCACGGCCATAATGTAGCTTCCCTGTGACTTTCATGGTAATGGTTCATGGGTCTGATGCACTTTCCTCTGGTACCTAGACTTTATTTGTGTGGTACTACATTGGCGACAAGGTCTCATCATTTTGCATTTCAATTGGCTAAGTATTAAACCAAAGATACACTTATCACAATAGGTATGAAGATGAGGATACATTTATCACAATATGTATTGAGATGAAGATACACTGATCACAATGAGTATAAAGCCAATGATACACTTGTCACAATATGTCTCAAGCTGAAGATACACTTAATACAATATGCATTAAGCTGAGGATAGACATCACAATAAGTAATGAGTTGAAGATACTTATCACAAGTATCAAGCTGAGGATACGCATTGCAATAAGTCATGAACTGAGGAGACATATCACAATAAGTAATGAACTGAGGATACACTTGTCACAATAAGTATCAATCTGAGGATACACATCCCAATAAGTCATGAACTGAGGAGACATATCACAATAAGTAATGAACTGAGGATACACTTGTCACAATAAGTATCAATCTGAGGATACACATCCCAATAAGTCATGAACTGAGGAGACATATCACAGTAAGTCATGAACTGAGGATACACTTGTCACAATAAGTATCAATCTGAGGATACACATCCCAATAAGTCATGAACTGAGGAGACATATCACAATAAGTAATGAACTGAGGATACACTTGTCACAATAAGTATCAATCTGAGGATACACATCCCAATAAGTCATGAACTGAGGAGACATATCACAATAAGTAATGAACTGAGGATACACTTGTCACAATAAGTATCAATCTGAGGATACACATCCCAATAAGTCATGAACTGAGGAGACATATCACAGTAAGTCATGAACTGAGGATACACTTGTCACAATAAGTATCAATCTGAGGATACACATCCCAATAAGTCATGAACTGAGGAGACATATCACAATAAGTAATGAACTGAGGATACACTTGTCACAATAAGTATCAATCTGAGGATACACATCCCAATAAGTCATGAACTGAGGAGACATATCACAATAAGTAATGAACTGAGGATACACTTGTCACAATAAGTATCAATCTGAGGATACACATCCCAATAAGTCATGAACTGAGGAGACATATCACAATAAGTAATGAACTGAGGATACACTTGTCACAATAAGTATCAATCTGAGGATACACATCCCAATAAGTCATGAACTGAGGAGACATATCACAATAAGTAATGAACTGAGGATACACTTGTCACAATAAGTATCAATCTGAGGATACACATCCCAATAAGTCATGAACTGAGGAGACATATCACAGTAAGTCATGAACTGAGGATACACTTGTCACAATAAGTATCAATCTGAGGATACACATCCCAATAAGTCATGAACTGAGGAGACATATCACAATAAGTAATGAACTGAGGATACACTTGTCACAATAAGTATCAATCTGAGGATACACATCCCAATAAGTCATGAACTGAGGAGACATATCACAATAAGTAATGAACTGAGGATACACTTGTCACAATAAGTATCAATCTGAGGATACACATCCCAATAAGTCATGAACTGAGGAGACATATCACAGTAAGTCATGAACTGAGGATACACTTGTCACAATAAGTATCAATCTGAGGATACACATCCCAATAAGTCATGAACTGAGGAGACATATCACAATAAGTAATGAACTGAGGATACACTTGTCACAATAAGTATCAATCTGAGGATACACATCCCAATAAGTCATGAACTGAGGAGACATATCACAATAAGTAATGAACTGAGGATACACTTGTCACAATAAGTATCAATCTGAGGATACACATCCCAATAAGTCATGAACTGAGGAGACATATCACAATAAGTAATGAACTGAGGATACACTTGTCACAATAAGTATCAATCTGAGGATACACATCCCAATAAGTCATGAACTGAGGAGACATATCACAATAAGTAATGAACTGAGGATACACTTGTCACAATAAGTATCAATCTGAGGATACACATCCCAATAAGTCATGAACTGAGGAGACATATCACAATAAGTAATGAACTGAGGATACACTTGTCACAATAAGTATCAATCTGAGGATACACATCCCAATAAGTCATGAACTGAGGAGACATATCACAATAAGTAATGAACTGAGGATACACTTGTCACAATAAGGATCAATCTGAGGATACACATCCCAATAAGTCATGAACTGAGGAGACATATCACAATAAGTAATGAACTGAGGATACACTTGTCACAATAAGTATCAATCTGAGGATACACATCCCAATAAGTCATGAACTGAGGAGACATATCACAATAAGTAATGAACTGAGGATACACTTGTCACAATAAGTATCAATCTGAGGATACACATCCCAATAAGTAATGAGCTGATGATACACTTATCACATTAAGTATCAAGGTGAGGATACACTTATCACAATATCAAGCTAAGTTTTCACTATCATATTAAGTATCAAGCAAAGGATACACTTATCACAATTATTATAAAACCAAAGATTATTTCATGATGCATTTTTATGTAACCTAAAAATTGGAAATGTCAGAGTTGTATGAATTTAGCAGGAATGTTGACGAAAGTATTTTTCACAAGAAATGTTGTTGCATGAAT
Source organism: Acanthosepion esculentum (assembly GCA_964036315.1). Lineage (NCBI taxonomy): Eukaryota > Metazoa > Mollusca > Cephalopoda > Sepiida > Sepiidae > Acanthosepion > Acanthosepion esculentum. Next base: position 49,954,907 of record OZ038487.1, on the reverse strand, counting down.
TTCTTTAAAATTTGTACAAAACTGTTTTGTTTTTTAACAAACTTCTATGAATTTTCAAATGTGTATATTCTGCTGCTTAAAATGGTAGATGATTTCTTTTTCATTTTCTAAAATACATAAATTACTTGAAGCACCTGTTTCGGATCAATAATTACCATGCTTGTCATGCCAACCATTGTTAAAGCGATTGTTACACTAAACGGGATCTGTGAATGCCGACCTTGCACAGATGTTGGCATCACCTAATAAATACTTATATGAATTATTTTTTCTTTTATTTCTAAACTGAAAAAAATAAAAATACCCAGTAAAATCACAATGGCTCTTCCAAGACAAAATTAGCTGTATAGTAACAATATCAGGGTGAAGGCAATCATGACTCTCCACACATTCCCTTTTCTTTATTATCTGTGATTCGCAGATATAGTGGACTAGTTTCACACTGATTTTTTGATGGATTTAAATTCAGAGTAGACCTTCACATAGATTGGGTGTCACCCAAGGTGAAAGAGCCCAGTCTACACTACTATTTAATTAATATCTGAGAGAAGAGTAAACTGAGTCAAGTCTTTGCCAAGGACAGTGAATGCAATCAGTCATGTACTAATTCTCTTATCATTTTACAATATAATAATAGTAGCAAGGAATGGCCAGTGATAAATACAAAATTGTTCGATTTAAATTAGTTGAATTTCCAAGGTTCTTGAAAGTTAATATTAGTTATATTACATTATAAAAAATAGTAATCAGGAATGACCAATAATAAATAAAAAATTGTTCGATTTAAATTAGTTGAATTTCCAAGGTTCTTGAAAGTTAATATTAGTTATATTACATTATAAAAAATAGTAATCAGGAATGACCAATAATAAATAAAAAATTGTTCAATTTAAATTTGTTGAATTGTAACAATCTGAATTTGTATCATAATTTCTTTGAGTCTTTGGGACGGTGCCATCAATGCCAGAAATAACTGTTACTCTCAGATGCCATCATCATTATGCTACCATTATTTCAATGACCTGAAAACTGTTGAAGTTCTGGGATTCCAACTTCTTCAAAGTCATTTTTTTTCTTTTTCCTACCTATTGTTCTTATAGTGTTCCTATAAATAAAATCTCATAGCTGAGATATTTTAGATGTGTCACTCTCTCTACTTTTCTCTGCATATGTGTCTTCATCTCATCTTACATTTTTGTATTGTTTTATTTGCCCAAAAGAGAAAAAAAAATGCACACGCATACATGCACAAAGTAATTCTTTGCCCCCCCCCCACACACACACTCAAAAGAAAACAAATGAAAAATAATAGGAGTAAAATGAGGCAGACTTTGTATTTGATGTTGGCAAAGAATGCTTATTCTGGATGAGATGAACAACAACCATTGTATTTTTAACTGGATCCTGGCCATAAAGTATTACTTTGAAAAGTGGTGCCTTATTATCGCTTTTGTTCCCGTATCTTTTGACAATCTTTTTCACTTCCCTCATTTCTTTCTTTTTTTTTTTCACCTTTTCATGCTATTTAACAACTTCTATTTTGGAATTGTGTCTCCTTTTTGGATACTAATTTAGTTTTAAGCACATCCACACACAACGCACACAAAATAAAATTTTCCTTTCTATCCCAACTTCACAAATTGGAATGAACGAGAACAATTTTCTACAGTATTTAACATTATCAATCAGCAATAAATTCATAAAAATAAAAACATTTATTAAAACTAATACCAAAATGAAATTCTCTACTTTGTTGCTACATACCTTCCAACTACTTTTATGCTGGTTGATTTCATGACAAGTGAACTTTTTGGGGTCATTTAATGGTAAATTTTACATGAAGTACCCAGTGAGGATTGAAGTCAATAGTAATGCTCAACCAAACAAACTTCACTAGCCATTACCTTTAATTTGGTTGGTTGATTCTATGACATGTAAATCCTTGTTGGGTTAATAACACAAAATTTGACATTAATGATGTTAAATTTTATTTGAGGCACCCAATGAGGATAAAACGCACTACTCAGTAGTTATGGCCGACTAGATTAGACTTACTAACCAGTACTTTTGGTTTAGTTTGTTGACTTTATAACCTCTGAACTCTTTTTGAATTATTTAATGTCAAATTTTGTATGGGACACTCAGTGGGGATCAAACTCACTAATCAATAGTCAATAGTTAACAAGTATAACCTTATTTACATTAGTCGAACTATTGTCCTCATCTTTGTCGCCATATTTGTCACAACGTTTCGGCCGTTGTACGCTCCGACCTTCTTCAGGTGGTTGGAATTTCGAACTGAACCCTTTATTTCGATCACTGGGGTAGACTGTTCTAGTTCCACGTGCCATGGCACAGTGGATAAAGGCGTTGGTTAGTTCCAGTGACAGACCCAAAGAGTGTGAGTTCAATACCCGGTTCAGGCAGTGGAGAACTTTCAGAGGGAAAATTAACAGGAGGTAACTGATAACTGACATCCATCAAACATGGCACGTGGAACTAGAACAGTTTACCCCAGTGATCGAAATAAAGGGTTCAGTTCGAAATTCCAACCACCTGAAGAAGGCCGGAGTGTACAATGGCCAAAACGTTGTGACAAATATGGCGACAAAGATGAGGACAATAGTCCGACTAATATAAATACTGTACATAATACCTCATCTCAGAAATATAGACAGACTCTGAAGTATAACCTTGTTAAACATTACCCCTTACCAATTATTGGTTGGTTCATTTCCCAGTATGTCACATCTTCTTAGGTTATTTTATGTCTAATGTGGCACCCAGTGAGAATCAAACACTACTAATTAGTTAATGGTTAACCAGTATGGCCTTGGTAACCATTACCCTATACCAAATCACGTGAAACATTTTGCTTCATTTGGTTCATTTTATAACGTGTTAACTTTTGATAGGTTATTTAATGCTTAATTTTATATGGGGTACCCAGTGAGGATCTAATGCCTCCTCATTAGTTAATCATTAATATGAATGTCATTGCTAACCATTACCCACCCATGCCAAAGTACTTTAAACTTTCTCTTATTGCTAGTTGGTTCATTTTACAACTTACAGATCATTTTGTTCATAAGCCAAGAAGAATTCTATGTTTAAAATGGTAACTTAAAATAATTTATGTTACTACAACTTATTTAAATTAATAAAGCTTATTGATTTTCATATGAGATCATAACAGTGTTATTTGCGTAGTCTAACATATTTTAGAGGACAGGAAGATACATTGATATGAATGGATTGGGATTAGATGAAAACAGACTTAGATAGAGCCAGTATAAAAAAACTGTGATAGACATAGACTGGATGATAGATAGATAGATAGATAGATAGATAGATAGATAGATAGAATTAGAATAAAAGATAGATAGATAGATAGATAGAATTAGAATAAAAGATAGATAGATAGATAGAATTAGAATAAAAGATAGATAGATAGAATTAGAATAAAAGATAGATAGATAGATAGATAGAATTAGAATAAAAGATAGATAGATAGAATTAGAATAAAAGATAGATAGACAGATAGATAGAATTAGAATAAAAGATAGATAGATAGATAGAATTAGAATAAAAGATAGAACTGGATAGATACATAGATAGCTAGATAGATAGAATTATAATAAAAGATAGAATTATAATAAAAGATAGACAGATAGATAGAATTATAATAAAAGATAAATAGAATTAGAATAAAAGATAGATAGATAGATAGATAGAATTAGAATAAAAAATAGAACTGGATAGATAGATAGATAGAAATAGAATAAAAGATAGATAGATAGATAGAACTGGAATAAAAGATTGATAGATAGAATTTGAATAAAAGATTGATAGATAGATATGAAGTGACCAAGATAGATAGATATGAAGAAATCAGGATAGATATATATAAAGAAACCAAACTAGACAGATAAATTGATATGATGAAACCAAGATAGATAGATATGAATAGATAGACTAAGATATATAGATTACAAATTTGCATCTAGCCTTCATATAAGCTTGTCATGTCTTATTTCAGATGAGTCTGGCATCTTGGTAAGGATTAGAACTTTTTAATCAAGCAAGGATGCCATTCTCTCAGTCGCTCTGTCATAAGCAAATTCAGCAAAAATAAGTTGTTTCTCTGAACAAATAGCTTTGCTGACAAAATTAATAAACATTGTTATGGAAAGAAACCTGATCAGAATATTGTTTATGAAATGCTGTCTTGTCGCATGATCTGGTTCAAAAGCAGGTGACCATTTGCAGATGCCATGGAGGACATAGATTATTTTAAGTAGAGACTGACTTTCAGAGATGAATTATTGCACTGTACGGGAAGCAAGTGGAAGGAAGAAATAAAGAGATTTAATTTGAAAAGAAATGAAAAAGTAAGGAAAAAAGGAAAATTAAAAAGGAAGGAAAGGAAAATAAATGGTCCTACAGTAAAGAAGAAGAAAAGGAGAAATAAGTGAAGAACAGGAGAAAGTAAAGAAAAATAAAAAGAGGTTGAAAAAATGATTATGAACAGATGAGAAGGGAAAAGAACAAGGAAAATAAAAGAAAATAAATAGAGAAGAAAGAAAGAGAAAAGAAAATAAGTAAAGTATAGGGCTTGGAAAATTTGATACTCACAGGGCAGATTGAAGGAACAGAGGAAAATAATGTGTAACCTACCTAGCGAGCTTGAGTAAATGGATGGCAGAACAAATTTTATGAGAGATAACTAAAAGACAAAATTTATTAAGGGCTACAATGGACAGGAAATTGTGGAGAGCAATGATTGGCAATATCCTGAAGGGATACAGCATATAGAAGAAGAAGAAAAAGGGGAAAATGTAAAGGAAAAAAGGATAGACACAACAATGAGAAATGAAAAAGTCAGAAAAAAGAAAGCGAATAAAATGAATAATGTAGAAAGAAAGAGAAAAGAAAGTAAGATGTTAAAAATAGAAGAACGTGAAGAAAAGAAGATGAAATAGTCATAGAAAAATAAAGGAAAACAAATCTAAAGTGTAAAAGTGACAGGGAAAGAAAAAAACGAATTTGAGGAAGTTCTAAAAAGGCTGAAGAAAAATACTAAGAAAAAGGTACTCTCAGGCCTCACATAAAAATAGTGGGGCTCATAATAAATAAATGCCTGTGGGGAGGGAACAAATTAGAAAATTTAATCACTAGTGATGGGGTCAATAACTGATGAAAAGAAAATATAGTTTATATTATATATATTATTTCGGGCCACATCAGAGGCAGATATTGTTGGTATGACAGTAGAGGTTGAACCTTCCTGTTAATAATCCACAATTTTTTTTTTCCTTTTTTACATTGAGCAGCTGAATGGCAGAATTATGTCTGACATGAAAGCATATCCAAAGCAGATGTATGTTACTGAATTTTTCGATGTTTAAACAAAAAAAATTGCACCCATTGATATTCCTCAAAACTTGATGAGCATTCATAGAGATTCATTATTGGTAGAACTTGTTGTCAAGTATTAGAATGCTCATCAACATTTGCTTCTATGTGAAATGAGTCCTATATTAGATCTGAAGAAACATCTGCAGCCAATGTAAGGTAGGGTAGGAGGGTTTAGGGAATGGAGAGTTCTGGCTTTTCTTTAGGCTCTCTTTGTGTCTTCTGTTTGTTTTGTATTTTTGAAGGATTTTTTTTTTGTGGACTGCTCTTCTCCAATTGGTTCTTTTTGCAGTTTCTGTCTACCAATTATACAGATTAAATAGTAGATATAAAGGCAGTTGGTGATGCAATTTAGCAGTAGCAATGGCATCTCAGAATGTGATATATAAGATGGCAAAAATGCTGTGTTGTGACATAAGCGAGGTGTGACAATTTTTTTTTTTTGATGGCATCAGCTCTGAACTTGGTATCTATGCTGATGATGCAACCATTTACTCTTGTCTCAATACTAAGTCTAATCAGTTCAATAATGTCAAATTGATGGTTGGTCTCAAAAACAACCTATGACCTTCCTGATGACATCAGCTCTGAACTTGGTATCTATGCTGATGATGCAACCATTTACTCCTGTCTCAATACTAAGTCTAATCAGTTCAATAATGTCAAATTGATGGTTGGTCTCAAAAACAACCTATGACCTTCCTGATGACATCAGCTCTCAACTTGGTATCTATGCTGATGATGCAACCATTTCCTCCTGTCTTAATAGTAAGTCTGATCAGATTGATAGCTGATGTTAAAAAAGACCATCAGTCCATTGTTAACTGGGGCAAAGAATGGCTTGTTAATTTTAATGCCTCCAAAACATAACTGATCTCTATTAATCATCTGAGAGACCCCTTTCTGCCTTCCATCAGCATGGCTGATACTAACCTCCAGGAGAGGGACTCATTACACTTTCTTGGGCTAACCTACTCAGATGACTTTGAAGTGGAAATACTATATTGAATCCATTGCTATGTCTTCTGCTAAGAAAATTGGTTCATTATAACACGCTCGGCAATTTTCTCTCCTGAATCTATCTTGCATATCTGTAAGTCTACCATTTGTCCATACCTTGAATATTGATGCACTCCTTCTTTATATTTAGAGATTTGTTGATAAAATCGAAAGAAGAATGGGTGACATTATTGCTCCTGACCTGATGGTTCAGTTTCAGTCGCTTAAAGTTTCCCTGTGACTTTTCTATAAATACTTTCATGATAATTGTTCAGTTGATCACTTTACTACAGTACCTAAACTTTATGAATATAAATGCAGTACTAGATTAATGACAAAGTCCTATTGGTTTACAGATGAGTTGGTTAGATGTAACTGTAAGTTCTATGCCAACAATTACCTTTCTCGCATTTCTCGCTTGTGGAACTCACTTCTGGCTTTTTGCTTTCCAGAGACGTTTGATCTTCAAAAATTTAAGTGCAATGTCAATCATTATCTAATGTCTTCTTGATTACTCTTCTATTGTTCTCACTCCTCAATAATGCTTGTTTTCTAATTCTCTCACACTCACTAACCATTTGTATCTTAGTGGCTTTATTGCCTTATTTAGAAAATGAATGAATCAATCAATTATTAGCAACAAATCACAATTCCTCCAGCTACAAACTGGTTGCCAGCAGAAACCTCACCCAATACAAATGCAAATTCTATATATTTAAAAAGAAGAGGAAAAGGAGAAAATAAATCAATTTAATTTTTTTCTGAGATTATTTAAGTTAATTTATTCCCTAATTTCAAAAATTTTAAACTGCAAAAAATATTACTTTCTTTAGCACCATTTTAGCATAAAAACAAGCCATCACTGAAATTGTCTAGCAAGCTCTTCAAAATAATGGAGAACTTCATGCCATGGCCCTAGATATCTCCAAAGCATTTGATAGGGTTTGGCATGCCGGTCTTCTTTGCAAGCTCCAGGGTTATGGTATTACAGGTTGATTGTTTGACCTAATACAATCATTCCTGTCAAACAGTGCATTGAAGGTCGTTTGCAACGGATTCTCCTCCAGCTCCTATCCCACGAATGCAGGTGTTCCTCAAGGGTCCATCCTTGGTCCTACTCTGTTCCTTATCTTCATCAACGATCTTCCTGACACCATAGATTCTCAAGTAGGCATCTATGCAGATGACACTACAATTTACTCCTGCCTCAAAAACAAATCTAGTGTCGCTGACAAAACTAACCTGGCCGTTCGTTTCGAAAAGGACCTCCAATCGGTTGTGAACTGGGGCAGGAATTGGCTGGTTAACTTTAACACCTCAAAAACAAAACTGCTCTCTATTAATCACCACAGAGATCCTTCCCTGTCCCCCATTAGAATGTCTGACGCTCAACTTCTTGAGAGCACCTCTCTGCGGCTGCTCGGTCTCACGTTGTCTGTTGACCTGAGATGGAACAAATACATTGAGTCAATTGCTTCATCCACCGCAAGGAAAGTTGGCTCCCTGTGCCACGCCAGGAAATTTTTTCTCCCCATAATCGATCCTTCAAATCTACAAATCAACCATTTGCCCTCGCATGGAGTATTGCTGCCATATATGGTCAGGAGCCCCTTCTGTTTGCCTCGGGGTTCTTGATAAGATCCAGAGACAGATAAGCAATGTAATTGGCTCTGACCTGGCATCTCATCTGCAGTTGCTTTTTCACAGACGTGCTGTCGCCTCTCTCTGTCTTTTTTCAAATACTTTCATGGTAATTGCTCTGATGAGCTGTTTGAGCTGGTTCCTAGACTTCATGAATTCAAGCGTCCTATGAGGCTGGCATCCCGCTCTCACCCTTTCACTGTTGAAACTGTTAAATGTAGCTGTCTCTTCTACTCCAATAGCTTCATATTTCGCACCTCTCGCCTGTGGAACTCCCTTTCCTATTCCTGTTTCCTTGATAGCTATAATCTCCAACGATTCAAATGTAATGTCAATCGATGTCTCCAGTTGCCTTGATCTATCCACTATCCTTCTCCTCATCCTTCCCTCTATCACTCTTATCTGCTTGCTCCAAATCCTCTGTAACCCCTTGCATGCAAGTGACTTCCTGCCTTGCTTGGGGTGAAATGCTTAAAAAAAAAAAATCCACAGTACCAAACTCTGAATTTACAGGATGTAAAAGAAAAAAGTTATTCACTTTATTTGTTTTCTGTTTTTTTTTACTAACTTTATGTTGTTGGTTTTTTGTTTTTGTTTTTTTCTACTGTACAAATCACTGGTAATCTCCATTCTCCTGTATGGATGGGAAACATAGATACTGTTGGTAGATACAGAGAGAAGGATCCAAGTGTTTGAGAACAAATGCATGAGAAAACTTCTTGGCATCATCTATTGGGAATATAAAACCAATTAGTTTGTGTGGAAAAGGGTTGAAAGTTTTGTGGGCCACCAGGAACCTCTTCTCGCCACTGTCAAACGGAGAAAAATGGCGTGCTTTGGACATGTTACAACAGTCTGTGCAAGACCATTATGCGAGGCACTGTTGAAGGCAGACATAGGAAAGGACGCCAGTGTAAAAAGTGGTTGGACAATGTCAAACAATGGACAGTCAAGACTACACCAGAATTGCTGATGGCTGCCGTTGATAGACCGTTGTGGAGGAGATCCCCCCCATGATTACAATTTAGTCAAGGGATGATGATGATGACGATGATGATGATGGTTAAGTTGATGATGATGATTTTTTGTTTTTTGTAACTGAAAACAAAATTAAAACTTCAACTGCAGTATAACCCAAAATACCACAAATTTTAGTTTCATTTATTAAGGTATATTTTAGATTTATGATATTTAAATAAATATTCATGTTAGTTTTTTCAAAGTTGTTTTACATATACAAAAATAAGTCTTTTTTAGAGTATCTTTATTTACTATTTTCTTGTAATTAAAACACCTTTTCTATTTTCTTGTAATTAAAACACCTTCACTGTAATGGCTGATAGGTTTTGTGTCATAACACCACTTTTAATTAATTTAGAATGTGCTATTGCCAATGTTTATTTATTCCTGTGTGATAGAAGTTTTGGTGGAAAGAATAATGTATTGATTAAGAAAAGTTGAAGGGAAGTAATTAAAATTTTATTAAAACTTTTGGAATTGAATATTTTTATTTTTCTCATATATATTCAGATCAAATTTCCTTGTTATTGAATTTATTTTTTCTGCTTTTGTTTATTTTTTTCTGTAAATAGATTAAAATCTGTTCTTTTAAAATTATAACCATGGCATAAATTAAAGTACTAATTTGTTTAGCAAAATTTTAGTTTTATTTATTAGAATATATATTTATGGTATGTAAATAGATTAATTAACATCTGTTCTTTTGAAAATTCTCCCCTACTTTTTTATGATTTTTATAAATATTGATTTATTTTAAAGCTGAGAAAAAAATATTTTTGTTTGTCATAAGTGAATTTAAAATGACAGTGTCGGGGGGAAAAATAATTGTGATTTACCCATAATAATCACTGTTCTCAAAAGAAAGTGTATAATGTTCATAATGACTACAGGTGGATGATCATAATAATAGTGTAAGATAATATCTTTTACAAAAGATATGGAATAGGGGTCTGCTACTGGGCTAAATGTAGTCTTATATAATTTAATTATTTAACCCAATAACATGCAGGAACTTGACATGGTATAAATTCTGCAAATGTTCAGAAGATCATTGTAGAGATATTGAGCCAGGCCATCTTGTTAGCCATCAACAGTTCCTGAATATTTATAGATTCAGGATCTTGCATGCAAACAGATCACTTTGAAGTGTAAATGTTTGATTGGTCTCATATTGGGTGAACACAGTAACCAGATGATTTATCAGAAGTCTCCAGAATGTTTCTCAATCCAATTCTTAATAGCTTGGGCCCAATGATACCTCATCCTGATTGAATAAGCTATCACTGTGAGGGTAATGGGATCCATGAATGGATTCAAATGATCACAAAACAGAGCAGTTCAGTAGTCATTGGTCAGTGCAGTGTTTAAGCAGACCCAACCAATGATATGTGAACACAACCCACAGTCTTCCTGATTCTTTGTTGACACCTGAGTTCCATAGCTTCATGACATCTGAATGACATATAAACCATTGCATCATTTTAAAATGACTGAAACTTTTACAATCTAACCATGTCACCCATTGTCAGTTCTCCTGGGTCAACATTACAAGCCCAGGTGAGCTACAGTGGCTGGCATCAAGCTGCTAATAGGGCCACCTCAGTAAATCTGTTCTCATATCTTATGGAAGATAAGAAATGCTGAACTGGCCTGCTGACTCTGCATCTGATACCTTCTGCATTGAATGTGGATGTAATTTGAGCTGGAGCAGTAGTGTAGTCAGAGGTGGGGGGGCGGTCCTCCCTGAGCGATACTTTTGGGTCTGTTGCGTAAGCCTTTTATAAGCTGTATTGAAATAAAAATGGTTTTAATGTTGGGACACTACTTACAGTTGAAGGACCTTTTCGATTTTGAGTAACTTAAACTGTGGCATATGTATTTAAGTGATTGTTATCTCGGTCAACCAATAAACATTATCCAGTAATGTATACAGGGCTGTTTTATCAATGTTGACAATGTCAAACCTACAAATAGACCCAGGTTGTGTTCTTTTAATGCTACAGTATTGGGGGGGAACATCTTGAGTGTTTTAAAAATTTAATTTATTTATTATTGAGAGAAGTTCATCTGAGGGTATATGTTAGTCTATTTTTGAATTTTGAGTTTGTTAATATAGTTTACATATATATATATATATATATATATATATATACACAGAGGGTGCAATGGATAAATGGTTGTCTAAATTATGCAAAAATGAAAATAACACTGACATCTCATTTTAATTGATATATTTCCTAAAATTACACAAAAATATTTTGAAATACTTAAGAGTAAATTTATTCAATAAAATTGCTGTTGGCTTCAACCACGGCTTCCAGATAACTTTGGAATCTCCTGCATCTCTTTTAGACAGTCTCCTTGTTTAAGTTGATGAATGCTGCCATAATTCTTGCCTTCAGTTCAGTTATCGTTTTACAAGCAGTTTTGTTGGTTTCTCGCACAACTGCACCCCATACATAATAATCAAGGGGGTTGCAGCCTGGGGAGTTAGGTTGACAGATGTAAGGGGTGATGTGGTTGCAGAAACTGTGTGACAGCCATGACTGAGTTATCCTGCTTGTGTGGCATGGTGCAGAGTCCTGTTGCCAGACATAGGGTCATCCAGCAGCCACCCTCTTGACCCAGAGAAGCATTACTTCCTCAAGTAGGCCACCTGTAGGCATCTGTGTTTCATCTGATGTCCTCACCAACAAATTCAGTTCTTTTCTCATCAGAATAATCAGAGTGAGTTTTCCGAGCTGCCATACCTTCATAATCACCATTAGACTCATCCAACTCTTTCTGAATCCTCTGCACTCTCCTCAGATTGGCACACATTCTGAAATATTCATATTGGAGTTTCCTGTGTGAATGCTAAGCAGTACAGCACACTATTTCCAAATTACTGGAAGAGTGAATTACATCATGGTGCTTTTCTTCTCACAGATGATGCCCAACTGACCCTACTATACTGAGCATCCAACAAAATCAAAAACAAACAATGTGCTTGCACAAAATGAAAAATATAGAATGGTGATAACTTACCCATTGCACACTGTATATATATATATATATATATATAAGAAGTAGTCACAGTGCAATATGTTTGTATTTTTATGGGAGAGCTGGAACCCACACTGGCCGAGGTAGCACACACTCTACCTACACCACTGAGCAGGTGTTGATTATCTGTTATTGCAGAGAAATTCTAGCCAGACATAATCATTTAGGACCTGTAGTCAGCTACTATGCTTTCTATCAAGAATTTTCAGAGCATGCATGACACTGTAGATTGAGGAATGTCAAGTGTCCATACAATTTCAGAAATGAATGTCCCATTTGTCTGGCACCCACTACTGTTCTAAATGCATGTATGGTAGCATGAGAAAAAAAAGGAAGTGCTACCTGTGAGGCAAAAGAACAAGAAGACAAGAATTGTTAATATAAAATTCTTTGTATTGCAGATACAGAGGATGTGAGTGGAATGTCTCTTTGTGGTCAAAGGAAATGACTTGAAGATGGGTATAGTTGGTAGGGCTTGGAGTTGATGTGTGTATTAGGTCAGTGACCCAAAGTCACAGATGGCGACATTGATAGCTTGTCAGTGGTGTTGACAGCTTGCCCATTTACTGTGATTCTGTTTGTTACAGTGGTGTCATGGTGTCTTAAAAGCCTATGGGGTGGATCATGACTTTTGACGGTAATGTTTGTGATTGGCTCTTTTTATATTTTATTTTATATTTTTTGAGGGTATTTATTTTGGATGTGATTCTCTGAGCTCCTGCACAGAGAGTGACTTTTATCTTTATTTTTGCTTTCTTAATGTTCGCATCCGTCCGACCGGTAGAGGGAATCAGAAAGAGATTTAATTTGACGCAGAGTATAACACTCTCATGCCCCATTCAAACTTGTATAATTCAGGTCACCTTGCCATGAGCAGCCTAGCTGGTGTTCACCCTGACTCATCATAAGTAAGAAAATGACTGATGTCAGTTTTGGGTATTTCCATGTTTTCGAGGTTACTTCTCAGACTTTTAAATCATTTTGGCTTAGACCATGGATGTGTCAGATATAAAAAGATAAGCCAGTTTCCGATCGTTGTTTTTTTTTATGTTGGTGGTTTGATTTTGTTTAGTGGCATATCAATCTCTATGGGTTATTTAATGCCAAAATCTAAATATTTTGAACACAGTTTTATGCCTTCAGCTACAGATAAATTGTATTGTTGGTCATTTTGCCATCAAATTTATTGTTGATAATTCGGCTTTAAAAACATATTGTTGGTAATTCTATTATAAATATGTATTGTTGGTAATTTTTTTTTATGTATAATCATGTTTTGCTGGTATTTTTACTATACTTTCATAGTGCTTGGGCATTAACTATGTGTCCATAACTGGGACCCTAACAGGTGCTATCACCCTGGATTAGGGAGGACCTGGGAACAACAGCAATTAAGAGGTGGTTCCATCCTCCTTAAAACCTCCAATCTCCTGATCAGAGGCCTTGCAGCTGGATGTAGGTTATTGTCATACCCAGGACTATTTTGTTAGAATTTATAAAATGAAGGATTATCATTATTGTTACTGAGTTATTTTTTCTGTCATGATGAACAGTTTTATTCTAAATGAAGCTCCTTGCTTTGGACATCTCTTTGGAGGTTGTGCCACATATGATCCCCTTTGCTATGCCATAAATTTCAACATGTCAGTAATGACAGAGGTTTATACAATTTCATAAGACTTTTTTTATATTTTTTCTGTAAACTGTAATAATAAAACTAGAAAGTCATAGTGGGTAGTTTCCATTACATGAGAAAAACAGGTTCAATTCTAAAGTACTTAGCAGAGAGCTGAGAGACAAGAAAGAAGAAATAAAGATTTATACATTTTTGGTGAAAAAATTTCTATCTTCAATTTTTTTTAATGCAAGGCAGTAAAAACCACTAAGACACAGGGGTTATTGATTGTGAAAGAATTAGGAACAAAACATTAAGAATTAGTGGGAAGGAGAAAGAGTAATTGGGAGACAGTAGATAGCGATCAACATTGCATTTAAATTTTTGCAGATTAAAATTGGCTGGAAAGCATGGAGCCGGAAAGGAGTTTCACAAGTGAGAAGTGCAAGAAAGGAAACTGTTAGCATAGAATTTACGGTTACATCTAGCCAGCTCAGCTGTAAATTGATTAGATCTTGATGCCATATATCATTTTATTCATATTTGTCAAAACTTCTTATTTTGTTTGTGCTGAAACTGCCTGCATCTAAGAGAATTCTTGAGTAGAGCTTAACTCAGAAAAACGAAAACCTTGCCAACACCAAGTTTAAAAAATGCAGTTGGCATTAAAATACAACTGTAATTAGTATTTCATTTTTTTACAGCGAGAATTTGATGTGTTACTATGTAACCTTCAGAGTGAATGTAAATTTTGAAATATTCATTTCATAAACTCTACCTGTGATATCACAGTTTTCATAAAGAAATGTACAATTAAGCTTGGAAAAAGCAATTTAATTACAAATTACAATTCTAGTGAGTTTTAGAATCCTCTTTTTTTTTTCTATAGTCAATTGTGTGCTTCTTTTTTGATGAGTTGGAAACATCAGAAATGTTTAGCTCCTAACAGGAAAACTAAAAATATTCTATACCAGAGAGCATTGTAGTAGACATTGGAAGAAAAAGTTGTTTATTAGAGAAAGAATTCATTTATGTAAATGGAATGAAAACTACATATTTAAAGAAAAATATTTTTGAAGTGAATAGGAAAAAAAATACTTCAACTGAAATTGGAAAAAAAACTTCTGGAAAATGGTGTCACATATATTTATAAAATTAGTCAAATATTTTGAAAAAGTTTTTCACAAAAAAAATGAGACAAAATTTCTAAGAAAAGAATTTCATTTTTGGTCATATATTTCTTCACGCTGATGTTTTTGCAAAATTTATTAAGGTAAAATGGAACTTTCTTTTGAATTGTTTGGCTGCAACAATTCTAGTTGAATCAGTATTCTTGGACTGAATGAAGGTTGTCACCATCTTTTTTTAAAGCAATTGATACAAAGTAAAGTGAATTCATGTGATTGCATTTATTTCAGGTACTTGTAAACCCTAGCAAGGCTACACACTTTTGCTAGAATATATTTATGTATAAATAAAACCAGTAGCATATCAGCATATAAATGCATCCACACATACAGGTATATTCATAATGATGATATATATTTATTAACATACATAATATATATATATATTATATATATATATATATAAGTTATATATATATATTATATATATATATATTTGAAGATATAGATATATCAAAAGTTAATGTATGTATGTATGTATGTATGTATGTATGTATGTATATATATATAGAGAGAGAGAGAGAGAAAGAGAGGCTGCCAATAGAGCTGTAAATGCCTCATAAAATCTCTCAGCTCTGTGTGAAAAAAATTCTTTTCTGTGATATTTTAAACTAAAATTAATAGCTTTCAAATTAGATTAATTAAACTTTAATTCAGATAATCTTCCTCAAAGAAAGTTTCAGAAAGATTTGTTAAATTTGAAAGATTTTTTAATAAATAGAATTACATTTTGCTGTGAGAATTGTAAATATGGCTAAAATCAGCAATTTTTAGCAATTTAAAAAAAAAGTAATTCCAAACAAATTTGTTTTTTTCACTACAGCAAAGTATTTTGATTAGATTATTAGAAATACTGAATTTAATCTGTTAGCTTGAAATTAAAATAAAAGCTTCAAGAAAGATTTCTTTTATTTTAAAACTTAGGTATCTGACTTTTTGATTAATTTAATAAAATGTTCCCGCTTTATAGAATAATATATATATATATATATATATATATATATATATATATATATATATGTATTATAATTATTTAAAAAAAAAATATGATTCCATCACTACATAAGAGTTCTCATGTTTCAAAAACAGAAGCTAAAAACTTCAATTTCATTTATAGAAATTAAATTAAATTAAAGCACCTAGTACTGTTTCATGTGAATTTTGGTATAACTAATTTTGAAATTTACGGAGCTTTATAAGCATATACATTCATAATATTAATTTCTATTGATATGGAGTAAACTAATAATATTAATAAGGAGCAGTAGGGTATTCATTTTCACTGATAACTATTGTATCAACATATTAGTTACTTTAGTAAAGAGGTTAAGTCAAGGTAGGGTTGTTGTGCCTTTTTTCAAATGAATGGTGACATCCGTTCAACGCATATCGTCTGGTTTATTTCAATGACAGAAATTTTTTGGCACTTTTGTTACGCTGTTAAATGTGAATTTGTATACATAAAGATTTTTTTCTAAAAGGGTTGTTTGTATATGAATACATCGTATTGAACTACAATTTTTTTTTTTGACAACTTCTTAAAGGTTTTTTTTATTTTACGATTGGGTTAAATTTTTAAACCTATTGCTTTAATTTAACTTGTTTATAGACTTCGAAATTTTAAAATTTTTAAGCTAATTATTTAAGGCAAAAGTCTGTTGGTGTCCTCAAAAATCCGTTATCTCATTGATTTAATAAATTTTCATTCTTTAGAAACTTAATACTGTGTAGTTTTTCATGTAGCCATAAATGGCATGGGTCATCCCATGTTTTACAAGTTCTTGTTCTATTTATTATTTTCCATTTTACTTTTGGTGTTTTATTTGTTTCTTTTAAATGCCAAAAATATTTAGATAGGGATGTCTGATTTCTATTTCTAATATTATTGAAGGAGCTTTTGTGTTGTCTCCACCTTATTTTAAATTCATTCTTTGTTGATCCTATATATATCTTTTGGGATCCTCAAGAGACTGTGCATTTGTATACCACAGATTCTATACAGCATTTATTATCCAACAGGCAATCTTCAGGGTTTCTACATTCACATAATTTTTCATTATTTTTGTCTAATTTTAATTTAGGGTTGTTATTTATTTGATTTTAGCATGCGTGTGTTTTTCAGGATTTTATTATTATGTTTTTTTATGATTCTTTCTAGATTTTCAGTGCAGCTGTAACTTAATTTTAAGGTGTTTTTATTAAAGATCTTACTAAGTTTGCTATCAGTAGGAATGTGTTTTTCAATTAAAACTAAGAATTTTTGCCCTAGCTTATTGCTAACCATTTGGTTGAACCGGGGTGGGTATATCAAATGATTTTTCTTTTTTTGTTTTTCTTCTGGTCTGTATTATTGTTTTTAATATAATTGATGTTAGCGTTTTTGTATCCACTATTTTTTAGAGCATTGTTACTAAAATTACTGTTTCTGGAATATTTCTTCATTTGTGGAGTTCATGCTGATTCTTTTCTCTATAATACATACAAGGGGTTAGTGTTAGGTTTTCTGTAAGGTAGGTATATGTTGTTCATTAAATCTAAAGTTATGTCAAAGAAGTTTACCCTTTTCAATTTTGTGTTAACTGTAGTTTTTAAATTTAGTTTTCTGAATTCACTATGTATTTTTCTAATTTTATCTATTTTAAAATTTGTGGAACTCCTCACTACCATGAGCCCGTCATCCCTGTATAATCCAATATCCTTAATGTCTAATTCACAGTGCACGGTGAGGTTGTATACTATAAGTAGACCAACAAAGTCAGAAGACTGCACAGTCTAAAGATCCCATGGTAATGTCAAAATGGTCTTCAGTGTTTTTAATCAATTGGTCCCCATTATGAATGAGGACAGATTGTTTTGCATTATGAATTATGCTCATTTCTTCTTCTGTTAGGTATGAATATACAGTAGCAAACTCCAGGGCAGTTGTGAATAGATCTCTAGATATTGACTGGTAATAATCCACAATATTGAACTATATTAAGGTGCAATCTGGCTTCTTTTTGATACTGGTAAAACATTTGATGAGTTCTTTGGTATTAATCCAGAGTGTTAATCCAAGGTAGTCTTTAATTTGCTTAGTAATCCTTACTAGGATTCTTTTGCTTATTTTTCCAATGTCAGGTTTGTGGTCCTTAAGAGTGATGTAGCATTCCTTTTCAGCAAGTTTGCCTACTGTATCTCTTATCTTTAATTTATCAGTATATTTTTACTGGTTCTGTTAATATTATCTACCATATTTACGTTGTTATTATAAGCTTTTTATAAGTCCTTGTTAATTTTTTTTTAATTCAGTTGTAGTTCTCCGCTGTTAATTTGTAGAAATTTCCAGTTTTTTCAGACTTCACCAGTATTTTATCAGTTTCATTGATGCTTTTAACTATTTGGTCCAGATGTTTTTGGAAGTTGCTTTTCTTTTTTTGAAAGAAGATGTGGTTAATTATATTGAGTATATGTCCATTTCAAATTCAAATAACTTTCTGTTAAATGGTGCTGCTTTTTTACTTTTAAAGCCATAAACTTCATGTTCTTTAGCTGAAGAAAAATGCCTTCCCACTCATCCTACTCATTAATTCCTCTGTTTTTTGTATAAGATTTGCAAAATAATTCCATTTATTGTGTTTGGAATGTTTTTCAGAGAAATGCTGAAATTTACTTTTCCCATATTTTTAAGATTCTTATTTTAAAAATAAAGGTTCAGAGTGCTCGACCTTTATTTGGGAGCCAACATAATATAGGCTCTACTGTTGTATCAAGCACTGTTTTTTTTTAAAATAAAAACAAAAATACTAAAGAACTTTGGATTATTAACCTAACGGTTCTTTCCTATTTTTCCATATATATACATGCTAACACTCACATATATTTATATATATATTATTGTATAAACAGGAAACATTTTAATTGAGACCAAAGTATTGTCTTGATTAAAAATAGAAACTTAAGGTATCTTTTGTATCCAACATTTTGATTAATAAAATGTGCTTGGTTTTAAGAATAATACTTAGATGGTGTAGTACTAAATATAATATATATATATATATATATATATATATATATATATATTGGCTCCTGAAAAATTAATTTCGGTTGAGCTCTCTGGTTTGAGGTGTGAGTTTGTAAACAGTGACTATTTAAGCTAATATTGCACGACTCTTCGGCAGAATTGAGTCACTGTCAGTCACTGTGTGTTTATCTAAATCTAAAAATAAACACGCTAAAATTCACCTTCATCCCAGCCGTGCGCCAACGACTTAGTGGTAGAAGTTCTGACTGACGGAAATTCAGTCGGCTTTCGATCCTAGCTAGAGGCAACCGGACGTCTAGCCACACTGATGAGCTGTGAAACAGCGAAACAGTCTGTCTGTGGATGACAAATATATACACATATGTATATATATATATATATATATATATATATATATATATGTGTAACTTCAACATTATTATATTGGATATTTAGTATTTGAAACAGATGCATAGATGCCCCATTTTTATTTGTTAAACAGTATCTTTTACATCTCTTGTCCTGCACTTTAGAAAAATCTTAATAAAGAGAATACCTTTTCCTGCAGGGATCAAACTTGAATCCACCTTTGTAGGGGAAACCACTGTTTAATCCAGTATACTTTACCCCCCTCGGCCACAAAGAATGTCACAGCAAAGCAAAGTTCTATTTTCACTTTTTAAGGAATGCACATCTTCATCACTCAGATTATTTTCTCAAAAGCTTCGTTTCTGCTCCATTTTGTGTCCAAAACGTAATCAAAGCAATTTCTAAAGAATTAATTGATTTATTTTTAATCAGACATTGTTATTGCTCCAAATGTTATCATAGTGGATACTTCGTATTTGAAATCAACGCTCTATAAGGCAAAACATTCATATACAAATACTCATCTGGGGAAATGATATGTATATGTTTATATATGCATCTTTGCAAAGATGGTTATATAGTTCTAAGAGGGTAACTTCACTTTTACTTAATCAACAATCAAGTGTGACTATCCTGCATAACATCTAACTTGCATGATGGACAGCATTCACTGTATTCTTTCTTACATCCAGCCAGCCTGGACATTTGGATGATGAGAATTTTGCAACTCAACTCCAGCTGTTGGTCACATAGTCATGGGATTTTTTTTTGTGCCTGCCTTTAGAGACCTGCATTTTAAAATATTCCTCTGTATGATTTAAGGATTTTTCCTTTCTTTTCTTTTCCATTTTTTTGGTGGTTTTTTTTTTTTTTGTTATTTATATTAAATTTTATTTCTTTACAATTTTACCTACCTCTATTCTCTTTTATTTCTTTTAAGAGTTCTTTTTCATTTCACTTTCTTTTTATTTTCTTCTTGTACAAAGATCTCCATTGCATGCGATTATAAGATGCGAAAGATGAAGTATTGCAGGAATGGCATGTCAAATGGAAACCGTCAAAAGAAAAGGGAGAGTCATCTTTGTAGCATAAGAAACATTTTAATTCTTTTTTTCTTCTGTCTTTGTTCTTTTATTTTCTTTATAAATTCTGTTTTTATAATTTAATCCTTTTTTAGTCTGATCTTGATCTGTTTTTTCTGATATATCTAATATTTTTCTTTTTTTTTGTTCCCCTTCTTCTCATATTTCCTTATTTTTGCCTTCTCTTTCTTCAGTTTTATTCTTTTTCTTTCTTTTCCCTTCTTTCCTTTTTTGCTTTTCATCATTTTTCTTTTCTGTCGACTGTCTTTCTTTTATCTACTTCCTTCATTTTTCTTTCTGCCTTCTCTGATATTTTTTCTTCTCACAGTTGTTATATATTATTTTTAATTACTTTTTAATTCAATTAATTGTAAATTATTAGGTTGGTGCAAAAATAATGTCGTTTTTTGACGTTCAACTTCATGTGAGAAAACGACAATATTTTTGCACCAACCTAATAATTTTCACTATTTTGTTGTATATTTCTTTTAATTACTTAATTTTCTTTTTTCCTTCTGCTTTGATTTTTCCATTATTCTTGTCTTTCCTTCATGGTTTCTTTCTCT
The DNA here is from genome assembly GCA_964036315.1 of Acanthosepion esculentum. Lineage (NCBI taxonomy): Eukaryota > Metazoa > Mollusca > Cephalopoda > Sepiida > Sepiidae > Acanthosepion > Acanthosepion esculentum. Next base: position 49,933,965 of record OZ038487.1, on the reverse strand, counting down.
CTATCTCTGTTCATATATATGTATATGTATATATATTAAAGAATATCAAACACTTAAAATCCCATAGGTAATAATTTTTATTTCATGAGAGATTTAAAAAAAGCAGCTCTCAATCTTCAAGGCCTACAAAAAAATCTGGAAAAAAATAAAAATTATTACCTATAGGATTTTAAGTGTTTGATATTCTTTAATTAATAATAATTTTGCTCTGTCTTTTGACATAGAGCTCTCCCTGGATCTATATTCTCCTGGAAATTCCATACCGATGACCATATTGTATCACCAATTATATATATATATATATATATATATATATATATATATATATATATGTGTGTGGGGGGGTGTTATTTTTAATTTATTTTGTTTAAATGTTATATTTGATGGATACTCATTTTCAAGTAGAAGCTCTGTTTTTTAATTAAACAGTATTTTTTATCCAACTCTATCTTTTGACCTGAATATTTGAGAAATCTTGTCAGAAAAAAATGCATTCTCTGGCAGGATTCAAACCTGCATCCCCTTTGGGGAACTGTCATTGGATTTGATGTGCCTAACCAGTCAGCCATGTAGGACTTCTGGTGAAACAAACCCAAATAGTGTCTTTTGAACACTCACTCTGCTTATTCTTGAAACATCCATATCTGCTCTGTATTGTATCCTAATGTAAACAAAGACAATTTATTTTTAGGAAATGGATTAAATCTGACATATTATTATTAATTTATTTTGTTTAAACGTTATTTTTGATGGATACTCATATCCAACTACATCTACCAGCCTGAATATTTGAGAAATCTTGTCAGAAAAATATGTGTCCTCCAGCAGGATTCGAACCAGCATCCCCTATGGGGAACTGTCAATGGATCTCACATGCTTAACTGTTCAGCTATGTAGGACTTACAATTAGTTTCACATAGGGGTTTCAGGTTCAAATCCTGATGGAGGACGCATATATTTCTGACAAGATTTTTCAAATATTTGGGCCAGTTGGATAAAAAAAATACTGTTTAATTAAGAAACAGAGATTCTACTTGAATATTAGCATCCATCAAAAATAATGAATAAACAAAATAAATTAAAAATAACAATATGACAGATTTATGTAATTTTTTATCTGTTCTTGGTTAGGCTGAAAACTTTTCAGCACTCTCATGCTTTTATTTTATAGACTCACTTTTATTTCTTTCTTTCTTCCTTTCTATCTTTCTTTTTCTTTCTTCAATTTCCTTCTTTCTCTTTCTTCATGACTTTTATATTTATATTTCTTTCTCTAATTCTAATTTGGATTAGTTTATTTATTTCCTTTCTTTTTCCTTTATTTCTTCAATTTCCCTATTTCTTTGTCGTCATGCCTTCCACACCTTTCTTTCTTTCCTCAATGTCCTTCTTTCTCTTTCCTCAATGTCCTTCTTTCTCTTTCCTCAATGTCCTTCTTTCTCTTTCCTCAATGTCCTTCTTTCTCTTTCCTCATGCCTTCCACACCTTTCTTTCTTCAATTTCCTTATACCCTCTACACCTGCATTTCTATCACTTACTCTCTATTTTAATGAGTTAATTTACTTTCTTTTTTTCTTTTTTCTTCTCCTATTCTTCAGTTTTCTTATTTCTTTTTCCTCATAAATTTCTTTCTTTCCTCAATGTCCTTCTTTCTCTTTCCTCATGCCTTCTACACCTTTCTTTAATTTCCTTGAGACTTCTTCACTTTTATTTTTCAAACTTTCTATCTTAATTATTTCTTACTTGTTTGATTCTTCTATTTTTCTATTTCTCTTTCCTTATAACTTGTACATTTTTCTTTCTTTCTCTTTCCTACTATATCAGTATTTCTTTCTCTAACTCTCTATTTAAATTAGTTAATTTTCTTTTGATCAGTCTTTCTTTCTTTCTTTTTTCAATCTATTCTTTTCTAAAAGTATAACCTTGAGATGATAGCAACTGTGGCGATGACACATCTGTTTTCCACCCTTTTCTAGTCAGGTACACTTATTCAGAGAAACTAAAAGAAAGTGAGAGGAAGGACAATGAAGAGAAAAAGAAAGAGAGAGGGGAAGAGAGGGTTTTATTTTTTAAAACAAAGTCTGCAATGAAGAAATGTTGAAGCAAGGGCTGAAAAGAGTTGGAGGGGAAAAATGAGTAAAAAGCCAAAGATTTTGGTAATTTGAGCTGCCAACTGGATGTCTTTACATATGATAGCCACATTCTTTGTTATCTTGAGACTACAAGCCTTTATCTAGTTTTGCTGCAAGTAAACTCTCAGCTTTCAGCTTTTCATTTCTTAAGCACCTTGAAAGTAATTTTATAAATAGCCAAGTGAATACTTTTTTCACTTGAATGTTACCATATCTTCTACTGTCCCTTAGTAAAACTCATTTCTCTTTCTTTGTCACTCTCTAATCATTTCTTCTCTTTCTTTCTTTCTCACATCCTCTAGTTTCTCTTTCTTTCTTACTTTCTTTTACCCTCTTGTTTCTCTTTCTCTCTTTCTCCCTCCAGTTTCTGTTTCATTCTTTCTTTCTCACATCCTCCAGTTTATCTTTCTTTCTTTCTTTCTTTCTTTCACCCTCCAGTTTCTATTTCATTCTTTCTTTCTTAAATCCTTCAGTTTCTTTCTTTCTTTCTTTCTTTCACTTTCCAGTTTCTATTTCATTCTTTGTTTCTTAAATCCTTCAGTTTTTCTTTCTTTCTTTCTTTCTTTCTTTCTTTCTTTCACCCTCCAGTTTCTATTTCATTCTTTCTTTCTTAAATCCTTCAGTTTGTCTTTCTTTCTTTCTATTTCATTCTTTCTTTCTTTCTTCTACTCTCTCACTCTTTTATTATTACTTGAATTTTCCACAATCTGTGCTCTCTTTCTTTTTCTCTATTGCTTCTCAATTTCTCTCTCATATTCTTTTTACTTATCCGACTTATTCCATCTTTATTTTTCTCTTTTTCTTCCATAGTTTTTTTGCTTCAGTCATACCCCCTCATTTATTATAGCTTTTCCTGCTTCTTTTTATCTCTTTCTCTCTCAGTTTTTTTTAATCATTTCATCTAGGCAAGGCAATAAAGCCACAAGAGTTTACTGACTATAAAAATAAAAAAAAAACATTATTAAGGAATGAGAACAATAAAAGAAGAAGAATCAAGAAGAAAGTAGATAACTATTGACATTTCATTCAAATTTGTGAAGATAAAATTGGTTGGAAAGCTAGAAGCCAGAAGAGAGTTCTACAGGTGAGAAGTGCGAGAAAAGAAACTATTAGCAAAGAAATTCCATTTACATTTAGCCAAGTCAACTGTAAAATGATGAAACCTTGTTGCCGATCTAGTACTCTGCTTGAATTAATAAATTCTAGGTACCATAATGCAAAGCTGATCAGAACAATTACCATGAAAGTATTTATAGAAAAGGCACAAGAAAGCTACATTAAGGCAATGGGAAAGTGACTGAAGCTGGGATGCCAGGTCAGGAATAATAACATGGCAGATTATTTTTTGAACTTATTAAGGATGTCTAAATATATATCAGGAACACTGGACCATATGTAGCAACAATATTTAAGGCATGGATGATTGGTCGACTTCTAGATATATAAGATAGATTCTGGAGATAAAAATTGTCAAGCATGACACAGTGAACCAACTTCCCTAGCAGCAACCTTATCAATTGATTCAATATAATCTTACCACTTCATGTCAGCAGAGAACATTAGCCCAAGAAGGTGCACTGAGTTACTCTCCTGGAGATTAGCATTAGCCAGGAAAGCAGAAAGGGGTCTCTCAGATGATTTGTTGAATATCTGTTTATTTCCTTCTCTTATACACTTTTTACTTATTCCTCTTCCTCATTTTTTACTCTTCTCTTTTCCTCTATTCCTCTTCCTCTCTCTCTTTCAGTCACCACCACATCTTTAATGCAAATTTCAGATCTTAAAACTTTTAAACTGCTTTAATACTCTAGATTATTCAAGTGGAATATTCTAGAATGTTCCAATAATGTTATCAGTAGTTATTTTTAGCCTAAAAAATACAAACAGAACATTCATTGATATTTGTGCAAGAAGGTTATCATCATGGCAAAAGGTAAAGAATTGGCAAATTTGCAAAAAGAACTGATTGTTAAGCTATGGAAAGAAGGTAAAAGTTACAGAAAAATCTCAGACAACCTGAATATTCCATTTACTACCATTAGTTCATTCATTGCAAGGGATAAAAAAATTCAAAACTGTTGAAGACAAAGAAGAACAGGTGCTCTACAGAACATTTCTCCAAGATCTTTCAGGAAATTAATGTGTCAAATTAAACAAAATCCAATGGTTACTCGTCAAGTGTTGCAGGATGATTTAAAAATCTTATTGGCATTAAATAACCCACTGAGGTTGATATGCCGTGAAAACAAACCAAACCTTTTGCAGAAAATCATCCCCAAATTATGATGTTTCCACCATCAAATTTCACTGCTGGGACTGTGTTCTTTTGTTTGAAGACATCACCATCTTTCCTCCATACATGATTTCTAGAATTTTTCCTTATCCTTATGTTGATGAACAAATTTCAACCTGGCATCTTTGTGGCTATTCAGTAGCAATGGAGTTTTCTGAGAGGAGCATGACTTTAGATTGTTCCTCTGAATTTCATTGCTTATTGTCCATTTAATGACACAGATTCTTGATAAAAGCAAATCATCCTGTAGAGTGTTGTTCTCCTGGAGTTCAGCATCAGCCATCTTGATCGGAGGCAAAAAAGGTTACAATACATATATCCAAAGAAAGAAAAAGAAAGAAATTCATTTTCTGCCTTTGAAGATATCCACTAGTGTGTATCTCTCAACTCATTTGACTTGTAGTTATTGACCAAAAAGACTTTTATTTCATATTGAGTCACAGTTTATGTGCTTTTTCTATTTAAAAAAGACAAACATAAAACTGTTCTTCTTCTCCTTCTTCAATGTGCTGTATCCCTTCGAGATATTGGCAATCAAGGTTTTCCAGAATTTGCTTTCCTTTATAGCTCTTAATAAATTTTGTCTTTTTGTTATCTCTTGTAAACATTCTATATCTGCCTATATTTCTGAGATGAGGTATTGTAACTATTTTCACTATTTACATTGTTCAGACTGTTGTGGTCCAGTGACTTGACTCAAAGAGTTGTGAGTTCAGTACAGCAAAGATGAGCAAAAACTTGGTGAGTTGAGTTACTAAAGGGAAATAACTGAAACTGAGATATCTGGAACTATCATGTGGAACTAGAACAATCAACCCCGGTAGACAAAATAAAGGGTTCGGGTCAAGATTCCAATCACCTGAAGAAGGCTGGAGCATACAATATCCAAAACATTGTGAATATGACAACAAAGATAAGGAAAACAGTCCAAACAATGTTAATAGTGTAAATACTCATAAATCTTCTTTTGCTATCCATTTCCTCAAGCTTGCTATTTAGGTTATGCATTCTTTTCCTCTGTCCCTCTTGCCTTCAATATGTCCTGTGAGTATCAAATTTTCCAAGCCCTTTTTCTTCATCATGTGCCCTAAAAATTTCAACTATCTCCTTCTCATATTTATTAAAAGTGTCCTTTTTTTGTGTTTTCCCTAAAACTTTCTTATGTTTGGTCCATGTTATTGTCAGCATCCTTCTGTAGAACCACATTTCTGTTGCTTCAAGTCTCTTCTTCATTTTCGTTTCATTGTATTCTCAGCATCCTTCTGTAGAACCACATTTCTGTTGCTTCAAGTCTCTTCTTCATTTTCGTTTCATTGTATTCTCAGCATCCCTCTGTAGAACCACATTTCTGTTGCTTCAAGTCTCTTCTTCATTTTCGTTTCATTGTATTCTCAGCATCCCTCTGTAGAACCACATTTCTGTTGCTTCAAGTCTCTTCTTCATTTTCGTTTCATTGTATTCTCAGCATCCTTCTGTAGAACCACATTTCTGTTGCTTCAAGTCTCTTCTTCATTTTCGTTTCATTGTATTCTCAGCATCCTTCTGTAGAACCACATTTCTGTTGCTTCAAGTCTTTTCTTATTACATGAGGAGATTGTCCAGTATTCACTTCCATATGACTGATATTATGTAACAGTTCAGTCCTCTTTTCTTTTTTTCTAATAAAATTTTCCTGTTTCTTAATACTTTACTTTGTTTTGGAAGGCACCTTTCCCTATCCCAATGTGCTTTCAGATTTCAGTAAACAGTTACATGCACAGTATATATATAGATATATTTCAACCACACAGAGTCTTTATTATCAAGGATGAAATTTAAAACCTTATTGTAAAATTTCTGTATATAATTTATTTGACAAAAGATGGTTGCTCAAACTTCACTTTATTTTTTTTTCTGTAAAGTTATAGAATTTAAACTAGGCCATGAAATAAAAATGAAAAAAAAACCCCTCAGTCTGACTGGATGGTTTCAAACCCAATTTTAAACTCTTAATTCCTTTGTTTGAACTATTGTATCTTCCTGTTAATAGTAGATATATCATGCAAATAAATACATTCAAGTCTTCTAACAAAACACAACTTGGTTGTTTATTTAAATTTCCATTGCACACAAGAATTATCTGGTAGAATTTTTATCCCGTGTAACATGAAGTTTAACATCTGTTGATGAACATGGATACTTAATCTACCATAACAAAGACATGCAAACATTTTGTCCTGGAAACACAATTACTTCACAAGAAAATTACTTTTCAACACAATGTTACCCAGGGATGTAGGGTGTCAACATCCTCCAAAAATAGTCAACATCCAACCAGATGTTTCATGCTCTTTTAACCTGTAAATGGAAACTATGTTGTTGGGGGAGATTAATTCAAACAGTTTAAATATCAGAAAGAAAGTATTTTAAAATCATTGTTTCAAGCAAGTCAACTCATATTACAAGCATAAACAAAGAAAAGAAGGTAGTGTCCAACTTAAAAAAAAACAGTATGCTAATATGAAAGAAATAATATATATATATATATATATATATATATATATATATATATATATATATATATATATATATATAAAAACAAAAAGAAAGAACAGTAAGATATATAATCCGGTGTTCTTATAGATATTTTTATTTTTACACAATAGTGCTCAATGTAAATTTACAGAGCATTAATATTATAAATTAACTGATTTTAAATATGTTTTTTTCGCTACACAGTAATAACCATGTTTCAAAAATGAAAGCTAAAAGCTTCAAATTTAATTTTGTTATTAAATTAAAGAAATTAGTTCCATTTCATCCTCAAGCGAATTTTGGAGTAACCTATTTTTAAATTTACTGTTTTAAAGGCACAGCAAAGATTCATAATTGAGCGTTTACATGGATACAGAGAAATCCACTCATCTCGACAAGGGATGGTAGCATGTTCAATTTCAATTATTGTTGTATCAGTTAATAGTTACATTCGAAAGCGGGGTTATGCTTAGGGATGGGTAGGGATGTATTTTTCAACAAATTCTGACATCCGCTAAATGCATGTCATCTGGGTTTTTCATGAAAATTTTATTGTTAACGGCAAAAAAATTCTTACAGCATTATTTCTATTTGTATACTTAAAGATTTTTTGGGGGATGTTTGGGTTAGAATATGTTTTATTTAACTACAATTCTAAAAAATTTTCACTTTTAATTTTTAATAGACTATATTTCTTTTGAAAACCAAGTAAATGCATTAGAATTACTTACAGTATGTAAAATTATTTTTTCATATCGAGTATAAGTATGTATATTACCAGGTTACATTTTTTTAATTTTATATATAAATATTATTTAAGTAAAATTTATTACAATGACGGCAAAGCTAAATTATTTCACTGATTCAGTAAACTTTTATATTTTATAAACTTAGTAATATATTTTTTTTTCATGTATGTACAAAGGACATCGGTCATTTAATGACCTACATATTCTAACTTTTCATATTAATTTCATTTTACTTTAGGTGTTTTATTGGATTCTTTTAAGTGTTTGAAGTATGTTGAGAGAGGTGTTAAGGTTAGAATACATTTTATTTAACTACAATTTTAAAAGATGTTTAGGTTAGAATCCGTTTTATTTAATTACAATTTTAAAACCAATTTTAAAATATTTTTACTGTTAAATTTAATCAACTATATTTTTTTATAAGACAAGTAAATGTAATAGAATTACTTACAGTATTTAAAATTATTTCTTCACATCAAATATAAGTATGTATATTACCAGGTCGCATTTTTTTTTATTTAATTTTTAAATATTGTTTAAAGAAAATTTTTGACAATGACGGCACAAAATAGTTATTTCATTTCTCTGATTCAGTAAATTTTTATTTTTTATAATCTTAGTAATATATAGTTTCTCATGTATGCACAAAGGACATGGGTCATTTCATGACCTACATATTCTAGCTTTTCTTATTAACTTCCATTTTACTGTAGGTGTTTTATTGGATTCTTTTAGGTGCCAGAAGTACTTTGAGAGAGATGTTTGACTTTTATATTTATTTATCCTAAATGAACTTTGATTTTGGTTGAACCTTTTTTTGAACTCATGGCTAGTGCAACCTATGTATACTTTTATGTTTTCAGGATTTTCAATAGAAGATATATTGCATTGGTATACTAATGATTCCGTGCGACATTTATTTTGTAGAGGACAGTTTTGAGGGTTTCTACAATTACATAATTTTTGTTTATCCTCATCACATTTTATTTTTATTTTTCCATTGTCTAAAATTTTTTGCTTCTGGTATAAGTGTTTATTTAAGATATTAGCATTATGTTTCTTAATAATTTTTTCTAAGTTATCAGTACAGCTATAACTTAATTTTAGTGTATTTTTATTGAAAATAGTACTTAGTTTACTTTCACTGGGAAAATGCTTGACTATTAATGTGAGGAATTTTTGTCCTAATTTGTTCTTTACCATTTGGTTGTACGGGGGCGTATACCAAATTATTTTTCTACTTCTGTTTTTTTTATGCTTACTATTTTCATTTTTAATATAAGTTAGTTTTGGGTTTTTGTAGCCACTATCTTTCAGAGCTTTATTATAGAAATTATTATGCTCATTGAAAATCTTGTCATTTGCTGAATTTGTAATTATTCTTTTTCAGATAGATAAAGGTATATGCTTAATTATAGATGGGGGGGTGATTTGATTTAGGGTGTATATATAAAGGATTGTTATTGAGTTTTTTATTAGGTGTGTATGTATTTTTCTTTAAATCTAATTGAACCCGCTACCACCCCTTGTCTGGACGAGTGGATTTCTCTGTATCCTTGGAAACACTCAATTATGAATCTTTGCCGTGCCTTTAAAACTGTAAATTTAAAAATAAGTTACTCCAAAATTCGCTTGAGGATGAAATGGAACTAATGTCTTTAATTTAATTACAAAATTAAATTCGAAGCTTTTAGCTTCCATTTTTGAAACATGGTTATTACTGTGTAGCAAAAAAAACCTATTTTAAATCAGTTAATTTATAATATATATATATATATATATATATATATATATATATATATATATACACATAACAAAAAATATTTTCTTTTCAAAAGGAAGAAATGCAAAAATAAATCTTATGTAGATAAACAAAAATAAGGGAAATTAAATGTAATGGTAATATTAGCTGTTTCCTTATAAGGAAACATTTGTCATTTATTGACCAAACAGTGTTATTATTGTTTGAAATTCATAAAATCTTTCTCTTAAATCTTTTTTTTTAGGAAAACAGGCTTCTCAAGTCCACAGTTGTTGCTCTTTCTAATATTAATGGGTGTTTTCTTCCTAACATTTTGTTTAAGGTAGTGTAAAAAGTCATTATCTTAATTATATCATTATTTTCCTTTTGAAATCACTATCATCATTGTACAACTGAATGTTAATTTAGGAAAACAACAAGATGAAAGAGTCAGCAACTTTGGACTAAGATCATGAAATGGTCACTGCGAAAGATTGATTCAGTGGTGCAAAGCAAACGATGAAGTAATCGCCAACACCTGGATCCAGAATTACACAAGACATCTATAGACTTGAGAACCCCAAGATGAGATATAATGAACCAGATTGATTATATAACTCTCAACAAAAGATTCAGAAACACGGGTCTCTACTGCAAGACATACAAGTGCTGACTGCAGGAGCAACCATTTACAAGTAGTGTTCTACATCAGAGTAAAACTATGGAATCTAAAAAAGGCCTTCAAGTGAGGTGATTTCTGTTATTTTATAAAGTTCTTTGTGATTCTACAATACCAGTCTATAAGATCTGATAGAGTATTGTCTTTTTTAACAGCTGAAGAGTTAATTTGTTTGAAGCCATTTTTAATCATTGACAACATTCTACATAGCATCTTAATAACATTCCAAATTCAAAATAATGGTCACCCAGAACAAAAATATATAAAATAATTTGGCTTTCTCTTCTTTTAATTACTTTACTGTTTCATTCGTCTTTTCATTCCAAGTCTGAATGAATTTGGATAATTTGAAATAATCAAGTTATAGCAAAATTAGTTTTATTTCTTTTGAGGTTTCTGTTTGTCTTCATGAAATTTACCTGTTTTTGTCGAGTATGTGATATCACCCAAGATCATTCCAGAAAAGTCTTTATAATCATTGTCACACCAGGCCATCAAGAGAGACATGTAGAGGTTTGACCTGTGGTAACCTCCCAACTGCTGAGTGCAGATACATCTGGGTTGCAAGCATAAGAGAGAGCTATATGCCAGCAATAGATATATAAACATCCACCCCTGCGGTAACATGGAGAGTCGGCTTTAGATATCGCTGGTGTGATTGTAATGTTCATGTTTCAGATAAGGGACCCAGAGCTACACACTGGCCAATCGTAATTGATAAGGTCAGGAATTGAATAACCTGTAACATTAAATATGAGAGATTGGGTTGCATGTTACCATGAACTGGCAAAATGTCTTCATTACATTTAGGGCTATTTTATCTTTGTCAGCATTTGTTGCAGTTAACAGAAAATGAGCAGATTTAACAGCCATTTCAACATTTTATTATTTTCATATTGAATAAAGAATGAAATAAACTGAATAGAAATTATAGAAACTGTGATATTAAAAATTTAGAGGTGGAAAGAAAAAAAGACAACAGCGAGAGACAAAAATGACCCTAAAATGATGAAAAAAAAAGAGAACATCAATTGATTATACAGTATGAAAATCATATTTACACTACAGTTCAAAAATTTGAGGTGACCACTGGTAAATTTTTAAGTTGGCCCAAGATGGAGTTATTTTGTACTTTGTAGGGGACCGGCCGGTTAATGTGAGGATAAAATCTCTGGACTAAGACTTCCTGCTGGCCAGTCCCGCTACATAGTAATGTTGGACTATGATGGAGTCCAAAGAAAGCAAAATAAAACGAACAAGACAGATATATATGTACAAAACAAATATATATTAATGACAAACAGATTAAAACACGAATTACAAATACATCATTTAAAACATGAATAAAATGTTAGTGTCTGTATGGAAAGTTATTGTGTTGAATTGAAATGTCCGTACGGTTGTGAATTTTGTTTTTAGCGTGTTCCCTTGTGTATTAGAGTTCACATACTGGAGATGTTAAGAGAAAGTTTTTGTACCTCGCCCCACGTGCGAGGTTTTCGGCCCGCGGCCGAAATCGAGGTAGTTGCTCACACGTGGGCGTAAGCAGGAAAAAGAGAAAGAGAGAAGGATGAATGAGTATTTATACACGTGGGAGAGAGACCCCTGTTGAAAGGTTACGAAACAAAGAGGAGATAACTTGATAACTTTAAATAAGAGAAAATTATTATACATGGTTAAAAAAAGTGAGACATGATCTTTTATTAGAAATTTTATGACAAAAAGAAAAAAGCATTTTATAATTACATTTTGCCCTTGTGAAAATATCCTCCTTTAGCCTTGATTACTGCAGCAACAATTTTTGGCATACATTGCAAAAGTTTCTCACAGTATAAGTTTAATAACTGATTCCATTCTTTTCCAATGCCACTAAAATCTCTTTTCAATTTTTTTTTTTACTCTTCTGTCATGTTCATCCCATGCCAATTCTAGTGAGGTGGCTTCAAACTGTTGAACTGTAGTGTATTCATTTACTTATCTCAAAATTTTTGTCCATGAACCAAAACTCTATCAAGCATCATTTGTTAGTCGCATGCAACTTTTATAGTATGAACTTAAGCACAAATTTGGCAACTAGGTTTCATCATATTACTTTCGAAATGGCTAAATGAAACCGTAAGTTCTATTCTAGTATTTTCTTTACTTGCACTTCTCATTCATGGAACTCTCTTCTGGTTTCTTGCTTTCCTACCATCTAGAATTTTTAAAAATTTAAATGTAACATCAGTCACCATCTTCTGTTTTCCTGAATCCTATTCTTTTATTTCATTTCTCCTCACTAATGCCTTGTGTTTCACTATCAGTAACATATTGTATCTCTGTAGATGCCCCCTTGCTTAGACCAAATTATTAAGACAAAAACTGTAAAAAAATATAAAATATGCTATATTAAATACTATATTTATTATATATGTATATCTGTGTGTGTGTGTGTGTGTGTGTGTGTGTGTGTGTGTGTGTGTGACAAGCTGAGTTTGAATTCCATCTGAGTTTATAACTTAAATTTTTGCACAAATATTCTCAGGAAAGGTATGAATCCATCCCTCCGTCTATGGGTTAAATAGCAGAGTAGACGGGACTCTCTCTTCTTGGTTGACAACCAGTCTAGAAGGAGGAAAACTCTGAATTCAAACTTGAGAATGGGTGTTTGGACTTCATGGCACACTGTGCATTATTTCTATGTTACCAGTCACTTCAAAATCAATCGGTATATATATGTATATGTGCACACACTCTTTTTAAATCCATCAGAGCCATTGCTTCACTTTTATTTCTCTTTCTTCTCACATTATTTTCACATTTCTCTATGATACACAAGTATAGATTCGCTTCGGATGCACGGAGGAGTAATGGATAGCAGCTCGGATTGAGGAATCGGAGAGCTGAGTTCGAATTCCAGTTGAATCCATTACATTCACTTACGTTCTAATAGTCTTGAGAAAGGTATGAATCCTCTTCTTCTCTCCCCATCTATGGATAAATAGCAGGACAGTCTGGGTTCTATAACCTTGGATGGCAACTGGTCGACTGCAGAAAGAAATGGCAACCTACTGCAGGAAAAAATTTGCCTCGTCAGTCATGTATCTTTCAATACAAGATAACTTAACCATGTATCACGCATGGCACATAACTGACTGAA
>OZ038487.1:49910718-49915718 GCA_964036315.1 Acanthosepion esculentum | reverse complement strand
GTTGATAAGCCATAATAAAAACAAATATATCAAACTGTCTGATTGTAAGTATAAGTTTGTTAGTAGCTCCTATTTTTCTTAAAACATCCTTGCTGCTCTCATTTTCAGTCCAATGGATTTTCAGCATTCATCGATACAACCACATCTCTGACATTTCAAGTTTCTTCTTTATTCAAGAAGAATGTTAAAACTTGATTTATTTGTAACTATTAATGTTTATTATTATTAATAATTAATTAATGATTAATTATTCTACAGAAGTATGCTAAGGATATCATGGACCATGCATGTGAGCAATGATGAGGTCTTAGAGGGTTGCAAACAGAGAGAAGGCTTATACTTAACATCAGAAAGAGGCAGCTGGAGTTTCTGGGACACATAATGAGGAAGGATGGCCTGGAGAATTTGATACTCATAGGTTGAATAGAGGGAAAGAGAGACAAGGGAAAGCAGCACGTGACATACATGGATGACAGAATGTGGTCTGGGGGAGAAAGCAGAGAAAAGGAACTTGTTGAGAGCTGCAAGGGATAGTGGGAGGTGGAGAGCTATGATCACCTACATCCTGAAAGGACATGGCACATAAAAAGATTATTAATAATAAGATAAAAGATCTGGATGCACTGAAACACTTATGCAAATTTTGAAGCTCAGCTTTAATGTCAGCTTCAAAATTTGTATAAAAAATCTCATTCATAATTGGCATAATAATGAGCTTTGTCTTACCACAAGAGTATGTTGAGCTGTTTCCATGGAGATTTTTATCTGAAAGTCCTTGAGACCATTTTCATTAAATCTTAGCAACATTCTTTTTGTAAACAAAAAGAATGGTTGTTTGGTCTCAATATAATTAGCTTGTTATATATATATATATATATATGTTAATATATTATTAATATATGTATTTCATATTCTCAATTTCCCCTTTTCTAATCATAGTTGTGGAGAGCCATGGTCATCTATGTCCTGAAGGGATGTAATACATAGAAGAAGAAGAAGACAGTCATTATTTTCAGGTAAGATGTCTGTATTTAAAGTCAAGGCTATTGCTGACATTACCCATTTGAAAAAGCTACAAAATTCACACATTCAACCATATAAACTCATATAATAATAATATTAACTGGGTTCCAACCCAGCTATAGGCATTGAGAAAATTATTATATTTTCCTTGTTGCTGTCCAGTTTCCAGTCATATTGGTCATATTTATTATTGACAACCAATAAGATAAAGAAAGGTTGTCAGTGTGTAATTTAATCTAACGTTTATGTAATTGCTGCCCAGCTAATACTCTGCTCAAATCGAAAAAAAAAGCGAAGTAAGTGAAATGTTTGAATTTTTTGTGATTAAGCCATTTTTGACATGAGGGAAGCAAATGCTATCATTATGTATAGAATTTTTCTTGTCAGCTCAAGCCAATTCTTTTTTTTTTTTTTTTTCTTTTCTTTGAGGGAACTAAGCAACACAGATTGATTCAAGTTTTAAAAGGAAAAAAAAGCTAACTTGATTTTCTGGTTAAAATCCACTTGCTTCCTTTGTCCAGAAAAAAGGCTGTACTGCAAAAAACAACTTAATTCATAGTCATGTTCGCCTTGATTAAACGGTTATCTATTTGTGCGGATGGTAAATGGTCATGGTAATATTAGCTATTTCCCTACTAGAAAACATTCGGCATTCAGTGACCAAGCAGCCAAGTGTTGTTTTTGGTTGAAATTTATAAAATCCTTCTCTTTAAACACCTTTTTTTTAGAAAAAACATGTTTTTTAAGTCCAGTAGCTGTTATTGCTCTTATTGATGGGGGTTTCCTTCCAAACCTTCCCGCAGATTGTTTATCGCTCATAACTTAAGAATTTCAGTTATGCGTTTTATGATTAAGCATGAATGTGTATTGTGGTGTCATGGACAAAGGCAAAAGCTTGAATGAGGAATTAGAAAGCTGAGTTTGAATTCCAATCAGGTTCATTACTTACACTTACATGCCAATACCAGGCCTGACAATTGCATTTAGCATGAAACAGTCTGTGGCCTCTGGGTGTTGACTTCAATGTCCACTTTTATATTTGCAAAACGTACTATCCTTGATATTGATCATTTAACCCATAAATATAGAATACCTTAAAAGTATATTTTATATATATATATATATATATATATATATATATATATATATATAATTATAATATAAATATATATATATATATTATTATTATTATTATTATAATAATAATAATCACAAAGAAAAACATAAATATTCATTTTGGTTATAATTTATTTCGTGAATATTGAAATATTCATTTCTTCAGACCAAAACCTCTTAGTTTTTCGATATTCACAAAATAAATTATAACCAAAATGAATATTTATGGTTTTCTTTATGATTATTATTATTATTATCATCATACTCTATAATCTACATTGAGCTCTCCTTGGATTAATTTCCTCTTTGGAATTATCCCTACCAGTCACAAACTGTTAATACTTATACTTATATACATACATACATATATATATGTGTGTGTGTGTGTGTGTGTGTATATATATATATATATATATATATATATATATATATATATTAAACTTTAAAAAAATGTCTCAACATCAGACAGTGTTCATTGTAATTTTTTTTTATTCTGCTATTTTTGTCAACACAGACATTTGTCTTTGAGAAATTAAATTTGAGTCAAAGATTTTGGTATTTTTTACTCATTTTTCATTCAACTCCAATCATCATCAAGATGAAAGTTACTTTTCATGATAGATTGGATTACCCACAAATTATTCCCAACATACTATCAGTCCATCTCAGAAAATATTTTGCACAAATCAGAGACTGTGAACACACAACTAAATTTTTAAGCCATTTGTTCACTTGCATCAACTTTAAACATAAAAATCAAAACTTAGTCCGAAAAAGATTCAAGGTTTTGTTTTATTTCTATAAAATGTATGTTTAATAACATGTCATAAAACAAGTGTTAAGTCTTAGGAGTGAGTAATTGTGATAGTTTATGTTAATGTGAGATCTAGATTAAACAAAAGTTCAAAATAATTTTTAGAATAAGGGGAAAATGTTTTGAAATTTATTAAACAAAATCTGAGCCTTTAATTAATCAACAATAAATGAAGTGATTTCTTCATTTAAAAAGAAAATAGGAATTATTCTATTACTGATGCTGATCTTTTTTTGTTCAGTTGAATCCCAGCTGCCATATTTGATGGCATTTACCTTCTCTGCCATTTACATTTAATATTACAGTATTATAAATTTAGGCTAGGTATAAGTACTGGTAATGTTTTGGGTAGATAATGGTTCTACAGAAGGATGCTGAAGATACCATGGACCAAACATATGAACAACAATGAAGTTTTGGAGGAGTTGCAAACAAGGAGGAAGCTTATACTTAACATCAGGAAGTGAGAGCTGAAATTTCTGGAACACATAATGAGAGAGGAAAGCTTGGAGAATCTGATACTCACAGGGCAGATAGAGGGAAAGAGATACAAGGAAAAGCAATGTGTGACATACTTAGCAGGCTAAGCAAGTGGATGGCAAAACAGGGTCTGGGAGAAGTAGCAAAAGGACAAAACTGATTGAGAACTACAAGGAATAGAGGGAAGTGGAGAGCCCTGATCGCTTACGTCCTGAAGGGACAAGGTACATAAAAAAGAATAGCTTACCAGATACTTCAACTTTGCATAGAAGGCCCTGCAGATATTTTAATCTATTTTAGGAGATGACAAGAAGTTAAAACAAGACAATTCACAGAATAAATTTACAATAATATGTCAACCCAAGCTAATATTTCTTTGACATTTTAAAAAATAAAGTCAATAAAAACATTTTAAAAATATGACATAGGAGATGATTGCTGAAAAAAATATATTGAATTTCAGGTGAATTGTGAAGATCACCAATAAAATAAATAGAAGCAATTTCAAGTTTATGGCAACTTTGTAACTGATAATGTCACATCATATCACAACTCATGTAATCCATAAAACTCATAGGAGCTCCATATGTACTGTAGCCATAGCAGTGTAACTAGAGTAAGATAGCCTGAAGGTGCCCATCCCTCTTTCAATTGGTTTTAAATCCAGTTTTCCTCTTCCTAGATGATTTCAACCTCAAGGCAAAAGAATCCAGCTTAGTCTGCTATTTAACTCATAGCTAGTAGGGGAAAAAGGGGACTCATAATTTTCTTATAGATATTTGTATAAAAGTGAATGTTTTGATCCCAGTCAGAATTTGAACCCAGCTCTCTAATTTCCCTTTCTAAATCACTAACCCTTACACCATTTCTGAATCCATGATTGATATACCATTCCTCATTAAAATATAATGTTTCATCTTTTGCTTCATTGCTCTGATTTAATTGGTTTTCATCCCTTAACTATTCTTAGTGTTGCATTTTGGATAATAAAAAGGAAGTGAAAATCACCACTTCAGCCATTTGTATTCAGCTGGACGTGCCATTCTGATTCTGTTGATGGTAATCTGCATACTAAGAGATAATTATGGTTCACTAATTCTGTCGGCTTGCATTTATTGTTTTATCAATTCCCTAATAGAGAAAATGGTGTGGAGTATTTTTTTTATTGAAGAAATCTTAGAAGGTTGTCACCTGTTATTTGGCTTTATAGTTCTAAATTTTATCTGCGAAAGTTATCAATTTAACTTCATTCTGGATGCCTTCCTCATCATCTTTAGTGGTATACTACCCCCTGTGGAGAATAGAACTGCAACACCACCATGCAAGGTGTTACTACTAGGGTTTCTGTAGCAAGTAGTCCAATGTGTCTTAATATTTAACTTATAACTAGTCGGGTTGGGTGGGGAGAAGAAATGAATTCATATATTTCCCAAGATTACTTGGGTAAAAGGAACTCAACAAACTAGACCAGAACATGAACTTGACTCCCTGACTCCACTTTTCATACTAATGACCACTATGCTACATTCTATTGGCTATTACGAAAGTTCATATTATTTTAATTTCT
>OZ038487.1:49893218-49905718 GCA_964036315.1 Acanthosepion esculentum | reverse complement strand
CTCATTCCTATCTGCTCTCGCTCCGGATCTTCTGTGGCTCCCTTGCCTTGATCGACCCACTGTCTTTCTCTTTCTCCACATCCCCTCCCTTGCCACTCCTATCTGCTCTTCCTCCAACCCTTCTTTAACCCCTTGCGTGTTAGTGGCCTCCGGCCTTGCTTGGGGTGATATGATTAAAAAAAAAAAAAACCACGAGTTCACATGTGAGGCTGCAATACTTGAAAACTAACAAATAAAGCCCAATGCTTACAACTAGACACAATTCAATTAACACAAGAATAAAACTCATTAATTGTGGCTTAGGAATCTGAAATTTCTCAGAAGACTTTGAACAATTTATGTTAAAATTTTCCACCAAGATTCCCAAAATGGTCTAAATCATAGAAAAATTAAATACAAATATCTTAAACAATTAACCTTCATCAGAGTCTTAAACCAAACATGCAATCATACATAAACATATATATAGTATTTACATTAGCCGGACTATTGTCCTCATCTTTGTCGACATATGTGTCACAACGTTTCAGCCGTTGTACGCTCCGGCCTTCTTCAGGTGGTTGGAATTTCGAACCGAACCCTTTATTTCGATCACTGGGGTAGACTGTTCTAGTTCCACGAGCCATGTTTGATGGATGTTAGTTATCAGTTATCTCCTGGTAATTTTCCCTCTGAAAGTTCTCCACTGCCTGAACCGGGTATTGAACTCACACTCTCAGTTCAGTCCGAAATTCCAACCACCTGAAGAAGGCCGGAGCGTACAACAGCCGAAACGTTGTGACAAATATGGCGACAAAGATGAGGACAATAGTCCGACTAATGTAAATACTGTACATAATACCTCATCTCAGAAATATAGACAGACTCTGAAATATATATATATATATATATATATATATATATATATATATATATATATATATATATGTAAATTTTGTAATTTATTTCCCTTGATGTGTTTCACCAATTATCCAATACATCAGAAAAACAACATCAACACAAAATGTGATTCACATTTGACAACTGAACACTTGATAATTTTATCTTGGATTTTAATTTCAACTGTTCTTTTTTATGGCTTAGATATCACATAGATTTAGGCTTACATATATATTGTTTTAACATTAATTTAATAAGTATCAGGAATAAATTGAAATTTATTGTATATTTACAAATGTTCAAATTAATTAAAAATCTAAAATTGATAATGACACTGTTAAAGTTAAAATCTAATAGTCAGCCATTGAGCTTGAATCACTTTCTTGCTAATGTATATTTTGTTCTTACAAATTAAAATTCTTTTCTGGTGATACCAGATAATCAGTAAAATATATCAAAGTGAAACAATCCAAATTATCTCATAGTAACCATTCTGTTGGAAACTCAGCCAATTTTACTCATTTTTAAGATCAATAGTCATATCACATACAACAGTTTGTCTAGAAATTATACAACCATTTTAAAAATCTTGAAAACTAGTTAAGTGGCCTTGATAAAATTTGGCAGTGACTCAGAGGGAACCTTACTACATATATGGGAATAGATACTCTCCTAGGAGTTTTCTCAGTCATTGAAACACTGTTGAGTGATCTTGTGTATTGGGTGACCATGTCATTCATGATGAATATGCATCATGCTCTATTTAAAACTTGGAAATTCATTTGCAGAATCTAGTCAAATGATTAAGAAGGTTTTCGAGGATGATTTGGTATGTAAAGCCCTGATAAAATTTTGGTATCAACATTTCAAACATTTTTGAAAATCCATTGAAAGTGAGCAAAATATTCATGAGGGCCTTCAACAAGAACACTTCAAAGTATACGAACTGCATTTAAAGAAAATTGTAACCTGACAATGGGAAATTTACCATATTTACTTTGTTCGTACTGCTGACTTCATCTTTACTGTCACATTCACAGTGTTTTGGCTATTGTACACTCCATCCTACTTCAGTTGATATTTTTTGGAATTTCAATCTGAACCCTTTATTTAGTCCACAGGGGTAGATTGTTCTAATTCCAAGTACCCTGCATTTGGATATCTCAGTTTTAGTTAATTCGCCTTGATAACTCTCCAAGTTCTCTCTGCTGAAATTGAACTCACAACTCATTAGGTCAAATCATAATCTGCCCCAACAATATAGATTTGGCTCATTGTGACTTTTGATGACCATTAAGTAAGAGATTTCATATCAAATTATGGTTTGGTTGGCTCATTTATGACATCTCAAAACTTGAATTATGGCTCAGAATTAGAAATCAGATAGCCAAGTTCCAATTCCTTTGTTATATTTGCTTACATACCTTTGGGAAAGGTATGAATCCACCTTTTTCCCCAGGTATGGGTTAATTAGCAATATTTGTATCATTAAATCATTATTATCTAAAAAAAATGTTTACAATCTAAAAATAGTTTCTGGCTTTAAATAACCTGCAAAAGGTTGATAGGCCATAACAAACCAACCAATCAATCTATCTATCCAGACAGATCTCATAAGTTCTTGGTGTATATGCTAATAACTGTGTTATAAATGTTTCACTCATATAGTATTATCTTTTTGGGAGATAGGTTTCCCACAGTTAGTGAAAATAGTGAAAAGTGTGGGTGCAAGCAAACCATCGAGATATGTCTAATGGGAAATCGACACCCTAAAACTATTGGAAGAGAAAAAGATATTGACTCAATTCACTGCAGAAAATCTGACCTCTGCTCATCATCATAGTGTTTTGAGTGGTGGAGCTAGCCTTTAAATTAGGCTAGGGCCATGAGCAAGAATTTGCACACTAAAATTGGTTCATGTCATTTTCACAAGGGGGTGATGGTTTTCAGGGAACATTGTTCCCTACTCCACTTGGACTTTTTGATGATTGGCTTGATCTAAACTTAATAGTTGAGCTGATAACTATTCTATTGTCATATATGCACATGCATGTATGTGAATAAGTTAAAAATAAATAGCTGCATGTTATCATATATGTTTATAAATTATTATATTTGGCCAAAGTTGCAAATCATAATAATGTCTATAAATCATGATAATGTTTATGAATCATGATAATGTTTATAAATCCTAATGGACCTCTGGTGGGTTGTGGTTGTAGAAGGATTTCTTTTTATCCAATTTCCTCATCTTTATTGTTTGTATCTCACTGTTTGTACTCTCTAACTTTCCCTTGACATCTGTCATGTTTTTTTAACCTCCCGAGAATCTCAAGCAGAACCCTTTAATTTGAACTATAAATACATATTATTCTCATTTCTTTTCTCTTGACATCTGGTGTCCTTCCTCAATACTTGGGAATTTTAGAATTTGTAACCTGTAGTTCTTCTTAACTATGCTGCTCTCTCAGAATCGGTGTAAATTTTTAGCAGGGTGGAGAAGTCATGGGGAAAAAAATCATGGAAGAAAGGTCATCAGGTACGAAAAAGACACAAAAAGTGTTAAACAGAAAATAATGTTTTCATTTGAAATGGGTACTTATTTTTAAATAAAAAATATTTTGTTTAGCTAATATAGCTTAATGAAATAAAAGTCATATTTAATTTATAATCAAAAAAGTAATATTTTAATAAACTAGCATATTGAAATATTACTTTGTTGGATCCAACACTCTGGACCAGAGTTTGTCAACCGGGTTTCCCCGGAATCCTAATTTTCCGCAAAATGTAATGAGTCACTTTCCTGGAGCATAGTATCAGCCACAAAGATGAAAGGCAGTGAGGAGTCTCTCAGATGATTAGAGAAGTTTAGAGAAGTTGGAGAGAAGTTTAATTTTGGAGGCATTAAAATTAACAATGCATCTTTTACCCCAGTTAATTACAGACTTGAGGTCATTTTGGACAGTTGCTGCTATTTTGACCATGTCAGAATGATCCGACTTACTACTGAGGCAGGAGTAAATTGTTGTGTCATCAGCATCGATACCAAGTTGAGAGCTGATGTCATCAGGAAGGTCATTAATGAAATTTAAAAATAGAGTAGGACTAAAGATGGAGCCCTGGGGGACATCTGCATTAGTACGAAAGGATCTAGACAATGGCCATTCAGGATAACTCTCATTTCGCAATTTGATAGGGAAAGACTGCATCAGTTCAAAAAAGTGTCTGGAGACGCTATAACTTTTCAGCTTGTGGAAAAAACCTGAATACCAGTTTCTGTCAAAATCTTTTGAGATATCCAGTGCAACAGCCCAGGCTTCACCATTTTTATCGAGAGCATGATAAACTCTTTCTGCAAATATCATCAGTATATCAGCAGTTAACATAGAGAAAGGAAAGCCATATTGCTTGTCTGAGAAAAGTTAATTATAACTTGGAAGATCCCATATCCTCAAATGTATTAAAAAAACAAAAAAAACACACACATCACCCCTTGCTTATGTCACAACATATTTTGCCTACATTAAAATACTCACTGGTTCTGCAAAACTTGCCAACTATCTCTCCCCACCTTGATGATGACTTAAAAAAGTCAAAAACTTGGACTATATTTCTTGTACTTTTCTTCTGAAATTAACTTTGGACAATTTTCTGATGGAATTTCTTCCTTGTCTTAGGATAATTTGTAATTTGAACAAATTAAAATTAATCTACACAAAATGTCTGTTGTCTTTAGGAATATTTACTTAAAGAACATTTGCTGCCTAAATACAGAGAATATATATATATATATATATATATATATAAACATATATATATATAATAAAAAGACTTAAACACTAATATTCCATGGTCATAATTTATTCCATTGGAATCGCAAAAACGACCCAATTCATCAGACCTACAGATTCAAAATGAAAATGGAAAAACGACTCCGGGAGAAATTGGTGAGAGTATGTGTATTGTCTATATATATATATATATATATATATATATATATATATATATATATATATATATTATTAGTAGTAGTAATCTTATTAGTATAAGTAACTGCACTCATTTCAGAAAACCTTCGGTTTCTTGATTTGCAAAAAATAAAATCAATATCGAAGGAAAAAAGGTATAAAAAAAGAAAGAGCCAAGAACATGAACGCCTGTCGAAAACAATCGTTCAGCATTCAGGTTCAAAGCCCAAAGAAAAAACCCAGGTACAAGTACGCAACTAACTAAATAAAGTGCTCAATACAGTAAGTAGAGCAGACCTAGTTAAACCTAGAGAGCCAGACAAACCTACCAAGGTTAAAAGAGGTAAAAGAGGAATGGTATACTGTTCCGCTTTTACCTCTTTAGCCAGCCTTCCCAGATGATCTGCTTAGGTGAAACCTTGGTAGGTTTGTCTGGCTCTCTAGGTTTAACTATATATATACATATATATATATATATATAGAAGTCAACACTTAGAGGTGACAGTCTTTTTCATGCTAGATGCAATTGTCAGGCAACTCTGACGATTGCATCTAGCATGAAACAGACTGTCACCTCTAAGTGTTGACTTCTATGTTCACTTTTATATTTACACACGCTCTATCTCTGATATTGAGCACTTTATCCCATAAATATAGCACACTTTAAGACTATATTTCTTCATATATATATACATATATATATATATATATATATATATATACATATATATATATATATATATATATATACATATATATATATTATAATCCAACATTTTTATTACTTCAAACATTATTTTAGTGGATACCTGTGTTTAAAATAGATGCCCCATATTTTTTTTAAACAGTGTTTATTGTATCTATTAGCTTGTGCACATGAGAAATCTTAAAGAAAATGTACTCTCCAGCAGAGCTCGAACCTGCCTCCTCCTTTGCAGGAGAAACCACCTTTTAACCCGGCGTGCATTAGATGGCTCAGCCGCAGAGAGCATCATAGCCCAGCAAGGTTCTATTATTCCCTTTTAGGTGAGGGACATTCCTTAGTTCAATTTTTTTTTTTCAAAAACCCATATCTGTTTTGTATCTAAAACATAAACAAAGCAAAAATTCTAAAGAATTAATGGATTTATTTTTAATCTGATATTTTTATTGCATCAAATGTTATTTTTAGTGGATACCTCTGTTTGAAATAGATGCCACATTTTTATTTCAACATTTTTTTGTCTGTCAGCCTGTGCACTTGAGAAATATTAATAAAGAAAATGTAATCTCTGTCAGGGTTTTGAGCCTGCATCCTCCTTTGTTAGGATCTCTGATATAGTTTACAAGCATGAATCTTAAAAGTGGCTATGTTATCAACCAAAAGTATTTGATGACAAACTTGCTCTACTCTGCATTGAGCACTCTTTTAAGAATAGTAATTTTTGGTTATTGGAATTTATTCCGTATACACTAATCCTATACTTGGGTATATATATATATATATATATATATATATATATATATATATATGTTCTTGGCATTCATGTTCTTGGCTCTTTCTTATATATAAATATATATATATATATATATATATATATATATATATATATATATATACATATATATATATATATATATATACCCAAGTATAGGATTAGTGTATACGGAATAAATTCCAATAACCAAAAATTACTATTCTTAAAAGAGTGCTCAATGCAGAGTAGAGCAACACTATCACTTGATAAGACACCAGAAGTGTTGAAACAAAATGGCTATTTTTGTAGTAATTTCATAACATATTTATGTTATAATTTTCAAATAAATTATATATACATATATATATGCATTTATTGGAAATTTCTTTTTCTGCTTGTATTATATAAATACTATGTATGATTAATGTAAGAAAATGAAATGAGCAAGCCAACTTCAAGTTCTGATTTAGTCTACTCTGTTTGTTTTTACACTATATCCTTGAGAAATGTAATAATCCATCTTTTCTCCAACCTAGCTATGTTTTAAATAACAGGTTAGACTAGGCTCTCTTGCCTTGGTTGATAGCCAGTCTAGGAGAAGGATAACTCTAAAAAAACACATGGAAAAGGCAATGCAAAACAACTCTATTATCTTTCCCTGGTCATAATAATTCACAGATAATAAATAAAAGGGCCCTGTGAAGAGCCATGACTGCATTTATCCTGAAAGAAAATGTTATATAATTTGTATGTGAGTATGGCATAATAACTATTGGAATGGAAAATGGAATCAGTATTCTGCTTCTTCCATGTGCCATATCTCTTCAAGACATTGGCGATCATGGCTCTCCACAATTTTCTGTCCTTTGTAGCTCACTAAGTAGATAATGCATTGTTTACGTCTATACCTCTGTCTTGTGAGTATCAAATTTTTCATTTCCTCTTTTATTATTATGTACCCTACAAATGTCAGCCATCTTTTTCTGATTATAATATAAGGATCTTTTTTGTTTCCATTCTCTCTAAAACTTCATCATTGCTCACATGTTCGGTTCATGGTATTCTCAGCATCCTTCTGTAGAACCACATTTCTGTTGCTTCAAGTCTCTTCTTTATCTGTAAGGAGATAGTCCAGCATTCGCTGACATACCAAGTTTAAACTTTGGCCTGGGCTGTTTGTGTTAACTTTGTAATAATGCTCTTCAGAAAGGTGTGTATATACCACTTTTCCTCCTATAAATAGTGAGCATAGAAGGGTAGACTTGACTCTTCAGTCTTGGTAGGGCAACCAATCAATGAGAAAAAAATTTTATTTCAGCTGTTAAGGTGAGTAAAGTTACTCTTCATAATATGAAGATGCTATACCATAGGGAAACCAGAGAAAATATTATTGAGTCAGAAACAGGAACTGAGGGGTGAGGGTGTGGCAGGATTGATTAACAATTGGTAACAGAGCATATTTGCTCTAAATTAAAACCTTACATAAAAAATAAGAAATAATGGATTAATTGATTATTCAATTCAATTTGTCCTTAACTATCAAGAAGATTAGTATGATTTGCATCTGAAACCACACCACTGTTTTTTTTTTGAGAACAGTCATGGCAGTTCACCTGTGTCCACAAGCCATGGAGAACTATAACCAATTCTGTCCTGTAGAGGCATTGCATTTATAAGAATTGTATAGATTTTCATTGTATTTTGTATTTTTCTTTTTTATTATAAATTCATTTAAAACAGATGAATAGCATTATATGTACTTTTATATATATGTATGTGCACACATGTATTTCACATATGTCTTTACAGTGATTTGCATATTTGTACTTGAGCTATTCTGTGCAATCATTACTAGTCTGTTTGTATGCTTAAAGCATAGTACAGTCAGTCTGCTTCCATTTGAAAACCCTGCCCACTATCTTCTCTTCCCCTGCTTCACAGTGGGGTCAGATTTGATCATTCATGGTATTACATATCCTGGCACCTGTCCTTGGGCCATCAATGAAACACAAGAGAACCCACCTTTCCAAAAATTGTTCTGAATGACACTTGCTTCTTACTTCTTTTCCAATCTGTTGATTTTTATCCATCGTCAGCCATGTTTCTCTCCACTCCAGATGAAGCATTTACCACTGACTTCATACACCACCATGACCACCGGCTGCTATCTCTGGCAGGTTATCAATCTGTCAGTCATTTCCAGCCTTTTGCCAGTCAGCTAGATCGGCTTAATCTATCAATCTACATCTGTCATTAAAACTCTTTCCGGGCTTTTCCAGTTTGTAATATCTGACACTGAGCCGAAAGCTTTCATTTCCTTGCTGGCAATTAGGTCTATCAGTCACTTGGACAATGTGTACAAACTGACAGTATCCTTTCCTCTCTCTCTCTCTCTCTTTCCATGTGTGTGTATTAATGATCATTTACAGTCTCTATACCTCCCCCTGTATCTGTATAAATGATATGACTATATGGCCAAGTGGTTAGTATATTTACTTTCTGCCTCTCTGACGTTCATGAGACCTGGGTTCAAATCTCACCATGGTCGATTTGTCAGTGAGATGATTTTTATCAGTATGGAAAGTGCCTCAAAACCAAATCATAGGTTAACCCATGCTTTGTGAGTGACATTGGGTAGACAGGACAGTTCGGATACTGTCGCTAGTTGTGACAACATAAAGTCACAAGTCATTGCGACCAAGGATTATAGTGTAATGGCCTTGTTAAAAAACAGTTGGTTGCACTGAAATATGTTTTCTCTCATAGAAATTTTAACTAATATCTGTTCCTTATAGTTGCAGTATAAACTACAGGTGAACTCTTTGGGTGTTGAATAAACACAAATGTGCCTGAGCAGGTGTCTCTCCAACAGATACTTGCTAGCTGCCCTGGCAGACATGTGTATTCAGAAAATGATTAACCAACCATTATATATATATTTTGTGTTCATATATATATATATATATATATATATATATATATATATATATATATATATTAGCTCCTGAAAAATTAATTTCGGTTGAGCCCTCTGGTTTGAGGTGTGAATTTGTAAACAGTGACTATTTAAGCTAATACTGCACGACTCTTCGACAAAATTGAGTCACTCTCAGCCACTGTGTGTTTATCTGAATCTAAAAATAAACACGCTAAAATTCACCTTCACTCCGTACCGTCCTGTACGCTGACGGCTTAGTGGGAGAAGTTCGGACTGACGCAAATTCAGTCGGGTTTCGATCCTAGCTAGAGGCAACCGGACGTCTAGCCACACTGATGAGCTGTGAAACAGCAAAACAGTCTGTGGATGACAAAAATATATATATATATATATTCATTGAATAATATAGACATCTTGTTTTTACTTATTTTTATACAGATCCTTTCCAGTTGTCTAATCAGTTTCTTGATGTTAAGATGAAATTCATTCAGGAAGGTACTGTAGTTTTTTGCCCAAGTAATTTTGATCTTTGCCAAGATCATCTTCAGGGGTAAATTACAAAGTCAAACTTATTGTAACTGCGATAAAATCACTAAAAAAGTCACCATCACGACGGAATGTAGATTTTATCACAGTTTCTTAGAAAAGATCAAAAGTACTTGGGCAAAAATAAATATGGCACCTTCCTTGCTGAATTTCATCTTAACATAAAACAACTAGAAAGAATCAGTGTAAAAATAATTAGACACAATATGTTTATACAGTGTAACCCGGATATAAGAGAGTTGTTGGGACCGGAGAAGAAGTCTCTTATATCCGGGTTTGGTCTATTTTGTTTACATTCAGACAGGCTCTAACTTTGGACCAGAGAAAATCGCTCTTATATCCGGGTTTATCTTATATCCGGGTCTCTTATATCCGGGTTACACTGTATTATTCAATGAGACACACACACATATAAGATTATGTCTGCCAATAAGAAATCTTGGTATGTTTTCCGGTTCTCTTAAGATCGTCTCAAAATGTAGGTTAAATTTAATCCAGTGATTTCTCTATGTGCCACGTCCCTTCAAAACATCATGGCTCTCCAAAACTTTCTATTCCCTGTGACTCTTCACAGTTTTGCTCCCTTTGCTAAAGCTGACATTTCACCATCAATTTACACAACCTTTGCTGCCATTCTCTGCCTCCCTGGCTCTCAATATGCTCCATGAGAATTAGTTTTTCATGCCCTCCTTACTCGTCATTTATCCAAGGAATATCTGCTGTGTTTTCCTGATTCTGAGTGTTCTTTCTGTTGCCATTTTCTTTAAGAGTTCCTTGTTGCTTACTCGCTTCATACATTTCACCAAAGCATTAATAAATCTTTAACTCCATTTTTTATTTTTGTGTGTTCACTGAATTCATTCTTAATCTACATGCAGGTTATATTTTTAACAAGAATTTAGAGATTACTTTCTTTCTTTTTACAGCAAGGTTCACCCTTTACAAGGCCCTGGGGCAGCTCAGTAAAAAGGGTTACAATTTGGAGCTATTTGTGTGTATAGGAGTGAAAGATACCTGTTAACCCTGGCCTTGAGAGGGTCAAGATTGTAGTGATCGGGAAACATCTTGTTAGGAGTTGGTTCCACAGGGCAGTGGTTTGTGGGAAGAAGCTGCTCGAGTGAAACTTACTTCTCACCAATGGAATACAGAGGGAATGTGTGTGGTTTGGTACTATGCAAGTGGCACGGCATGTTCTTGCCGTGAAGGTTTGCCTCGGCAGGACCAGGGAATGTAGTTTGTCTGAGCACCTTCTGTGGAAGTAGCGATAGAGCAGTGAGAGTCTTGCAACATCCTGCCTGTAGGAGAGGGGTTGAAGGGTGGAGAATAATTTGCCACTCGCAAGATGCTTCTGAACTCTATCAAGGCTGAAGAATGAGATCTGGGCAACTTCCATCCAAATATGACAACAGTATTCTATTTTTGGTCTAATCTGGCTCTTGTAAAGGTAGAGGATAGTAGGAGGAGTCAGGTACTTACTGGAATGGTACAAAGAGCTGACCATTTTACCTGCATCTTTAGTAATGGACCGTATGTATGAGTTCCACTTCAGGTCAACAGTCTTTCAAACACAGTGCTTCCCTGAGAGGACCTCTGTTCATCTTGATTGGTGATATTATGGGGTCAAATCAAAGATTATGGAATGTAACTAGCTTGGTCTTCAAGCCAGTTTTTACCCCATTCAGTAGTTTGTGCAAGATCAGAAAAGAGTTGCCAATCTCTGACCATCGAGAGTATTAGAGGCATGCCCATATATAGTCGTATCATTGATTGGCATCGATGTTTACAAATGACCTGAATATATTCTTAGTCAGATCATTTATGTAGATCAAAAAGAGGGTTGGTCTGAGGAGTGACTGCTGGGGGACACTTGTGTTGACTGTAGGGAACTGGCCATTGACGTACCTGTTAGTAAGGATTTTAAGATTTTATTCTGGTGATTCCATAACTGGAGTGCTTATGTAGTAAGTTTTTGTGCTACACCTTGTCAAAAGTCTTTGAGATATCTAGTGCTATGGTCATTGAGGTGTGTTTGTCATTCAGAGCCTCACTGATTCTATGAGTGATCGTAGTTAGGACATCAGCAGTGAATCGGGCCAACTGAAACCCATACTGCTTGTCACTGAAGAGTTTGTTCTTTTCTACTTTTCTAGGTATGCAACAATGCTCCTATTGATTATGGCCTCAAAGAGCTTGCTGATGATAATGAGGAGACTGATGGGTCTGTACTGGGAGGGGGAAGATCGCATACCCACGTTCTTGAAAACTGGGCATACGCTTGACGCTTTTCACAGGCAACAGTTGAAAAGCTTTGCTAGGATTGCGGATAATTCCAGGTTGATGTTCTTTAGGACAACCAATGGAATTTTGTCTGGACCAGTGGCTTTCTTAGGGGCAAGGTCTTTAATAAGTCTGGAAACTGTGATGGTAATATAATTGAGATTATGCTCAGTAAGATGTGGGAACTTAGAGAGGAGCATGGCATGTCTTTGTCATCTAGTGTTGAGTTAGAGGCAAAGATGGAGGCAAAGAGGTCTGCCTTACCTGTTGAGGAGGATATGACCTCAGGACCATTTTTAGTTTTGGTCCAGGCACTTTATCTCTGTTTATGATTTGGTTGGTGATCTTCCAGAATTCACGAGATCCAATTTGTTTCTTTGCAACCTTGGTCTGGACTGCGCATGTGTAGCTGCACTTGGAATTTTCTAAAACTTT